>JAHNEJ010002785.1:0-72531 GCA_022559845.1 Amorphophallus konjac | reverse complement strand
ATTCTGGGTAAATCTGGGGTGTGGAACTCATCCCTGGATCGGAAGGAAAAGCTTTAGGTGGATCTGGGGTGTGGATTTCATCCCCAGATCATCGGTTAACATCTCAAAGGTAGGCACCTAACCTCAAACTTTAGGGGTTAATGATGCATTAGAATGGTTTTAAAAATATATTTTCTACATCTTAAAGAGAAAATAAGGGCATGTGGGGACCTCTACCATGTTCATTTTTTATTTTTGGTTTCATCGAGTTTCGGGCTTTCATGAGTTTCCACTGAGCCTCTAAGGTCGGAACAGTCCCTGGTATGGTCAACACACATATGGCACAGTCCCTGGTATGGTCAACGCACATTTGGTATTGTTCATGGTAAGGTCTGTGCATATTTTATATTGATCATAGCACGGTCTGTGCATATTTTATATTGATCATAGCAAGGTCTGTGCATATTTCATATGGTTCATAGCAAAGTCTGTGCATATATCATATGGTTCATAGCAAGGTATGTGCATATTTCATATGGTCAGAACAGTCCCTGGTATGGTCAACGCACATTTGGTATTGTTCATAGTAAGGTCAGTGCACATTTGGTATTGTTCATAGTAAGGTCGGTGCACGTTTGGCCCAGGCCATAGTAAGGTCGGTGCATGTTTGGTCCAAGCATAACTAAGGTCGGTGCACATTTGGTCCATGCATGGATAAGGTCGGTGCACGTTTGGTCCAAGCATCGCTAAGGTCGGTGTGCATTTGGTCCATGCAGAGGTAAGGTCGGTGCATGTTTTGGACCAAGCATAACTAAGGTCGGTGCACATTTGGTCCATACGCAGGTCAGGTCAGTGCATGTTTTTGTCCAAGCATAACTAAGGTCGGTGCACGTTTGGTCCAAGCATTGCTAAGGTCGGTGCACATTTGGTCCATGCATAGGTAAGGTCGATGCATGTTTGATCCAAGCATAACTAAGGTCGGTGCACATTTGGTCCATACACAGGTAAGGTCAATGCATGTTTTAGTCCAAGCATAACTAAGGTCGGTGCACGTTTGGTCCAAGCATAGCTAAAGTCGGTGCACTTTTGTTCCATACACAGGTAAGGTCGGTGCATGTTTTGGTCCAAGCATAACTAAGGTCGGTGCATGTTTGGTCCAAGCATAACTAAGGTCAGTGCACATTTGGTTCATGTATAGATAAGGTCGGTGCACGTTTGGTCCAAGCATCGCTAAGGTCGGTGCACATTTGGTCCATGCATAGGTAAGGTCGGTGCATGTTTGGTCCAAGTATAACTAAGGTCGGTGCACATTTGGTCCAAGCATAGGTAAGGTCGGTGCATGTTTTGGTCCAAGCATAACTAAGGTCGGTGCATGTTTGGTCCAAGCATAACTAAGGTCGGTGCACTTTTGGTCCATGCATAGGTAGGGTCGGTGCATGTTTGGTCCAAGCATAATTAAGGTCGGTGCACATTTGGTCCATGCATAGGTAAGGTAGGTGTATGTTTTGGTCCAAGCATAACTAAGGTCGGTGCTTGTTTTCCCCAGATCATAGTCAGGTCGGTGCATGTTTTCCCCAGGCCAAGTGAGGTCGGTGCCTGTTTTGCCAAGGCCAAAGTGAGGTCTGTGCATGTTGTATTAGCCATGGGAAGGTGTGTGCATGGTACAGGTCGATGCACCTGTGGGTCTGTCCCAATTTCCAGAAACTGAAAAAAAGAGAATTTTAAGGGGGCATATTAATTCGTAAAAATCTGAAAAATTAGAAAATGACAGAAGGCTAAGTTAGTAACCCACAGTAAAAATTTCATGCTCACAGAAATTCTATACTTTCAGATATAAATCATTTTCTGTGCATATGTAGCCTAGAAGGACAAACATGTTCTTTTTATATAGTAACCCGATCATGCACTGTTCTGCACCAGTAAGCATATAAGTATGTTTAGCCCACTTAAACTATTAGAAGCATGCATGTTATGATAAAGTATCATACTAGTATTTGTAAAATGAGTATGAATGCGAATACGATGTGAATGTTATGAATGGGAACAACATCATTCTGTGAGATAGGACTTCGGTCCCTTTTTGGGGCGGCCCTTTCTGCGGGACGGCGATACGTAACACCATGGAAGTAAAAGATCCTAGGGGACGACGATACGTAACGCCCTGGTCAAAAATCCTATTGATTCGGCTAGTTCGTTCTGAGGGACAGTGAATTGGATCGCCATGGAACCCGGGGGACTGCGGTACGTAACGCCTCGTGCAGTAGGAGTCTAGGTGAAAAACCTATGATTCGGCCGATTGCTCTGTGGAACGGTAGAACTGTGTAGGCCACATGAGTCTAGGTGAGAGTTTGCTCTCGGGTCTGTGTAGTACTCTTTCGTTCGTTCGTTCATTTGTGTGTGTGGGGCCTCCTGTGTTTATGGTAGCTGTTTATTCCCATGTCTAACGAAAATGTGATAATGTGTAATTGTTCATTCACTGTAGCTTTTAGCGCATGCATGGGTACCTTATATGATTGAAGAATATGTATTTTCCTCATATGAAGTTATTTCAAGCAGATGATAATGAATGGATTATATGTTATTATTAACATCTGAATTATGTATATAATTTGGCTATATAGATGTGAGTTAACCCCGGTTTGTTTAGGCTACCTACTGAGCGTCACACTCACACCTTTGTGACACACATTTTCAGGAGACATAGAGAAGGAGGTTGAGGAGGAAGCTGCAGCTGAGGAGTAGTGCTAGTTCATAGTTCGTCTGGGGATGCTATGGATGAATGTCTCTCTTACATGTATATGGGGTGGTGGGCCTATGTGAACTCATGTTCAATTTGGAACAATGTAAATGTACCCTCTTTGGAAAGTATGAATGGTTCAGATGTTACCTACATTTCTTGTAATCTGTGGTTTCTCTCTCTCTCTCATGCGTGTCTATGCATGTTTATATATTTGTGCTTCCGCGATACGTACGAAGTAATGTCATGAGGTTCGATGAAAAAAATATATACCCATAATTTGGGGATCAGATCTCGGGGCGTTACGGAGTGGTTTCAGATGACTATAAAAGGAAGGAGACATTCTTCCTTCAATGCCCTAAGGACAAGTCAGGAAGAATGATGGTATCAGCCATCCGGGCCTCCAAGCTTATTAGTAGAGGATGTGACTATTTTTTAGCCAGTGTGGTGCTTGAAGAAGGCTCCGTCAAGATTTTGGAAGACTTGGACATAATCCGAGAATTTAATGATGTGTTTCCCGAGGATCTACCGGGACTACCACCAGCTCGAGAGACAGAGTTCCCTATTGAGCTAGTACCAAGCACCGGACCCATCTCTGTTCCACCATACCGAATGGCTCCGGCAGAACTTGCTGAACTCAGGAAACAACTGCAAGAATTACTAGACAAAGGCTTCATCAGGCCTAGCGTGTCCCCGTGGGGAGCACCGGTCTTATTCGTGCGGAAGAAAGATGGGACGATGCGGTTGTGCATTGACTACCACAAGCTCAACCAGGTCACCATAAAGAACAAGTACCCTCTACCAAGAACTGAAGAGTTGTTTGACCAACTATCATCTACCAAGGTCTTCTCCAAGATTGATCTGAGGACAGGTTATCACCAGATCAGATTCAAGCCCAAGGATGTATCGAAGACAGCCTTTAGAACTCGGTATGGTCACTACGAGTTCCTTGTAGTGCCATTCGGGTTAACCAATGCTCCGACTGTGTTCATGGAGCAGATGAACCATATCTTCCGCCCCTATCTAGATTGTGTTAAGGTGGTATGGACGGATTCAGAGGGGGGGGGGAATGAATCCCCTTCAAAAAATTTGGGCAATTTAATAGATTAAGCTACAAACAGTAAGCTATACGGAATTAAAGACTGATTAGCTTAACTGAATGTGAGCTATAATGAAATAAGGACAAAACAGATGATAACTGACTCTGGGCTATGATGAGGCACACAGTCAAATATATGGTCAACGAAAGCAATGAACTACTCAGCAACTTCAAACGGTTTGCAGAAGTAAATTACGCACACTAAGAAATCTTAAAGCACTCAGACAGAACAATCAATTGAAATGCACCTATGCATTCATCTAGCAAAAATCGGATAAGAAATCAAACCAAGGTAGACAGGAGATTTTTAGGTGGTTCGGTCCTCCAGACCTACATCCACCCCACACTCAAACCTCGGTGTGGCTTCCGCTGACTAACAGCTTGAACCCATGGGCATCACAACTTGCCTACATCCACTAGACATCACATCTTGCCATCCGCTGAGCATCACAGCTTGCTGTCCAAGATAACCACCTTGCCTGCTGAGCATCATAGCTTGCTCTGCTGACTAACAACTTGAAGTTCAAAAGAGAAAAGGAAAACAAGATACAGCAACGGAAAGTTGGAAATGAAAAACTAAAAATATAGCTCACGCAGGAGCAATGTGGCATAGATCTGACCTAGAGTCCACAGACAATACTTGTTGGGTATCCTTCGATCAGGATCCCTCTTCTTCTTCTTCTTCCTTCTTTACTTTTGCAACTCTCTTCTTCTCTCACGGCTCTCTTCTCTCAAACCTTTCTCTGATTCTTTATTTTTTTTCTATTTTCTACTAGCTCTCTGCTGCTCACTCATCTAAACTCTCGTCTTTTTTGTATATCCTATCTCTCTCAGGCTATCTCTCTTCTCTTTTCACTCTCTATCTGGTTCAGCTTTCTTCTTCTCTCTCCTCTCTTCTTCTTTTTCTCTCGTATTCTCTGCCGCTTGAATTGGACGATCTGCCCCCTTTTTATATGCTCCAGAAGATGGGCGCGTCACTACCACATTTCCTGCCCAATTCGCCAAGCAGATCTGATCCAGACCTTTCCACATGACAGGATCACTAGCTCGCTCATTATCTTGGATCACGTGCCAACTTCCAGCATTCTGGGAACACGTGCTTCACTTAAGTCTCTCGAGCAGACATTCAACCCCGGTTGCCTGGACCTTTTCTCATTTAAGTCCCTGTCAGTAAAGTGAGAGGAATTTCATGAAACACCTTTCAATCATACTGAGTGCATATATGCTAAGTGTGCATCGATCTTGTATGGGCACAAGGCAGATAAACTTAGACTTTATAAATGAAAAAGACAAGTATGCACTGACCTTAGTATGCCTTAGACAAAACTAGCACCGACCATGTATAGGCCTTAGCCAAAAACATGCACCAACCGTGTGTATGCTCGGACCTTGATAAATGCTCAGTGCTCGGACATATATGTGCTCGGACCTGGTATGTGCTAAGACTTGAAACGTGCTCGGACCTAGTATGTGCTAAGGCTTGAAATGTGCACCGACTTGGATTGACATTATGCATGAGTGTACACAGACCTTATAATAACTAAGTGTAAACCTGCACTGACTTTATATGCCATTTGCAAACATGCACAGACTTCAATAACAATAGACAATGCATGTTCGGACTTGCATGAGACAGATGCTTAGACCAAGCCCAGTATTCATATGTGAAAATGTATGCAGACATGAAATTTCATGCATTAAAATTTATTTCATCTCCCTCTCAAACATGCAACCAGTTGAAGCACAGTTAAAACATAAATGCATGCAGATTGGAAATGAATTCAGCATATCTTCAATGAATATGTGCACACACATCTCAGAGCTCATGTAGCTTAATGCGAATGACAAAACATATAATGATCTTTCATGCATGACACTTTTGACTGAACAGATTTAATATGATATGTAGTTAAAGTAGATTTCTAAGAAGTTCAACTGAACAAATGTGAAGAATGCAGATACTACCTGAAAAGTACCAGAATGGGGTTTTACCAACTTGGGTGCCTTAGTTTATTAGCCCTTTATTCATCAACTTCCAAGGCACTCCTGCAAAACACAGAACCTCATTTTGTATATTGAGGTACCCAAGAATTCTTGGGTCCTCCATGGTTAGTAGCACCTCTGAATGGTGCCCTCCACAATTTTTGAGCATAAGAATCATCAAATTTCATCATGAAACAGTCAGACATAGAATGTCCAAACTGACCACAATAATGGCATGATGCAGCATTTTTCAAATTCTCTCTATGCACATTACTGTAATCATGGAATCTATGAGCATTTTCATGGAAATTTCTATTTACAAAATGAGCATTCTGTTTACTGAAACCAGCCATCCAACAATTAGCAACTCTGTGGCCTGGCTTTCCACATTCAAAGCATCTGATATGCTTTCCCTTAGAGACAGAAGTAATTCCATTAAAAACACTTTTCTTAGCAGGAAAGTTGACATATTTAGAATTGAATCGCTTTCCCTGAGTCTACCAACATTGAGCAGCAATGTGGCCTAATTTTCTACAATTAAAAAAATGAGCATTCTCATTCAGGTATGCATGATTTTTTAGCATTCAGATCATCCTGTTTCTTTAGTCTACAATCATGCATAACATGATAAATTTTATGACAGTAAAAACACTGAATCTTTTTATTCTGAACAGAAGAGGATTTCTTAACCTGAGCATTCCTAACACGAATTCTATCAGTTTTCAGATCATCCTTCTTCATCACAAAATAATCAGCCATCTCCTGACCCACTTTTCCACAATAAAAACATTTAACATACTTTCCTTCAATATAGAGTGTCTTGGCTTGAGATTTTTCAGCATGCAATTTATTTCTCATCCTTTTTAAATTTTTCTTTTTTTGATTTTTATTCTGTTTTGTTTTCTGAGCAGTAAGTTGTTTTGGGGATTGACTTGAAGTACCAGCTACATCAGAGCTTTGCACAAAGCTGGTGTATAGCTGATTTCTAATCACTCCCTTAAATTCAGAATTACAACTAATCCCCTTTCTTGAATTATCATCCTCACCTTCCATGACAACTTTTATTTTTCCTTTATTTTTAACAGATTTGGATGGTGAGTTTTTCAGATCATGAATTTTTTCTTCTAGGGAAATAATTTATAATTCATAACTGGCAATCTCCTGTTCACTGCAATTAACACATTCACTTAGCACTTTGTTTGCAGTTTTATATCTCTCTAGTTCTTGTTCCAGATTGCTCAATTTTTCAGATTCTTCTTTGCAAGCAATTTTTCCCTTTTCTATTGCAAGAAGTCTTTCAGATATAACAGTGTTCAATTGCTTTAGTTGTTTATTTTCTTTTACAATTTATTCATTCTAAACCAGTTCATTGAGTAGGATTTGATCATCTCCTAATGATTTCTGTTTATTCTCTAGTTCAGAAATCTTAACAGCAAGTTCATTGTTTTCATTTTTCAGCAAGGAAATTTGTTCTTTATGCTTGACAAGTTCAGCTTGATTTTCTTCTTGAGGTCTTTTAGCCTTTTCATTATTCTCTAGAATCTATCTTTTGTAGATTTCATTCTCAGACTTCAGTTCATTCATTTTTGAAACAGTATTTTTAAAACCTTCCAATTGTTTCTTATAATTCTGAATATCAATTAAACAAGCATCATGAGACATTTTCAGTTTTGAACAATTTTCATAATATGAATTGGAGCAGTTTTGATTAATCTTTTCCCTTAATTTCTTATTTTTTGATTTCGTATTATCATACTTCTCAAGCAAATCATCATACATATCTACCAATTCATCAAAAGAAAATTCTACTGATTCAGTGCTTACCTGTGAAGATGTCTCCTCCTGTTGATCACTGCTATGATCACTTCTTCTTGCCATGAGACATTCTTCATCCTCTCCGTTGTGGATACAAAGCAGTTCATCCAATATTTCTTTTGCAGTGCTACAGCCTGAGATAAAGGGAAAATCATTAGGGTTAATTACAGCCTTCATTAGATTTAGCGCTCTCACATTATCATAAGTCCACTTGGACTTATCCTTAGGGATTTTATGTGGACCGTGTGAGATCTTCCACAGTTGAGGATCAATAGAGTTAACATGTTTGCGCATTAGACATAGCCAGAATTTAATACGTGAACCACAGAATACTGGAGGATGAGCCATTAATACAGATCAAAGACAATTCAAAGCAGTGAATTCAAACTAATAAACCACGGCCCAAAGATTGCACCAAAAGATGGTAGGATCCTCGGCAGATCGTTGGATCTAGACAATCAGAGACCTGCACTGATACCAATTGTTGAGGTGGTATGGACGGATTCAGAGTGGGGGGGGAATGAATCCCCTTCGAAAATTCTGGCCAATTTAATAGATTAAGCTACAAATAGTAAGCTATGCGGAATTAAAGACTGATTAGCTTAACTGAATGTGAGCTATAATGAAACATGGACTAAACATATGATAGCTGACTCTGGACTATGATGAGGCACACAGTCAAATAGATGGTCAGCAAAAGCAATGAACTACTCAGCAACTTCAAACGGTTTGCAGAAGTAGATTACGCACACTAAGAAATCTTAAAGCACTCAGACATAACAATCAATTGAAACGCACCTAGGCATTCATCTAGCGAAAATCGGATAAGAAATCAAACCAAGGTAGACAGGAGATTTTTAGGTGGTTCGATCCTCCAGACCTACATCTACCCCACACTCAAACCTCAGTGTGGCTTCCGCTGACTAACAGCTTGAACCACTGGGCATCACAGCTTGCCTACATCCGCTGGGCATCACAGCTTGCCATCCGCTGAGCATCACAGCTTGCTGTCCAAGGTAACCACCTTGCCTGCTGAGCATCACAGCTTGCTCTGCTGACTCACAGCTTGAAGTTCAAAAGAGAAAAGGAAAATAAGACACAACAACGGAAAGCTAGAAATGAAAAACTAAAAATATAGCTCACGCAGGAGCAATGTGGCATAGATCTGATCCAGTGGCCACAGACAATACTTGTTGGGTATCCTTCGATCAGGATCCCTCTTCTTCTTCTTCCTTCTTTGCTTTTACAACTCTCTTCTTCTCTCACGGCTCTCTTCTCTCAAACCTTTCTCTTATTCTTTATTTTTTTCTATTTTCTGCTAGCTCTCTACTGCTCACTCTTCTGAACTCTCTTCTTTTTCGTATATCCTATCTCTCTCAGGCTATCTCTCTTCTCTTTTCACTCTCTGTCTGGTTCAGCTTTTTTCTTCTCTCTCCTCTCTCCTTCTTTTTCTCTCGTATTCTTTGCTGCTTGAATTGGACGATCTGCCCCCTTTTTATATGCTCCAGGTGATGGGAGCGTGACTACCACGTTTCCCGCCCAATTCGCCAAGCAGATCTGATCCAGACCTTTCCACGTGACCGGATCACTGGCTCACTCATTATCTTGGATCACATGCCCGCTTCCAGCATTCTGGTAACACGTGCTTCACTTAAGTCTCTCGAGCACACGTTTGACCCTGGTTACCTGGGCCATTTCTCAGTTAAGTCCCTATCAGTAAAGTGAGAGGAATTTCATCAAACACCTGTCAATCATACTGAGTGCATATATGCTAAGTGTGCATCGATCTTGTATGGGCACAAGGCAGATAGACTTAGACTTTATAAATGACAAAGACAAGTATGCACTGACCTTAGTATGCCTTAGATAAAACTAGCACCGACCGTGTATAGGCCTTAGCCAAAAACATGCACCAACCATGTGTATGCTCGGACCTTGATAAATGCTCAGTGCTCGGACATATATGTGCTCGGACCTGGTATGTGCTAAGACTTGAAACGTGCTCGGACCTGGTATGTGCTAAGGCTTGAAATGTGCACCGACTTGGATTGACATTATGCATGAGTGTACACAGACCTTATAATAACTAAGTGTAAACCTGCACTGACTTTATATGCCATTTGCAAATATGCACAGACTTCAACAACAATAGACAATGCATGTGCAGACTTGCATGAGACAGATGCTTAGACCATGCCTAGTATTCATGTGCTTAGGCTAGAAAGTGTGCACCGATTTGCTACAGTGTGTGCACTGACCTCAATGTGCAAAGTGCCATATGTGCATCGACTGCTATAGTGTGTGCACTGACCTCAGTGTGCAAAGTGCCATATGTGCATCGACTGCTACAGTGTATGCACAGACCTTATTGCGTATGTTATGAAAATATGCTCGGACCTTATGCTAAACATGCACATACCTTAATGTGAGCACGGCAAAACCTGCACAGACCATATTGGTCACTAGCACCGACCTTAATGATACTAGCACCGACCTTAGTGATATATGTGCACAAACCTAGTGTGTGGAAGAAGAAGAAGGACTAGCACCGACCTGCATGCATGCTATAGTGATGTGCACAGACTTTATGTGAAGCAGAAGAAACATGCACCGACTTTGAAGACATATAAGCACAGACCTTATTAAGCGCAAGACAAAACTTGCACCGACCTTAAGGCATGAATGAAGAGAACCATATATAGAAATGTGCACTGACATGTAAGACTTCAGTCCTTTTCTAACAGATGGCTGACTTACACTTTTGGGCAATTGACCAGTTGACAGTCATGAACAATGGCGTTGACCTTGACCTGCGTTGACTTTTTGAGTGTTCTTTAAACCTTGTTCTGATATATTTCATACCTCTGTTATGTAATGAGATTGTTAGTTCATTCAGCAGGGTTTTATCATCAACGTTAAATATAATAAGTCATAATATTTATCATCATCAAAACTTCAAAATCTCAGGGATAACAATCTCCCCCTTTTTGATGATGGCAATATTATGAGTCATTGCATTAATTCATCATGATGATCATGCAGTATGAACGTGGAGTGGCTTCGACTATGTCAACAGAGAATATACCAAGAGACAAAAATAACCAGTCCATAGTCAAACCTCAGAATAGCCAATCAATGTCATCAATGTCAAACCTCAGAATAGCAAATCATTGACTTACAAAAATTCTCCCCCTTTGACAACCGCAAAAAGAAGAGAACTTGAAGGATGCTGACATGATCTCCCCCTTTATGAAGTAGTATGCAATATGATTCACTGACAAGGAAACTCTGCCTGAACAGATGGATCTGTGTATCTTCAGAGCAGATTGATTCGAATGAAATGAATGAGTGGTGAACCACAGGGACATTTAGATTGGACAATCAAGTCAGATTAATGTCAATGATTGGACAAAGGTTGGACAATTAGATTTAACAGTCAATTGAAGTAGGTCACAGATAATCAGATAAAACACATTCAGCAAGATTTTCAAAGAGTATACCAATTTCATAAATCCAAGATTTTCAAAGAGTCTCCCATTATAAAGGTTTATAAATGAATTTTATTGAACTGTATGGTTTAAAGATGATGTATACATGGTTTGACAATAAAGTTTTGCACTCATATCTGAAATCAAGATTTAATAAAAATGAACCAAAAACTCATATTAACATCTTGATTCACCTCATTTCATCTTACTCAATCAATTTCAGTGACTTCTTTAGGAATTACACTCATAAGTATTGAGGTTAAACAATCATGAAACCATTTGATTTTACCAAGGGTTATAGCAATTTATCCTTAGCATTCTTTTTCATATTTTTTATTTGATCAAGTGGATAACTTTTTCTATTAAATCTTACGAGCAATCTAGTTCAGTAAACACCTTGTAGCTAAAGGATATATATTGTTTAGACGCCAATATCGCTAAGTACTTAGTGTGACTAACAATCATGCATTAAAATTAAACAGAGTTAACTTTTCACCTCATGACATACCTTTTCTCATTTCTTTGATGAGTGAGATATGTTTATCAGTGTATCAACCATTGCTCTGCCTATTTTTCAATGATTTTAAGTAGAGTTAACAAAGACACCTCATGACACAGTCCTTTGGACATGTGTTTCTCAGTAAACAAAGTCATTGCTCTTGCAAGATTTACCATATTTGACCCTTGAACATTTTCAGAAAGTTCAGATGTTTAAAGACAATACAGATTTCATGTATTTCAGCCAAATAATGTTATGATTTCAACATTTTCAAATTTCAAAAGATTTAACAAGACTTAATCATGAACCAGTTGGTTAAGGTTTATTAAAGTTGATTCATATATTTTCAAGGCATTTATAACCAACCAAAATGAATACATTAAATTTAAACCAATTTGATCTTTCAGACATTCATGAATCTGTATAATAGAAAATTCTTCATTGAATTGATTTTTCAGATTTATGAGCAAGGTATATAGATTGAAGTCTTCCTGAAGTTCAGATAGTTCAGAAACAATAATAGGAATAATAAGGATTCCAAACACAATGACCGGAGATTTCAAGACATTTCGTGTGGAGAATAGTAAACCGAATTTCAAATCTGTCAGGAAATTTTAGGAAAGCACTCAGAAGTATTCAGCAGCAGCGAATGAAACTTGATACCAATTGTTCAACAAAGCAATTGATTTAGAAGTTTTTGAGAATCATATGGAATCAGTGATCTGGGAGCAATGCAGATGTTTAATGTTTGCCAAAGATATGTTGAATGAGTTCAGTGATTTTAAATCAGTGACATACCAGCTTGAGACAGACTTGACATAAATGTTAGCAAAGAAAATTAGATTTCAAGGTGAGCTGGTAAATAGAATCAAAACTAGGAACAGTACTTGGCGGAGATTGGATCCAAGGATCTACTCACGCAAGAATTAACCTTCCAGATAGGCCTGACCTATCTTTCCAGCTAAATCTTTTTATATATTGTCTAGTTGATACAAGATAGCATAGAATTGTTTCAAATGAGTCTCCCCTTCAGAAAGTCCAGGAGCAGTGTTCTCAAAGATTTGTAGTTGAGTTGTCAATTGTGTAATGGACTTGAGATCAAATGAAGGCAAGAGAGACTAACTGATACCAATGTTTGAAAGAAATTGCTGGAAGAGCAAAGATAATCAATATGGCCAAGAATAGCCAACCAGTTTGGGAATTTTTGATGCTCCCCCTCAGCAAATGCAACTAAGCAGATTTATGAATGATGAGAGAGAATAGCAGATAATCAATTTGTTCAGGCTTGCAGTGTTTGGAGAGAGAGTCATCATTCAAAGTTCAGCAAATGTGAATTAAACGTAAGAAGCAAAACATCAGTTATTCAGATGAGACCTCTGAGCATCGGTTGACTAGAATGGGAAATGTTGGTCAACCGAACTGCACAGAGATGGAATGAAAATGTTATATTGGAATTGAGCAATCACTCTATCTTTTTGGTATTTTCAATAATGATGATATGCAATGAACTATGTATGCATATGCATTGACTATTTTTCACAGAATATATTAATCCACCATACATGAATTGCAAAAATTTGTTTGATAGACTCCCCATGACTTTATGCAATATGTGCAACGAAGGTTAAGCATGGGGTCTTATGACTGGACTGCCCTATGTACAAAATTACCCATGGTACTGGGCGGAGGACTTGGTCTAGAGACCACCTCACACATGGTCAGAGCTTCTAGACATACTTAATCTAACCTTCAGTGTCAAACCATTTGATATACCATGAAATCATGCATGAAAATACACAACAGTTTCAGAATATGCAAGATAATTCAATTGAATGTGCATATGTGAAAATGTATGCGGACATGAAATTTCATGCATTAAAATTTATTTCATCTCCCTCTCAAACATGCAACCAGTTGAAGCACAGTTAAAACATAAATGCATGCAGATTGGAAATGAATTCAGCATATCTTTAATGAATATGTGCACACACATCTTAGAGCTCATGTAGCTTAATGCGAATGACAAAACATATAATGATCTTTCATGCATGACACTTTTGACTGAACAGATTTAATATGATATGTAGTTAAAGTAGATTTCTAAGAAGTTCAACTGAACAAATGTGAAGAATGCAGATAATACCTGAAAAGTACCAGAATGGGGTTTTACCAACTTGGGTGCCTTAGTTTATTAGCCCTTTATTCATCAACTTCCAAGGCACTCCTGCAAAACACAGAACCTCATTTTGTATATTGAGGTACCCAAGAATTCTTGGTTCCTCCATGGTTAGTAGCACCTCTGAATGGTGCCCTCCACAGTTTTTGAGCATAAGAATCATCAAATTTCATCATGAAACAGTCAGACATAGAATGTCCAAACTGACCACTTGTGGACGTGCTTTATTATTCTTTTTATTTATTTTGTTTATTTATTGGCGTGCCAGTCACCGGAGTGACGATTTCATTGTGCGCTCGATCTGACTTGGTCAGTCGATTGTGAAGTCCGAGTCGGGACCAGAAGTCCGTCATACCATAAAGGCTATGACGTTAATTACGCCCTTCCAAGGAAGGACAACCCTTGATTAAACGCCAAAATAGGAGGCCTCGAGAGGCAAACATGTATTCATGTGCGCAAATTGAACTTCATACCAGAGCCAGGAAGGCGGGCAAGATAGCAACATCAACTGTAGAAGTAGACAATATCGTTAAGTCGGCGGTTCAAAGACCGAGTTAAAGGGGAGAAGGAGGATTTTAGTCACAGGCAGACTGAGCCATGGCCATGATGGAGGTTTAAAGCATCGATCGATATTTCGACAGCATTTCCCCTTTATCTGGATTATGCCCAGGGGGAAATAGGCTATCACCCACGGAGTGCCGGGATGAAAGCCGAGAGAAAGAGAGAGGCCAAACCTCCCGACCTATATATATCTGCCATAGGGCAGTGTTTGATTTTCCCCTTGTGGAAGTCGGCAGAACTCGTGCAGTGGCAGAGCCCTCCCGAGCTAAAAGGGTTATCCATGGACCTGATGCAGGACAACGGAATGTAAGTGAACGCTCAATGTTGCAACCTCGCACGTGGATCGACCTGCGCGGTCAGGTCGCGGGGATCGACCTGCCCGGTCAGGTCGCGGGGGTCAAAGTTGCAGCGCCCCTTGCGGGGGTTTTCGGGGGCAGCGCCCCCGGAACAAAATTTGGATTGAAGACTCAGTAGTAAAATTTGGTTAGATTATCGGTGCAGTTCCGGCATGCATAGGTTCCCGGGGATAGCTTAATGTAGACTTTCATCATCCTGGGGGAATTTTGGCAGCACCTCCCCTAGACTGAGCATTTGCCAGGGGGAGATATAGGCTGACATCCACGGAATGCCGGGATGAAAACCAGAAAGTGAGAGAACACTAAGGCTCAGGGAGACTGTGTATGTCTCTAGCATCGGTCGCTATTCCCCTTCTCGGAGACCGACGAAACCCTTGTAAAGACAAGGTCGCCGGACCCGTGGGGTTGCATGTGAATCCGATTCGGGACATAGGAATGTAGGGGAGATCAATCCCCTAATTAATTTATCTCCTGGGGTGCACATGACGACTCAAGGATGTCTCAGGATAGGTGGAGGAAGCGGCCAAAGGGGTGGACAGAGGATTGGCATTGGGTTATCGGCACAGCCGGGAGATCAAGGGGGTTCCCGGCGCGGAACCCTCTCGGCGCGCTGGTTCCCGGCGTGGCTTTAGCGGGGCTCTCGGCGCAGGTTTTAGTGGCCAAGGGGGGATCTCGGCCAGGGGTTTAGTCGGCCAAAAGGGGGTCTCGGCGGATGGGTTCTCGGCGCGGCTAGGAGGCAAAATGGGGGGGCTCCTGGCCGTGGGGCTTTCGGCGGATGGGTTCTCGGCATGGGTGGAGTTGGCTTATAGGGGGGTCTCGGCGTGGGACTTCCCGACGCGCCCGTTACCGCGCCGGGAAGGTGGCGCCGGGAAGCTAAGGGCTGGGGAGGCTTGCATGAGGGGGCTGAACAGGTTTTGTCTTTTAGCCAAAGGGGAAAGGAGAGGAAGGCCTCTCGGCGGGACAGTTCTCGGTGGTGAATTTTGCACGCCGAGAAGGTGGAGTTGCGGAAAGAATTCAAGGTTTACAGAGCTAAAACGATACTCTGTTTTTGGGATTCCTGAGCTTTCTGGCTGCGATTGAAGCCGATTTGAAGTGCAGGAGGGGGATTTCATGGATGCTGAGGTTTGATTAGGCAGGGGTTTAATCTCATCAATGAGGGGTTGAATGGAAGAGGATCGAAAATCCAATCGCCCGGATGGGCTTTGAGTCGTCATGTGCTGTTGACCCTCATGGGATCGTTTGCTGGCATCTTTGGTCGCCTGGGAGCCAAGAGACTGTCATCTCAGGCCCCAGGGACGACCCTGATGGAACTATCCATATTGGAATCGGATTAGAAACTCTCAGTATCAAGCCATCGAGACAGCTTACTTATTCCGTAGCAAGGGAATCTCGAACAGGAGATCCGAGCTATTGCCAATATCCGTAGCAGACTGTCCCAGAAGCCAAGAGATGGTCTGTCTCTGGCCCTGGGGCAAGCCTGGGAGGCTTTATGCAAACGACTACTAACTGCGAGGGATATCGGTATATTTAGAGCTATATTTATTCTACGGAAGACAACTGATCCCTAAGACCCATAAGAGAATTAGATGCACTTCAGTTGAGCTAAAGATGAAAACATGTAAAGGAAATATATAGCAGCATACGGAGAGATAGCTGGCAGATGTTTCAATCACCCAACGCCCAAACGGGTCATTGAAGCATTTCATATCATTTCAATAGATCACCCCAGAACTCATACCAATCACACGGAGGGAATGAGGGAAAGGGAGATGAATAGACATCGGGACATCCCGGTTACATCCAGAGGAAAATCGAGATAAACTCGGCAGGATTACATGAAGAAGAAAATAAAACCATGGGGGAGGGCGGAGCATTGACTCCTCTCCCTCCCCGGCTGCCCACCTGGAGCTTCTTCTCCTTCTTTCTTTTCTCAGCGGAGGTGGCTCTCTCTCTCTGTTGGTCTCTTCTTTTTTTCAGTGGAGGATTCTCTCTCGAAGCCCCTCTGTTTCTTTTCTATCGCTTTCCTTTCTCTTTTTTTTTCCCTCCCTGTCTTGTGGGAGAAGTAATGGGTTTTATAGGGCCATGTTCACGGCGATGGCATTCGGCGTGCCTGCAGCACTAGTTCCCGGCGCGCCCATTCGAGGGGTTTCCCGGCCGTGGGGCTCTCGGCGCCATCATTCTGGGCCATGGTGAAGAGCTCTCGGCGCCGTGATCATAGCCCATTTAAGGCTCTTGGATGCTTTCAACTCTTTCTATCAGTGGGCTCCAACTATCAAAGCCGTTAGCCCTGCTTCTTTACTTGCTAGTCCCTCGAGTCTGTCAGGCGAGGGTGAGATGACATAGTCTTATCAGAATACCTCTGGAGTTTTCATCGATCAATAGACTACAGTTCTTATCAGTACTGCCATCGGAGGGATGGCAACACCGGACATCAGCTTGGCCGTGGAGGGCTTCAGCCGGGTGGCAGCTTCAGTGGCAAATTTTCCATAATCTTGGTTTTGCAGGGATCTCCGGGATCTTCATCTTTGACTCAATCTTCTCTTCGGTCTCATCTTTGTTCTTGATTATATTTCGGGTGTCAACAAATGCCCCCCACCTGTGGACGGCGTAAGCACAGAATAAGCGGCACGGTGTCCGCAGGTGCATCTTTAGCTTAATGCCATTGACTCATTCTTTCAGTTGTATCTTGGCAGTATCCTTATACTGGGATTTCATCCTGACACGATCTTCTTGGCTTGAACCTTGATCAGCGGAATATCTATCGGCTTGAGCCCTGATCAAATGGCACATCTGACATCTGTCGATTTTAGGCCCCGATCAACAGCACATTTGACTTCTATCGGCTTTAAGCCCCGATTGGCTGAACATCTGGCATCTGTCGGCTTGAAGCTCCGATTGGCTGAACATCTCGTATCTGTCGGCTTGAAGCCCCTGATAGGCTGTACATCTTACATCTATCGGTTTTGAGCCCCGATCGGCTGTACATCTTGCATCTATCGATTTTGAGCCCCGATGGGCTGTATATCTTGCATCTGTCAGTTTTGAGCCCCGATCGGCTGTATGTCTTGCATCTGTCAGTTTTGAGCCCCGATCGACTGTATATCTTGCATCTGTCAGTTTTGAGCCCCGATCGGCTGTACATCTTGCATCTATCAGTTTTGAGCCCCGATCGGCTGTATATCTTGCATCTATCGGTTCTGAGCCCCGATTGGATGAACATCTTGTATCTATCGATTTTGAGCCCCGATCGGCTGTATATCTTGTATCATGTGCTGTTATTTCCTTCATATGGAAGAGTAGTGGTCTCAGTAGCTTTTATGCGGATGACCCGTGTTCAGCAGGAGAGTGTCCATCCTCTTAGGGAGAGAATGGGGGACTCGCTCCACCGCGTGTTGGTGCCCGTCGGGACTGCCTTTGCTGGGCCTGTTGGCTAACGGAAGACATGCATTTGGGCCATGGCATCATGCGGGAGTGTAGATGAGAGGTCTATCCCAGTAGGGTTTCATCATTGATCGGGCGAGGTGCCGATCGATCAACAATTGGTTTCATCATCGATGTTGGGTTTATATCGATGTAAAAAGAGTTTCATGAGTTTCATCAGAATAGACGAAAGGTCTAAACTGGGTAGAGGTTATAGCAGGTGGGACATTAAAGGGTGTGTAGTTTTCATCAGGACAGACGGAAGGTCTATCCCAGTAGGGTTTCATCGTTGATCGGGCGAGGTGCCAATCGATCAATAGTTGGTTTCATCATCGATATTGGGTTTATATCGATGCAAAGAAAGTGTTATAAATTTCATCAGAATAGACGAAAGGTATACACTGGCAGGGTTTCATCATTGATCGGGCGAGGTGCCAATCGATCAATAGTTGGTTTCATCATCGATATTGGGTTTATATCGATGCAAGAAGAGTTTCATAAGTTTCATCAGAATAGATGAAAGGTCTAAACTGGCAAGGTTTCATCATTGATCGGGCGAGGTGCCGGTCGATCAACAGTTGGTTTCATCATCGATATTGGGTTTATATCGACGCAAGAAGAGTTTCATAAGTTTCATCAGAATAGACGGAAGGTCTATCCCAGTAGGGTTTCATCGTTGATCGGGCGAGGTGCCAATCGATCAATAGTTGGTTTCATCATAGATATTGGGTTTATATCGACGCAAGAAGAGTTTCATAAGTTTCATCAGAATAGACGAAAGGTCTAAACTGGCAGGGTTTCATCATTGATCGGGCAAGGTGCCAGTCGATCAATAGTTGGTTTCATCATCGATATTGGGTTTATATCGACGCAAAGGGATTTCATGAGTTTCATCAGAATAGACGTAAGGTCTAAACTGGATAGGGTTTCATCATTGATCGGGCAAGGTGCCAATCGATCAACAGTTAGTTTCATCATCGATATTGGGTTTATATTGACGCAAAGAAAGTGTTATAAGTTTCATCAGAATAGACGAAAGGTCTAAACTGGATAGGGTTTCATCATTGGTCGGGCAGGATGCCAATCGACCAACAGTTGGTTTCATCATCGATATTGGGTTTATATCGACGCAAGGAGAGTTTCATCAGAATAGACGAAAGGTCTAAACTGCGAGGGTTTCATCATTGATCGGGCAAGGTACCGGTCGATCAACAGTTGGTTTCATCATCGATATTGGGTTTATATCGACGCAAGAAGATTTCATAAGTTTCATCGGGGTAGACGTAAGGTCTACTCCAGCAGGCTTTATCGCGGGTGGGACTTTGCCAAGAAATATGCAGGTTTTATCAGGATAGACGTAGGGTCTAGCCTGGGTAGGGTCTATTAGAATGGTGATGGGTTTCATTGTCGGTGGGACGTTAAAAAAAAAGGGTATGTAGATTTCATCAGGGTAAACGTAAGGTCTATCCCGGAAAGGCTTTATCATCGGTGGGGCATAGAGCCAGATGACCGACGGAAGGCCTCATCAATGAAGGGGAGGTAAAGGCAGCGTGCCGGTTGGCATGGAACTCTTGAATTACCACATTACTGACCCAAGTGCCCTTTCGGGTTTTCACCGGAGCCAGCCCCCTCCTGCTTTTGCCCACGCGCCCTTTCGGGTTTTCACGTGGCGGGGTACCCGATTTTGCCTGCAGTGCCCTTTCGGGTTTTCACCACAGTTGGGTTTTGGCCATGTTTGCCCTTGTTCAGAGTATCTGAACAAGACTGGCGGGGTATCTCTATTTTTAACCCCATTTTGTCTCTTCTTTTCTTTTTTATTGGGACTTTAGCTTCGTAAATTGTTAAGCCATGTGCTCAACTTGTGTATGTATCATCATTGATGTGGGTGCTGACACCAATGCAAGGGACATAAGGTTTTCATCGTCTGCCTAGGTGGAAGTCCTGGGTCGACTTGAGTGTGTTTTGTGGCTTAGGCGTGAAGCCGTTCGCCGGGGGCATGGCTGTATCGTTGATGTGGGGGTTGCCATCAACGCAAGGGAATGGGATTTCATCATCCATCCAGACAGAAGGTCCGGATTGGCTCGAGGATGTGTGTAGTAGCTTAAGCACGAAACCACTCGATGGAAACGTAGGTTTCATCGTTAATGTGGGGTTTAACATTAACGCAAAGGGATGAGGTTTTATCATCTATCCGGACGGAAGGTCCGGGTTGATTTGAGAATGGGTGTAGCATCTTCATCAGAGCAGACGGAGAATCTACCCCGGACGGGCTTCAGCATTGCTCAGGCGGCGGGCCACCCCATTAGTAGCTGCTTTTATCATTGGTATTGGGTCTATACCAACGCAAGGATTTTATAGGTTCCATCAGGATAGACATAAGGTCTAAACTGGATAGGTTTCATCATTGATCGGGCAATGTGCCGATCGATCAACAGCAGGTTTCATCATCGGTATTGGGTTTATACCAATGCAAGGATTTCATAGGTTTCATCAGGATAGACGTAGGGTCTAAACTGGATAGGTCTCATCATTGATCGGGCAATGTGCCGATCGATCAACAGCAGGTTTCATCATCGATATTGGGTTTATACCAATGCAAGGATTTCATAGGTTTCATCAGGATAGACGTAGGGTCTAAACTGGATAGGTTTCATCATTGATCGGGCAATGTGCCGATCGATCAACAGCAGGTTTCATCATCGGTATTGGGTTTATACCAATGCAAGGATTTCATAGGTTTCATCAGGATAGACGTAGGGTCTAAACTGGATAGGTTTCACCGCTGATCGGGCAATGTGGCGATCGATCAACAGCAAGTTTCATCATCGGTATTGGGTTTATACCAATGCAAGGATTTCATAGGTTTCATCAGAATAGACGTAGGGTCTAAACTGGATAGGTTTCATCGCTGATCGGGCAGTGTGCCAATCGATCAACAGTAGGTTTCATCATCGGTATTGGGTTTATACCAATGCAAGGATTTCATAGGTTTCATCAGGATAGACGTAGGGTCTAAACTGGATAGGTTTCACCGCTGATCGGGCAGTGTGCCAATCAATCAACAGCAGGTTTCATCATCGGTATTGGGTTTATACCAATGCAAGGATTTCATAGGTTTCATCAGGATAGACGTAGGGTCTAAACTGGATAGGTTTCATCATTGATCGGGCAATGTGCCGATCGATCAACAGCAGGTTTCATCATCGGTATTGGGTTTATACCAATGCAAAGATTTCATAGGTTTCATCAGGATAGACGTAGGGTCTAAACTGGATAGGTTTCATCACTGATCGGGCAGTGTGCCAATCGATCAACAGCAGGTTTCATCATCGGTATTGGGTTTATACCAATGCAAGGGTTTCATGGGTTTTATCGGCATAGACGTAAGGTCTAAACCGGACAGGTTTCATTGCTGATCGGGCGAGTGTGCCCATTAATCAGCAGCAGGTTTCATCACGGTGGGATGTAGCGAGACACGCAGCTCTAGTCGGAACAGATGTAAGGTCTAGACCGAACATGTTTCTTCGCTGATCGGGCAGGGTGCCCTGTCGACCAAAGATGGGTTTCATCATCGGTATTGGGTTTATACCAATGCAAGGATATCATGGATTTCATCAGGATAGACGTAAAGTCTAAGCTGGAGAGGGTTTTATCATTGATCGGGCGAGGTGTCGATCGACCAATGGTAGCTTTCATCGCGGTGGAACCTAGGACGAGGTATGAGGGCTTTTATCAGGATAGACGTAGGGCCTATACTGAGTGGGTCTAATCATCGATCGGGCAAGGCGCCGGTCGATTGACGAGGAGTTTTATGGCGGGAGGTGAGGCTTTCTTTGGGATTACCACATTACTGACCCAAGTGCCCTTTCGGGTTTTCACCGGAGCCAGCCCCCTCTTACTTTTGCCCACGCGCCCTTTCGGGTTTTCACGTGGCGGGGTACCCGATTTTGCCTGCAGTGCCCTTTCGGGTTTTCACTACAGCTAGGTTTTAGCCATTTTTGCTCTTGCTCAGAAAGCCTGAACAAGACCGGCGGGGTATCTCTATTTTTACCCCATTTTTCTTTTCTCATTTTTTTCCTTTTAGAGGGTGACAGATTGGAATGCCATTAATCCGTGATAAGGAGTGGCTTGGTTAGGGCGGAGTGCCACTAGACCAAGAAAGGGTAGCTCGGCTGGGGCGAAGTGCCGCTAGACCAAGGATGAGGGTAGTTCGGCTAGGGCGGAATACCGCTAGACCAAGAATGAGGGTAGCTCGGCTAGGGCGGGGTGCAGCTGGACCAAGAAGAGGGTAGCTTGGCTAGGGCGGAGCGCCGCTAGACCAAGAATGGGGTAGCTCGGCTAGGGCGGAGTGCCGCTAGACCAAGAAAGGGTAGCTCGGCTAGGGCGGAGTGCCGCTAGACCAAGAATGAGGGTAGCTCGGCTAGGGCGGAGTGCCGCTAGACCAAGAAGAGGGTAGCTTGGCTAGGGCGGAGTGCCACTAGACCAAGAATGAGGGTAGCTCGGCTAGGGCGGAGTGCCGCTAGACCAAGAAGAGGGTAGCTTGGCTAGGGCGGAGTGCCACTAGACCAAGAATGAGGGTAGCTTGGCTAGGGCGGAGTGCCACTAGACCAAGAATGGGGGTAGCTTGGCTAGGGCGGAGTGCCGCTAGACCAAGAAGAGGGTAGCTTGGCTAGGGCGGAGTGCCGCTAGACCAAGAAAGGGTAGCTCGGCTAGGGCGGAGCGCCGCTAGACCAAGAATGAGGGTAGCTTGGCTAGGGCGGAGTGCCGCTAATCCAAGAATGAGGGTAGCTCGGCTAGGGCGGAGTGCCGCTAGACCAAGAAGAGGGTAGCTTGGCTAGGGCGGAGTGCCACTAGACCAAGAATGAGGGTAGCTTGGCTAGGGCGGAGTGCCACTAGACCAAGAATGGGGGTAGCTTGGCTAGGGCGGAGTGCCGCTAGACCAAGAAGAGGGTAGCTTGGCTAGGGCGGAGTGCCACTAGACCAAGAATGAGGGTAGCTTGGCTAGGGCGGAGTGCCACTAGACCAAGAATGGGGGTAGCTTGGCTAGGGCGGAGTGCCGCTAGACCAAGAAGAGGGTAGCTTGGCTAGGGCGGAGTGCCACTAGACCAAGAATGGGGGTAGCTTGGCTAGGGCGGAGTGCCGCTAGACCAAGAAGAGGGTAGCTTGGCTAGGGCGGAGTGCCACTAGACCAAGAAAGGGTAGCTCGGCTAGGGTGGAGCGCCGCTAGACCAAGAATGGGGGTAGCTTGGCTAGGGCGGAGTGCCGCTAGACCAAGAAGAGGGTAGCTTGGCTAGGGCGGAGTGCCACTAGACCAAGAAAGGGTAGCTCGGCTAGGGCGGAGCGCCGCTAGACCAAGAATGAGGGTAGCTTGGCTAGGGCGGAGTGCCACTAGACCGAGAATGAGAGTAGCTCGACTAGGGCGGAGCGCCACTAGACCAAGAAAGGGTAGCTCGACTAGGGCGGAGTGCCACTTGACCAAGAAAGGGTGTGGATGAGATGATAGAAGACTACGAGGGCCAGAGACAGCAAGCTATAAGAGCCAGGATAGAAAGCTGTAGAAGCCAGGAATAGTAGACTACGAGAGCCAGAGACAGCAGGCTTTGGCCAAAAATGGCTAAGCCGAGGGATGAAGCAGTTGGAAGTTGTAATAGCAGCCTTAGCCGGAATGGCTAAGCCGAAAGATAGAATGGTCAAAAATTATGATAGCAACTTTGGCCGGAATGGCTAAGCCGACAGATAGAGTAGTTTGAAAATCATGATAGCAGCTTCGGCCGAAATGGCGAAGCTGAAAGACTAGATGACTGACAAGTTGTGATGGCGGCTTTGGCCAGAACGGCTAAATCGAAAGCAGAGATAGCCGAAGAATTGTAATAGCGACTTTGGCCGAGACGACCGAGCCAAAAAATGAGATACTTGAAATATATGATAGGGCGTTGCGCTCACAAACAAGGATAGCTGGCTTTGACTGGACGTCAGAGGCCAGAAGATAGGATATCGGATCCTGGTAGGATGTCAGACTTGGAAGCAATCCATAATTGATGTTGCCTCGACGGACTCTCGAAGACAACCCATGCATGCACCTGACCTAGACGGGAGGTCTGGACTGATGTTGGTATGTAGCAGCTCGGGCCTAAAGCCATTCGCCGAAAAGGTGAGCGGGTTTTTGACGGCATGCCAAGGCCGAGAATTTCATGGATAGTGAAAGATAATAGAATAGCAGGTCGCAAGGACCCGGAGATGGTGAGATAGCAGGCTGCGCAAGCCAAGGTAGCAGGTTAATAGACCGTAAAAGTCGGTATAGCAGGGTAGCAAGCCATAAAGGCCGAGGTAACAGGATCCAGGAAAGTGATGATAGCAGGCCATGGGGGCCAGGGTAGCAGGTTAAATAAGCCAGAGGTAGCAGGCTATAAGAGCCAGGATAGCAGGCTACGGGAGCCAGAGGTAGCAGGCTATAGGGGCCAGGATAGCAGGCTGCGAGAGCCAGGAATGGTGGGCTACGAGAGCCAGAGGTAACAGGCTATAAGAGCCAGGACAGCAGGCTGTAGAAGCCAGAGGTAGCAGGCTACGGGAGCCGGAGGTAGCAGGCTATAAGAGCCAGGATAGCAGGCTACGGGAGCCAGAGGTAGCAGGCTATAGGAGCCAGGATAGCAGGCTGCGAGAGCCAGGAATGGCTGGGCTACGAGAGCCAGAGGTAACAGGCTATAAGAGCCAGGACAGCAGGCTGTAGAAGCCAGAGGTAGCAGGCTACGGGAGCCGGAGGTAGCAGGCTATAAGAGCCAGAATAGCAGGCTACGGAAGCCAGAGGTAGCAGGCTATAGGAGCCAGGATAGCAGGCTGCGAGAGCCAGGAATGGTGGGCTACGAGAGCCAGAGGTAACAGGCTATAAGAGCCAGGACAGCAGGCTGTAGAAGCCAGAGGTAGCAGGCTACGGGAGCCGGAGGTAGCAGGCTATAAGAGCCAGAATAGCAAGCTATAAGAGCCAGAATAGCAGGCTGTAAGAGCCAGGATAGCCGACTGTGTTGTCCGGCGGGACTATTGATGGATTTGACTGTGCTGTTATAGTGCCGGTGGGGCTTGGGATTAACATTTGAGAGCTCGGCCAAGGCGGGGTGCCTTGAGCAAGAGGGAAAAGGTTTATGGTCCTAGCCCGGCGAGGCTTGATGGGCAGAGTCTCGTAGCTCGACGAGGGTGGAGTGCCTCATGCCATGATAAGGGATAGCTTGGCTAGGACGGAGTGCCACTAGACCAAGGAAGAGGTAGCTCGACTAGGGCGGAGGGCCGCTAGACCAAGGAGAAGGGTAGCTTAACTAGGGCGGAGTGCCGCTAGACCAAGGAAAATGGTATATCTCGGCTAGGGCTGGATGCCACTAGGCCGAGGAGAGGTGTATCTCGGCTAGGGCTGGATGCCACTAAGCCAAGGACAGGTAGCTTGGCTAGGGCGAAAGGCCATGACGCCAAGGTAGGATATTTAACGGCTTAAACATATGGTCATGACGCCGTACATCTTGGCTTAGGCGGAAGGCCATGACGCCAAGGTATGATATTTAACGGCTTAGACGTATGGTCATGACGCCGTACATCTTGGCTTTAGGCAGATGATGCCAACGTAGGATATTTAACGGCTTAGACGTATGGTCATGATGCCGTACAGCTTGGCTTAGGCGAAAGGCCATGACGCCAAGGTAGGATATTTAACGGCTTAGACGTGTGGTCATGATGCCGTACATCTTGGCTTAGGCGGAAGGCCATGACGCCAAGGTAGGATATTTAACGGCTTAGACGTGTGGTCATGATGCCGTACAGCTTGGCTTAGGCGAAAGGCCATGACGCCAAGGTAGGATATTTAACGGCTTAGACGTGTGGTCATGATGCCGTACATCTTGGCTTAGGCGGAAGGCCATGACGCCAAGGTAGGATATTTAACGGCTTAGACGTGTGGTCATGATGCCGTACATCTTGGGTGCCGATAGCTAGAGTTTTGACTTCTTTTGGTTGGCATGCTGGCGACTCATGCTTGGGAACATCTATCATCTCGAGTGCCGAAGGTTAGACATCTTTGACACTCTGAAGGCTCATCGGGCATCTATCGGCGAGGGTGCCGATGACTGAATGTTTAACATATATCGGCTAAGATGCCAGTGGTTGTTGGCCTGAAAGTCAATGATCGAACCTCGACATCTGTCGGCTTAAACACCGATGGGCATACATTTGGCAACCGCGGAATGTGGTTGAACATCGGTTGGCGCGTACACCGATAGTTGACATCTTAGGGCATTGTTGAACTTCTTTGACCATCTTGCAGGCACTGTTGAACATCCATCAGCTTGGGCGCCGATGTATTCCTTCATCTTTGTCTTGGAGCATCTATCGGTCTGATTACCGACGCATCTATCATTCACTGAACGCCGGTGGTTAGGCGAACTCCCATCATTCTTCATTGATTCATCATTCATTGTTCATTGCCATCTGGGATTCCATCATTTGGATAGTCCCCGACATCAGCAGCAGACGTGCAGTGTAAGAGTCTGCGACAAGATGGCCCTTGAAAGGTCAATGTGCCAATTTTATTCATCATTGCCATAAATGATCATTGCCCCTTTAAAAGGGGTGAGCATATCCAGCAACGGCCATGCATGCCGCCATTGGCATTTCATACATTTACCCCTAGAATGGGGAACCACGTGGGTCTTCCATCATTCTCTTGGCATACATTTGTCCCAAGAATGGGATACCATCAATACTTCTCATTGTTTGGCATACATCTGCCCCCGGAATGGGGTACCATCAATATTTCTCATTGTTTGGCATACATCTGCCCCCAGAATGGGGTACCATTTGGAACTTCCATCATCTCAAAATCATCATTTCTCTTCCTATTTTTTCTTCTTTCTTTTTTTTTTCTTCTTTTTTTTTTGATATGCATCCCCCTCCTTAAAATGGGGTATCATCTGTATCTTCCATCATTTCATCATCTTTCTCATTTCTTTTTTTTTTGATGTGCATCACCCCTCGAATGGGAGTACCCTCTATATTTGTTATTTCACCATTTTTTTATCATCATTTTTTTTTCACACATGCCCCCGGGATGGGGTATCATCATATCTTTCACCATCTCTTTTTTTGTTAATACATCTGCCCCCAGAACGAGGCACCATCTGCATCCCTCATCATTCATTTTTTTTCCTTTTTTTTTTTGGTATACATCTGCCCCAGAGTGGGGTGTCATCTTTTCTTGTGGCATCACCGGGCTTCTTTGGGGCCGGGAATATATCTTTGTTGTAGTGGGTGACCCACTTGAACAGGGCCCGAGTCTTTTCCTTAGAAAAGGAGTAGGGTTTAGTCTTTTTGCTTCTTAGGGAATGGCCTAGCTCGCCAGTCTTTGCCGACGAAGAGATAGCTGCCTTCTTTGCTTTCTTCCTTCGTTTCTCGAAAGCTTTGAAAATTGGCAATGTGAATATATTTATGCATCAGTTGTTCACTGGCAGGCTTGTTCTTTTGACTTAGGGAGGTAGCGGCCGGGCAATATTTCGCCGAAAAGGCCTTAATATCAGCCATAATCTCATTCGGGAGATCGAAGGACTTGACTTCGATGCCAATCAATCTTGTTAAGATTTCTGTTTTCAGGTTGCGCTTGCATATCTGGACAGCCCCCTCATGGTACGGCGGGTGCCGACATCTGGCGCAAAGGTCCTTTCATCGGCGGATATAATCCAGAGCAGGTTCACCAGCCCCTTGTTTAGTCTCATACAGTTCTGCCTTAGTAATTTATTCCTCAGCAGAGTTGATTTTCATTGTTTGTTTCATATCGGGTTTACCCATCACTGCCGGAGCTGGTGAGTTTAAGTGCAAACCAGGCAGATGCAAACCCATTTCATTCAGCTTGCTCTGTAACACTTTGACTTCTTGTAGTTTTTTAGATAGCTCTGTCATCATGGCAAGGCCAAGAATGTTGCCCCCGGCCCTAATCCTAGGAGGGACTGGCAGTACCCTATTACAGGCGCCGGACGCGTCCAGGCTTTCAGAAATTAACATCTTGGCCCTCGTCCCCGCATATGGAGGAGGAGTGTGGTAGCATGCTTCTTCTTCTGGTAGCGGGAGGTGCCCAGGCTTCTTGCTGGTTTTATCATCAGGACAGGAGGCTGAAGCTTTGGCTTGCTCTGACCTTATCGGCATGAAGCATATCTCTTCATCATCCCCTTCGGAAGTCTGGCCATCGCCGGGTAAAACTGACAGCATGTTACAGGAGAAGACTTTGTCCCTCCTTGTGTTTGTTTGCATCTGCTCTTCCTTCCTTTCAGCGGTCGACATCTGTACCCATAACGGGTCATCTAGCACATCTGGCATTTTTGATTTATTTTTCATCTTATTCATCAGGCCTGGGGATTTGACGCGCTCCCACAGGATGGGCTCATCGGTGTCTGTTTCTTTTAACATTTCTTTGGGCGATTGCCGGTATAGAGATACCATATTGACTGCTCTTTTTAACTCAGGCAACTCATGCAGGCATGGAGGGTCCACTCTATACTCACCCAGTTCGAGTTCCCCTTTTTTAATCATTCTTTCAATAATATCTTTAAATACATAGCAATCTTCAATGGGATGACCCAATGCTTGATGATATGGGCAGAAGCGGGGGTCATCTTTTCTTTTGGTATCATCAGGTCTCTTTGGATCCGGAAGGACAATCTTGTCAAATTGGGCCGCCCATTCAAACAAGAGCCGAGTCTTTTCCTTAGGAAAGGAATAAGGCTTGCTCATCCTGGCTCGCAGAGCGGGGCTATCCTTCTGATCAGCGGCCTAGTGGGAGGAGGGCGGGCAACCTCCTTTTTTTTTCTTTTATTATTATTATGTTGCTGAAATGTCTTGAAGTCTACTGTATCAACTTCTGTAGGCATGGGCCATTTATCAGCTGATCTAGCTTTGTGGCATACAGCAGTAGCAGTTGAAGAACCACTAGAGAGGAAGGCCTCGACCTCCACTGCGGCGTTGTTCAGTCGGTCGAATGACCGTATCTCCATTCTAATCATTCTTTCGAGAGTTTCCCGCCGAAGATTCTGCTTTCAAATCAGGACGGCGTCCTCTTGATGCGGAGGCTGCCTGCATCTCATGGGGAGATCCCTCCCTCTTTCTATATAATCCAGAGCGGTCTCATCTTGCTTCTGCCTGGTTGCATACAGTTTGGCTACTGTAATTTCTCTTTCTGTAATATGGAATCTGCCCCAGAACTTCCGCTGCATATCGGGTCAGTCAGCCACTGACCCAGCCGGTGGGCCAGAGTACGATTCAAAGGCTTCATCAGACGCCAGGTCGCCCATAATTGTTGTATAGCAGGCTATATGCTCTTTGGGAGAGCCCTGGTCATTGAATCTTTCAAATTTCGGCGGCTTGCTGACGCCTGGTGGTAGTTTCTTAATAGCATAATGCGCAGGATATGGTACCTTCTAAACATCACAGGTACTGGATTTCTTGGTCCTTTCGGACAACTTCATTTCAATAATTTTTTTTTTATCATCAGCTTGCCAGCCACATCCGGATGTATGGGCTCCGGGAAGAAGTGTGCCCCTGCCGGCTAGAGGGGGTTGTCATAATTGTTGTATGTAGAGCAGGCATGGCAAGCTGTGTCTGAGACGCAGAAGGCTGAGCTGCCATTTGTTGTAGAGAAGGTTGACTCGGCGCCTTGCCTTTGTCAGTTTGAGCAGGATGGACCGAAGAGGCCACCCCTATTGAGCCAGAAGTCTGTCCAGCTGGTTCAGCATGCTTGGAGACAAGTGTATGCTCGCCTCTTTCATTGAGCTGTCTTTTGAGGGAGTCAATCTTCTGCTGATTTCTCTTGAACATCATTTGGATCATGGGATCCAGGGTTGTCGGGATCTGTATTTCTCCCGATATTTCTTCAGTGGAAACACCCAGAGGGTTGTCTTCTTCTCCTGCAGTCACTACTTTGACTGTCATCATAGTGACTTCTTTGAGCTTCATCGGCAGTCATTATCTTTTCTTTCACTGCTCGGCTCTTCTTGTGATGACATTTGGCCTGCGTGCCAATTTAATCAGCTCTTCAGGCTGGTCTGGCAGTGTATCATATTTCCCGGTGACACCGGCCATATTGCAGGAAAAAACCTGCATCTTTCCCTTCCGGGTGTGGACTTTCCTTCTGACACGACTCGGATATGTGAGGCGGTCAAAGACTGAAGTCCTTTCTTCTGCTTCTGTTTCTTCCCTCTTGGGGCTGTCTTTTCGACGTCTGACCCTACGGCCATCCTCATAGTTGTTGGAGTCTGAGGATGAGACTCCAAACGCCACATCTTCTGAGGTTTCATCTTTTTCATGTGGGGTGCCCAAGGCACGAGACAATCTTTGCTGCCCTATGGAGGGATTCCCTAGACAGTGGAAGTAGTCTTGAACCACCTGGTTCATTTCTCCTTGGATATGCCTTTGTAGATCTGATCGGGGCAGCAGCCTCTCTTCGATCTTTGGCTGAGAAACCAGCCTTGAAATTTGGGAAGCCAAATGCTTCGACTTGGAATATTTGAAGATATCAGCCCATCTGGCGCAGGCCTTCGGTCTCTTTGGAATAGCAGCACAGGCTGGATCTTCCATTCTTCTTTGTTCTTCCTTTGGGCAGTATATATTGTTCCCCCCTTTGTGGCGGATGGCAATAGTATCTTCTCTCCTTCTGCCCCCAGCCCTGGGGTGAATGACAGTAGCATTTTCTTTTCCTTTGCCCCCAGCCCTGGGGTGAATGACAGTAGCATTTTCTTTCTTTCTTCCCATCTCCTGCCCCCAGTCCTGGGGTGGATGACAGTAGCATTTTCTTCTTTCTTCTCATCTCCTGCCCCCAGTCCTGGGGCGAATGACAGTAGCATCTTCTTTTCCTCTGCCCCCAGTTCCGGGGTGAATGACAGCAACATCTTCTCTTCTTTCTTCCATCTCCTGACTCTGGCTTCAGGGTGGATAGCAGTGGCACCTTGCTCTTGAGCCGGAATCCAGCTCTGTATCTTCTTCGGCCTCCATATATGTCTATATCTTGCTGGCTTGGGAGCTAGCGGCTTCATCTCATCAGTTTCCCAGTTGGCCGTCTTAGTGGCCAAAATTTGGACATTGTTGTCAGTCTGGACGGTCGGGGCAACCCTGTCCGGACGAACGTCTTTGGGAGAGACCATCGAGGTTCACCCTAACATCTCCGGTCATCATCATCTTTCCAGAGTTTGAAAGACGACGGCTTGCAGCAGCATACCGGCTCCTCCGGTTACCTCTTCTCCCTTTTAGGGCAACAGCGGGGACCGTGTCCCTCCTTTGGATATGGTGGACGAAGCAGGCGACGACTATCGAGGCCGTCTTTTCTGGTGAGCTTCCTTCTCATCAGCAGTTTTCATCGGGGCACCTGCAGCAGTGCCTTGTTCTTTGTCAGCAACCTCCAGTAGGTCGATGAAGACGAGGCCCAAGCAGTTGGGCAACCCGACAGTAGGGGGCATAGACCCGAACATCGTGGGCACCGCGAAGTAGCCTTCACGAACATGAGCATCAACGACCAGCCGGCCGCAGCGGAGGGAGGCGAGTCCACTCATCATTTTAATTCCTGTAATAGGATTAGCGCACAGTTAGAATTTAAGAGGGGCCTCTCGAGGCCTCCTATTTTGACGTAGAGATGAAGGGAGACTAGTCCCACCGGGCGTGCCAGACTTGTGGACGCGCTTTATTATTCCTTTTATTTATTTTGTTTATTTATTGGCGTGCCAGTCACCGGAGTGACGATTTCATTGTGCGCTCGATCTGACTTGGTCAGTCGATTGTGAAGTCCGAGTCGGGACCAGAAGTCCGTCATACCATAAAGGCTATGACGTTAATTACGCCCTTCCAAGGAAGGACAACCCTTGATTAAACGCCAAAATAGGAGGCCTCGAGAGGCAAACATGTATTCATGTGCGCAAAATGGAACTTCATACCAGAGCCAGGAAGGCGGGCAAGATAACAACATCAGCTGTAGAAACAGACGGTATCGTCAAGCCAGCGGCTCAGAGACGATATCATTAAGTCAGCGGTTCAAAGACTGAGCCGTGGCCATGATGGAGGTTTAAAGCATTGATCGATATTTCGACAGCATTTCCCCTTTATCTGGATTATGCCCAGGGGGAAATAGGCTATCACCCACGGAGTGCCGGGATGAAAGCCGAGAGAAAGAGAGAGGCCAAACCTCCCGACCTATATATATCTGCCATAGGGCAGTGTTTGATTTTCCCCTTGTGGAAGTCGGCGGAACTCGTGCAGTGGCAGAGCCCTCCCGAGCTAAAAGGGTTATCCATGGACCCGATGCGGGATGACGGAATGTAAGTGAACGCTCAATGTTGCGCCCTCGCACGCGGATCGACCTGCGTGGTCAGGTCACGGGGATCGACCTGCCCTGTCAGGTCGCGGGGTCAAGGGGGTAGCGCCCCTTGCGGGGGTTTTCGGGAGCAGCGCCCCCGGAACAAAATTTGGATTGAAGACTCAGTAGTAAAATTTGGTTAGATTATCGGCGCAGTTCCGGCATGCATAGGTTCCTGGGGATAGCTTAATGTAGACTTTCATCATCCTGGGAGAATTTTGGCAGCACCTCCCCTAGACTGAGCATTTGCCAGGGGGAGATATAGGCTGACATCACGGAATGCCGGGATGAAAACCAGAAAGTGAGAGAGCACTAAGGCTCAGGGAGACTGTGTATGTCTCTAGCATCGGTCGCTATTCCCCTTCTCGGAGACCGACGAAACCCTTGTAAAGACAAGGTCCGCCGGACCCGTGGGGTTGCATGTGAATCCGATTCGGGACATAGGAATGTAGGGGAGATCAATCCCCTAATTAATTTATCTCCTGGGGTGCACATGACGACTCAAGGATGTCTCAGGATAGGTGGAGGAAGCGGCCAAAGGGGTGGACAGAGGATTGGCATTGGGTTCTCGGCACAGCCGGGAGATCAAGGGGGTTCCCGGCGCGGAACCCTCTCGGCGCGCTGGTTCCCGGCGTGGCTTTAGCGGGGCTCTCGGCGCGGGTTTTAGTGGCCAAGGGGGGGTCTCGGCCAGGGGTTTAGTCGGCCAAAAGGGGGTCTCGGCGGATGGGTTCTCGGCGCGGCTGGGAGGCAAAATGGGGGGGCTCCCGGCCGTGGGGCTTTCGGCGGATGGGTTCTCGGCATGGGTGGAGTTGGCTTATAGGGGGGTCTCGGCGTGGGACTTCCCGGCGCGCCCGTTACCGCGCCGGGAAGGTGGCGCCGGGAAGCTAAGGGCTGGGGAGGCTTGCATGAGGGGGCTGAACAGGTTTTGTCTTTTAGCCAAAGGGGAAAGGAGAGGAAGGCCTCTCGGCGGGACAGTTCTCGGCGGTGAATTTTGCACGCCGAGAAGGTGGAGTTGCGGAAAGAATTCAAGGTTTACAGAGCTAAAACGATACTCTGTTTTTGGGATTCCTGAGCTTTCTGGCTGCGATTGAAGCCGGATTTGAAGTGCAGGAGGGGGATTTCATGGATGCTGAGGTTTGATTAGGCAGGGGTTTAATCTCATCAATGAGGGGTTGAATGGAAGAGGATCGGAAAATCCAATCGCCCGGATGGGCTTTGAGTCGTCATGTGCTGTTGACCCTCATGGGATCGTTTGCTGGCATCTTTGGTCGCCTGGGAGCCAAGAGATGGTCATCTCAGGCCCCAGGGACGACCCTGATGGAACTATCCATATTGGAATCGGATTAGAAACTCTCAGTATCAAGCCATCGAGACAGCTTACTTATTCCTGTAGCAAGGGAATCTCGAACAGGAGATCCGAGCTATTGCCAATATCCGTAGCAGACTGTCCCAGAAGCCAAGAGATGGTCTGTCTCTGGCCCTGGGGCAAGCCTGGGAGGCTTTATGCAAACGACTACTAACTGCGAGGGATATCGGTATATTTAGAGCTATATTTATTCTACGGAAGACAACTGATCCCTAAGACCCATAAGAGAATTAGATGCGCTTCAGTTGAGCTAAAGATGAAAACATGTAAAGGAAATATATAGCAGCATACGGAGAGATAGCTGGCAGATGTTTCAATCACCCAACGCCCAAACGGGTCATTGAAGCATTTCATATCATTTCAATAGATCACCCCAGAACTCATACCAATCACACGGAGGGAATGAGGGAAAGGGAGATGAATAGACATCGGGACATCCCGGTTACATCCAGAGGAAAATCGAGATAAACTCGGCAGGATTACATGAAGAAGAAAATAAAACCATGGGGGAGGGCGGAGCATTGACTCCTCTCCCTCCCCGGCTGCCCACCTGGAGCTTCTTCTCCTTCTTTCTTTTCTCAGCGGAGGTGGCTCTCTCTCTCTGTTGGTCTCTTCTTTTTTTCAGTGGAGGAGTCTCTCTCGAAGCCCCTCTGTTTCTTTTCTATCGCTTTCTTTTCTCTTTTTGCCCCCGCCTCCTTTTTCTTGTGGGAGAAGTAATGGGTTTTATAGGGCCATGTTCATGGCGATGGCATTCGGCGTGCCTGCAGCACTAGTTCCGGCGCGCCCATTCGAGGGGTTTCCCGGCCGTGGGGCTCTCGGCGCCATCGTTCTGGGCCATGGTGAAGAGCTCTCGGCGCCGTGATCATAAGCCCATTTAAGGCTCTTGGATGCTTTCAACTCTTTCTATCAGTGGGCTCCAACTATCAAAGCCGTTAGCCCTGCTTCTTTACTTGCTAGTCCCTCGAGTCTGTCAGGCGAGGGTGAGATGACATAGTCTTATCAGAATACCTCTGGAGTTTTCATCGGTCAATAGACTACAGTTCTTATCAGTACTGCCATCGGAGGGATGGCAACACCGGACATCAGCTTGGCCGTGGAGGGCTTCAGCCGGGTGGCAGCTTCAGTGGCAAATTTTCCCTAATCTTGGTTTTGCAGGGATCTCCGGGATCTTCATCTTTGACTCAATCTTCTCTTCGGTCTCATCTTTGTTCTTGATTATATTTCGGGTGTTAACAAATGCCCCCCACCTGTGGACGGCGTAAGCACAGAATAAGCGGCACGGTGTCCGCAGGTGCATCTTTAGCTTAATGCCATTGACTCATTCTTTCAGTTGTACCTTGGCAGTATCCTTATACTGGGATTTCATCCTGACACGATCTTCTTGGCTTGAACCTTGATCAGCGGAATATCTATCGGCTTGAGCCCTGATCAAATGGCACATCTGACATCTGTCGATTTTAGGCCCCGATCGACGGCACATTTGACTTCTATCAGCTTTAAACCCTGATTGGCTGACCATCTGGCATCTGTCAGTTTTGAGCTCCGCTCGACTATACATCTGTTTAAGCCCTGATTGGCTGACCATCTGGCATCTGTCGGTTTTGAGCCCGCTCGGCTGTACATCTTGCATCTATCGGTTTTGAGCCCCGATCGACTGTATATCTTGCATCTGTCAGTTTTAAGCCCTGATTGGCTGAACATCTGTCGGATTGAACCTCCGGGTGGCTGAACATCTACCATATTGCAGCTCTGGCTGGTTGAACATCTGCCGGGTCGAAGCCTCGGGTGGCTGAACATCTGCCGGATTGAAGCTCCGGGTGGCTGAACATCTGCCGGATTGAAGGTCCGGGTGGCTGAACATCTGCCGGATTGAAGCTCCGGGTGGCTGAACATCCGCCGGATTGAAGCTCCGGGTGGCTGAACATCTTCTTCATGTGTTGTTATTTCCTTCGTATGGAAGAGTAGTGGTCTCAGCAGCCTTCATGCGGATGACCCGTATTCAGCAGGAGAGCGTCCATCCTCTCAGGGAGAGAATGGGGGACTTGCTCCATCGCGTGTTGGTGCCCGTTGGGACTGCCTTTGCTGGCCTTGTTGGTCAACGGAAGACATGCTTTTAGGCCATGGCATCATGTGGGAGTGTAGATGAGAGGGGCTCTAGAGGAGCATCCGGAACAGACGAGAGGTCCGTTCCTCAAAGCCGGCCGTGGCAATGTGCCGACCGACTAGTGCATGGTTTCATCGTCGACATTGGGTTTATGTCGATGCAAAGGAGTTTAAGCTTCATCAGAATAGACGTAAGGTCTAAACTGGCAGGGTTTCATCATTGATCGGGCGAGGTGCCGGTCGATCAACAGTTGGTTTCATCATCGATATCGGGTTTATATCGATGCAAAGAAGTGTTATAAGCTTCATCAGAATAGACGAAAGGTCTATACTGGCAGGGTTTCATCATTGATCGGGCGAGGTGCCGGTCGATCAACAGTTGGTTTCATCATCGATATTGGGTGTATATCGACGCAAAAAGAGTTTCATAAGTTTCATCAGAATAGACGGAAGGTCTAAACTGGCAGAGTTTCATCATCGATATTGGGTGTATATCGATGCAAAAAGAGTTTCATAAGTTTCATCAGAATAGACGAAAGGTCTAAACTGGGTAGAGGTTATAGCAGGTGGGACATTAAAGGGTGCGTAGTTTTCATCAGGACAGACGGAAGGTCTATCCCGGTAGGGTTTCATCGTTGATCGGGCGAGGTGCCAATCGATCAATAGTTGGTTTCATCGTCGATATTGGGTTTATATCGATGCAAAGAAAGTGTTATAAATTTCATCAGAATAGACGAAAGGTCTACACTGGCAGGGTTTCATCATTGATCGGGCGAGGTGCCAATCGATCAATAGTTGGTTTCATCATCGATATTGGGTTTATATCGACGCAAGAAGAGTTTCATAAGTTTCATCAGAATAGACGGAAGGTCTAAACTGGCAGGGTTTCATCATTGATCGGGCGAGGTGCCGGTCGATCAATAGTTGGTTTCATCATCGATATTGGGTTTATATCGACGCAAGAGAGTTTATAAGTTTCATCAGAATAGACGAAAGGTCTAAACTGGCAGGGTTTCATCATTGATCGGGCGAGGTGCCGGTCGATCAACAGTTGGTTTCATCATCGATATTGGGTTTATATCGACGCAAGGAATTTCATAAGTTTCATCAGAATAGACGAAAGGTCTAAACTGCAGGGTTTCATCATTGATCGGGCAAGGTGCCAGGTCGATCAACAGTTGGTTTCATCATCGATATTGGGTTTATATCGACGCAAGAAGAGTTTCATAAGTTCATCAGAATAGACGAAAGGTCTAAACTGCGAGGGTTTCATCATTGATCGGGCGAGGTGCCGGTCGATCAACAGTTGGTTTCATCATCGATATTGGGTTCATATCGACGCAAGAAGATTTCATAATTTTCATCAGAATAGACGAAAGGTCTAAACTGCAGGGTTTCATCATTGATCGGGCAAGGTGCCGGTCGATCAACAGTTGGTTTCATCATCGATATTGGGTTTATATCGACGCAAGGAGAGTTTCATCAGAATAGACGAAAGGTCTAAACTGCGAGGGTTTCATCATTGATCGGGCAAGGTGCCGGTCGATCAACAGTTGGTTTCATCATCGATATTGGGTTTATATCGACGCAAGAAGATTTCATAAGTTTCATCGGGGTAGACGTAAGGTCTACTCCAGCAGGCTTTATCGCGGGTGGGACATTTGAAAGAGGGTATGTAGATTTCATCAGGGTAAACGTAAGGTCTACCCCGGAAAGCCTTTATCATCGGTGGGGCATAGAGCCAGATGACCGACGGAAGGCTTCATCAATGAAGGGGAGGTAAAGGCAGCGTGCCGGTTGGCATGGAACTCTTGAATTACCACATTACTGACCCAAGTGCCCTTTCGGGTTTTCACCGGAGCCAGCCCCCTCTTGCTTTTGCCCACGCGCCCTTTCGGGTTTTCACGTGGCGGGGTACCCGATTTTGCCTGCAGTGCCCTTTCGGGTTTTCACCACAGCTGGGTTTTGGCCATTTTTGCCCTTGTTCAGAGTATCTGAACAAGACTGGCGGGGTATCTCTATTTTTAACCCCATTTTGTCTCTTCTTTTCTTTTTTATTGGGACTTTAGCTTCGTAAATTGTTAAGCCATGTGCTCAACTTGTGTATGTATCATCATTGATGTGGGTGCTGACACCAATGCAAGGGACATAAGGTTTTCATCGTCTGCCTAGGCGGAAGGCCTGGGTCGACTTGAGTGTGTTTTGTGGCTTAGGCGTGAAGCCGTTCGCCGGGGGCATGGCTGTATCGTTGATGTGGGGGTTGCCATCAACGCAAGGGAATGGGATTTCATCATCCATCCAGACAGAAGGTCCGGATTGGCTCGAGGATGTGTGTAGCAGCTTAAGCACGAAACCACTCGATGGAAACGTAGGTTTCATCGTTAATGTGGGGTTTAACATTAACGCAAAGGGATGAGGTTTTATCATCTATCCGGACGGAAGGTCCGGGTTGATTTGAGAATGGGTGTAGCATCTTCATCAGAGCAGACGGAGAATCTACCCCGGACGGGCTTCAGCATTGCTCAGGCGGCGGGCCACCCCATTAGTAGCTGCTTTTATCATTGGTATCGGGTCTATACCAACGCAAGGATTTTATAGGTTCCATCAGGATAGACATAAGGTCTAAACTGGATAGGTTTCATCATTGATCGGGCAATGTGCCGATCGATCAACAGCAGGTTTCATCATCGGTATTGGGTTTATACCAATGCAAGATTTCATAGGTTTCATCAGGATAGACCTAGGGTCTAAACTGGATAGGTTTCACCGCTGATTGGGCAGTGTGACAATCAATCAACAGCAGGTTTCATCATCGGTATTGGGTTTATACCAATGCAAGGATCAATGCAAGGATTTCATAGGTTTCATCAGGATAGACGTAGGGTCTAAACTGGATAGGTTTCATCGCTGATCGGGCAGTGTGACAATCAATCAACAGCAGGTTTCATCATCGGTATTGGGTTTATACCAATGCAAGGATTTCATAGGTTTCATCAGGATAGACGTAGGGTCTAAACTGGATAGGTTTCATCGCTGATCGGGCAGTGTGCCAATCAATCAACAGCAGGTTTCATCATCGGTATTGGGTTTATACCAATGCAAGGATTTCATAGGTTTCATCAGGATAGATGTAGGGTCTAAACTGGATAGGTTTCATCGCTGATCGGGCAGTGTGCCAATCAATCAACAGCAGGTTTCATCATCGGTATTGGGTTTATACCGATGCAAGGGTTTCATGGGTTTTATCGACATAGACGTAAGGTCTAAACTGGACAGGTTTCATTGCTGATCGGGCGAGTGTGCCCATTAATCAGCAACAGGTTTCATCACGGTGGGACGTAGCGAGACACGCAGCTCTAGTCGGAACAGATGTAAGGTCTAGACCGAACATGTTTCTTCGCTGATCGGGCAGGGTGCCCTGTCGACCAAAGATGGGTTTCATCATCGGTATTGGGTTTATACCAATGCAAGGATATCATGGATTTCATCAGGATAGACGTAAAGTCTAAACTGGAGAGGGTTTTATCATTGATCGGGCGAGGTGCCGATCGACCAATGGTAGCTTTCATCGCGGTGGAACCTGGGACGAGGTATGAGGGCTTTTATCAGGATAGACGTAGGGCCTATACTGAGTGGGTCTAATCGTCGATCGGGCAAGGCGCCGGTCGATTGACGAGGAGTTTTATGGCGGGAGGTGAGGCTTTCTTTGGGATTACCACATTACTGACCCAAGTGCCCTTTCGGGTTTTCACCGGAGCCAGCCCCCTCTTGCTTTTGCCCACGCGCCCTTTCGGGTTTTCACGTGGCGGGGTACCCGATTTTGCCTGCAGTGCCCTTTCGGGTTTTCACCACAGCTGGGTTTTAGCCATTTTTGCCCTTGCTCAGAAAGCCTGAACAAGACCAGCGGGGTATCTCTATTTTTAACCCCATTATTTCTTTTCTCATTTTTTTTTCTTTTAGAGGGTGACAGATTGGAATGCCATTAATCTGTGATAAGGAGTGGCTTGGTTAGGGCGGAGTGCCACTAGACCAAGAAAGGGTAGCTCGGCTGGGGCGAAGTGCCGCTAGACCAAAGATGAGGGTAGTTCGGCTAGGGCGGAATGCCGCTAGACCAAGAATGAGGGTAGCTCGACTAGGGCGGAGTGCCGCTAGACCAAGAAGAGGGTAGCTTGGCTAGGGCGGGGTGCCACTAGACCAAGAATGAGGGTAGCTCGGCTAGGGCGGAGTGCCGCTAGACCAAGAAGAGGGTAGCTTGGCTAGGGCGGAGTGCCACTAGACCAAGAATGAGGGTAGCTTGGCTAGGGCGGAGTGCCACTAGACCAAGAATGGGGGTAGCTTGGCTGGGGCGGAGTGCCGCTAGACCAAGAAGAGTGTAGCTTGGCTAGGGCGTAGTGCCACTAGACCAAGAATGGTGTAGCTCGGCTAGGGCGGAGCGCCGCTAGACTAAGAATGAGGGTAGCTTGGCTAGGGCGGAGTGCCACTAGACCGCGAATGAGAGTAGCTCGGCTAGGGAAGAGCGCCACTAGACCAAGAAAGGGTAGCTCGACTAGGGCGGAGTGCCGCTAGACCAAGAATTAGGGTAGCTTGGCTAGGGCGGAGTGCCACTAGACCGAGAATGAGAGTAGCTCGGCTAGGGTGGAGCGCCACTAGACCAAGAAAGGGTAGCTCGACTAGGGCGGAGTGCCGCTAGACCAAGAATTAGGGTAGCTTGGCTAGGGCGGAGTGCCACTAGACCGAGAATGAGAGTAGCTCGGCTAGGGCGGAGCGCCACTAGACAAAGAAAGGGTAGCTCGACTAGGGCGGAGTGCCACTAGACCAAGAAAGGGTGTGGATGAGATGATAGCAGACTACGAGGGCCAGAGACAACAAGGTATAAGAGCCAGGATAGAAAGCTGTAGAAGCCAGGAATAGCAGACTACGAGAGCCAGAGACAGCAGGCTACAAAAGCCAGGACAGTAGACTGTAGAAGCCAAGAGTAGCAGGCTACGAGAACCAGAGATAGCAGGCTACAAAAGCCAGGACAGCAGGCTGTGGAAGCCAGGAGTAGCAGGCTACGAGAACCAGAGATAGCAGGCTACAAAAGCCAGGACAGCAGGCTGTGGAAGCCAGGAATGACAGGCTACGAGAGCCAGAGATAGCAGGCTACAAGAGCCAGAATAGTAGGCTGTAGAAGCCAGGAATAGCAGGATATAGGAGCTGGGAATGCAGGTTGTAGGAGCCAGGAATAGCAAGCCACGAGAGCCAGGCTAGCAGGCTATAGAATTCGGGAATAGCAGGCTACGGGAACCAGAGATAGCAGGCTACAAAAGCCAGGATAGCAAGCTATAGAAGCGAGGAATAGCAGGCCACGGGAGCTAGAGACAGCAGGCTTTGGCCTAAAGTGGCTAAGCCGAGGGATGAAGCAGTTGGAAGTTGTAATAGCAGCCTTGGCCGGAATGGCTAAGCCGAAAGATAGAATGGTCAAAAATTATGATAGCAGCTTTGGCCGGAATGGCTAAGCTGACAGATAGAGTAGTTTGAAAATCATGATAGCAGCTTCGGCCGAAATGGCGAAGCCGAAAGACTAGATGACTGACAAGTTGTGATGGCGGCTTTGGCCAGAACGGCTAAATCGAAAGCAGAGATAGCCGAAGAATTGTAATAGCGGCTTTGGCCGAGACGGCCGAGCCGAAAAATGAGATACTTGAAATATATGATAGGGCGTTGCGCTCGCAAACAAGGATAGCTGGCTTTGACTGGACGTCAGAGGCCAGAAGATAGGATATCGGATCCTGGTAGGATGTCAGACTTGGAAGCAATCCATAATTGATGTTGCCTCGACGGACTCTCGAAGACAACCCATGCATGCACCTGACCTAGACGGGAGGTCTGGACTGATGTTGGTATGTAGCAGCTCGGGCCTAAAGCCATTCGCCGAAAAGGTGAGCGGGTTTTTGACGGCATGCCAAGGCCGAGAATTTCATGGATAGTGAAAGATAATAGAATAGCAGGTCGCAAGGACCCGGAGATGGTGAGATAGCAGGCTGCGCAAGCCAAGGTAGCAGGTTAATAGACCGTAAAAGTTGGTATAGCAGGGTAGCAAGCCATAAAGGCCGAGGTAACAGGATCCAGGAAAGTGATGATAGCAGGCCGTGGGGGCCAAGGTAGCAGGTTAAATAAGCCAGAGGTAGCAGGCTATAAGAGCCAGGATAGCAGGCTACGGGAGCCAGAGGTAGCAGGCTATAGGGGCCAGGATAGCAGGCTGCGAGAGCCAGGAATGGTGGGCTACGAGAGCCAGAGGTAACAGGCTATAAGAGCCAGGACAGCATGCTGTAGAAGCCAGAGGTAGCAGGCTACGGGAGCCGGAGGTAGCAGGCTATAAGGGCGAGGATAGCAGGCTACGGGAGCCAGAGGTAGCAGGCTATAGAAGCCAGGATAGCAGGCTGCGAGAGCCAGGAATGGCGGGCTACGAGAGCCAGAGGTAACAGGCTATAAGAGCCAGGACAGCAGGCTGTAGAAGCCAGAGGTAGCAGGCTACGGGAGCCGGAGGTAGCAGGCTATAAGAGCCAGAATAGCAAGCTGTAAGAGCCAGAATAGCAGGCTGTAAGAGCCAGGATAGCCGGCTGTGTTGTCCGGCGGGACTATTGATGGATTTGACTATGCTGTTATAGTGCCGGTGGGGCTTGGGATTAACATTTGAGAGCTCGGCCAAGGCGGGGTGCCTTGAGCAAGAGGGAAAAGGTTTATGGGCCTAGCCCGGCGAGGCTTGATGGGCAGAGTCTCGTAGCTTGACGAGGGTGGAGTGCCTCAGGCCAAGATAAGGGATAGCTTGGCTAGGACGGAGTGCCACTAGACCAAGGAAGAGGTAGCTCAGCTAGGGTGGAGGGCCGCTAGACCAAGGAGAAGGGTAGCTTGACTAGGGCGGAGTGCCGCTAGACCAAGGAAAAGGGTAGCTCGGTTAGGGCAGAGTGCCGCTAATCCAAGAAAAAAGGTAGCTCGGCTAGGGCGGGATGCCACTAATCCAAGGAAAAGGTGTATCTCGGCTAGGGCGGGATGCCACTAAGCCAAGGAAAGGGTGTATCTCGGCTAGGGCGGGATGCCACTAAGCCAAGGAAAGGTAGCTTGGTTAGGGCGGAGTGCCACTAATCTAAGGAAAGGGTGCATCTCGGCTAGGGCTGGATGCCACTAGGCCGAGGAAAGGTGTATCTCGGCTAGGGCTGGATGCCACTAAGCCAAGGACAGGTAGCTTGGTTAGGGCGGAGTGCCACTAGACCAGGGAAGGGTGTAGCTCGGCTAGGGCGGGATGCCACTAAGCCAAGGAAATGGTGTATCTCAGCTAGGGCGGGATGCCACTAGGCCAAGGAAAGGGTGTATCTCGGCTAGGGCTGGATGCCGCTAGACCAAGGAAAGGGCGTATCTCGGCTAGGGCTGGATGCCACTAAGCCAAGGAGAGGGTGTATCTCGGCTAGGGCTGGATGCCACTAAGCCAAAGAAAGGTAGCTTGGCTAGGGCGAAAGGCCATGACGCCAAGGTAGGATATTTAACGGCTTAGACGTATGGTCGTAACGCCGTACATCTTAGCTTAGGCGGAAGGCCATGACGCCAAGGTATGATATTTAATGGCTTAGACGTATGGTCATGACGCCGTACATCTTGGCTTTAGGCAGATGACGCCAACGTAGGATATTTAACGGCTTAGACGTATGGTCATGATGCCGTACAGCTTGGCTTAGGCGAAAGGCCATGACGCCAAGGTAGGATATTTAACGGCTTAGACGTATGGTCATGATGCCGTACATCTTGGCTTAGGCGAAAGGCCATAACGCCAAGGTAGGATATTTAACGGCTTAGACGTATGGTCATGATGCCGTACAGCTTGGCTTAGGCGAAAGGCCATGACGCCAATGTAGGATATTTAACGGCTTAGACGTGTGGTCATGATGCCGTACATCTTGGCTTAGGCGGAAGGCCATGACGCCAAGGTAGGATATTTAACGGCTTAGACGTGTGGTCATGATGCCGTACAGCTTGGCTTAGGCGAAAGGCCATGACGCCAAGGTAGGATATTTAACGACTTAGACGTGTGGTCATGATGCCGTACATCTTGGCTTAGGCGGAAAGCCATGACGCCAATGTAGGATATTTAACGGCTTAGACGTGTGGTCATGATGCCGTACAGCTTGGCTTAGGCGAAAGGCCATGACGCCAAGGTAGGATATTTAACGGCTTAGACGTGTGGTCATGATGCCGTACATCTTGGCTTAGGTGGAAGGCCATGACGCCAAGGTAGGATATTTAACGGCTTAGATGTGTGGTCATGATGCCGTACATCTTGGGTGCCGATAGCTAGAGTTTTGACTTCTTTTGGTTGGCATGCTGGCGACTCATGCTTGGGAACATCTATCATCTCGAGTGCCGAAGGTTAGACATCTTTGACACTCTGAAGGCTCATCGGGCATCTATCGGCGAGGGTGCCGATGACTGAATGTTTAACATATATCGGCTAAGATGCCAGTGGTTGTTGGCCTGAAAGTCAATGATCGAACCTCGACATCTGTCGGCTTAAACGCCGATGGGCATACATTTGGCAACCGCGGAATGTGGTTGAACATCGGTTGGCGCGTACACCGATAGTTGACATCTTAGGGCATTGTTGAACTTCTTTGACCATCTTGCAGGCACTGTTGAACATCCATCAGCTTGGGCGCCGATGTATTCCTTCATCTTTGTCTTGGAGCATCTATCGGTCTGATCACCGACGCATCTATCATTCACTGAACGCCGGTGGTTAGGCGAACTTCCATCATTCTTCATTGATTCATCATTCATTGTTCATTGCCATCTGGGATTCCATCATTTGGATAGTCCCCGACATCAGTAGCAGACGTGCAGTGTAAGAGTCTGCGACAAGATGGCCCTTGAAAGGTCAATGTGCCAATTTTATTCATCATTGCCATAAATGATCATTGCCCCTTTAAAAGGGGTGAGCATATCCAGCAACGGCCATGCATGCCGCCATTGGCATTTCATACATTTACCCCTAGAATGGGGAACCACGTGGGTCTTCCATCATTCTCTTGGCATACATTTGTCCCAAGAATGGGATACCATCAATACTTCTCATTGTTTGGCATACATCTGCCCCCGGAATGGGGTACCATCAATATTTCTCATTGTTTGGCATACATCTGCCCCCAGAATGGGGTACCATTTGGAACTTCCATCATCTCATAATCATCATTTTTCTTCCTATTTTTTTCTTCTTTCTTTTTTTCTTCTTCTTTTTTTTTTGATATGCATCCCCCTCCTTAAAATGGGGTATCATCTGTATCTTCCATCATTTCATCATCTTTCTCATTTCTTTTTTTTTTTGATGTGCATCACCCCTCGAATGGGAGTACCCTCTATATTTGTTATTTCACCATTTTTTTATCATCATTTTTTTCTTCACACATGCCCCCGGGATGGGGTATCATCATATCTTTCACCATCTCTTTTTTTTGTTAATACATCTGCCCCCAGAACGAGGCACCATCTGCATCCCTCATCATTCATTTTTTTTAAAATCTTTTATGTGTACATCTGCCCCTAGGAAGGGGTATCATTGGCATCCTTTCATCGTCATCACCTTTTCTTTTCTTTCTTCTCTTCCCCTCTTTTTTGGCATACATCTGCACCAGAGCGGGGTGTCATATTCTTGTAGCATCACCGGGCTTCTTTGGGGCCGGGAATGTATCCTTGTTGTAGTGGGTGACCCACTCGAACAGGGCCCGAGTCTTTTCCTTAGGAAAGGAGTAGGGTTTAGTCATTTTGCTTCTTAGGGAATGGCCTAGCTCGCCAGTCTTTGCCGACGAAGAGATAGCTGCCTTCTTTGCTTTCTTCCTTCGTTTGTCGAAAGCTTTGAAAATTGGCAATGTGAATATATTTATGCATCAGTTGTTCACTGGCAGGCTTGTTCTTTTGACTTAGGGAGGTAGCGGCCGGGCAATATTTTGTCACAAAGGCCTCAATATCAGCCACAATCTCATTCGGGAGATCAAAGGACTTGACTTCGATGCCAATCAACCGTGTTAATATTTCTATCTTCAGGTTGCGCTTGCATATCTGGACAGCCCCCTCATGGTACGGCGGGTGCCGACATCTGGCGCAAAGGTCCTTTCATCAGCGGATATAATCCAGAGCAGGTTCACCAGCCCCTTGTTTAGTCTCATACAGTTCTGCCTTAGTAATTTCTTCCTCAGCAGGTTTCATTTCCCTCATCTGTTCTATTTCGGGCCCACCTGTCACCGTCAGAATTGGTGGATTTGAGTGCAGACCAGGTGTATGAGAACCCGTTTCATTCAGCTTGCTCTGCAGCAATTCAACTTCTTGCAATTTTTCATATAATTCTGGCATCATGGCAAGGCCAAGAATGTTGCCCCCTATCCTGACCCCAGGAGGGACTGGCGGTGTTTTATTAAAGACGCTAGACGTGCCTTGGTTTTCAGAGATTGACATCTTTGCCCTTATGCCTCCATATGGAGGAGGAGTGGGGTAGCATGCTTCTTCTTTTGGTGGCGGGAGGTGCCCATACTTCTCCCTGGTTTTATTATCATGACGGGAGACTAAAGCTTTGGCTTGCCCTGACCTTACCGGTGCGGAGCATATCTCTTCGTCATCTTTTCTGAGAGTCTGGCCATTGCCGAGCGAGACTGACAGCATGTTTACAGGAGAAGACATTATCCCTCCTCATATTTCTTCGCATCTGCTTTTCCTTTCTTTTGGCAGTCGGCATCTGTACCCCTAAGGGGTCATCTAGCACATATGGCACTTGTGATTCACTTTTCATTTTCTTCATCAGGCCTGGGGATTTGACATGCTCCCGTAGGACGGGTCCATCGGTGCTTTCTGCACATGCTTTTGACGTCACTTTAGGCAACTGCCGGTATAGGGATATCACATTGGCTGCTCTTTTTAGCTCAGGCAGCTCGTGCGGGCGTGGCGGGTCCACTTTGTATTCACCCGGCTGTCATTCCCTTTTCTTAATCATTCTTTCAATAACAGCTTTGAATATATATAGCAATTTTCAGTGGGGTGACCCCACGCCTGGTGATATGGGCAGGAGCGGGAGTTATCTTTTCTTCTGGCATCATCAGGTCTCTTTGGATCTGGAAGGACAATTCTGTCAAATTGGGCGGCCCATTCAAACAGGAGCCGAGTCTTTTCCTTAGGAAAGGAATAAGGCTTGCTCATCCTGGCTCGTAGAGCGGGGCCATCCTTCTGATCAGCCGGCTTGGTGGGAGGAGGGCGGGCAACCTCCTTTTTTTTTCTTTTATTATTATTATGTTGCTGAAATGTCTTGAAGTCTACTGTATCAACTTCTGTAGGCATGGGCCATTTATCAGCTGATCTAGCTTTGTGGCATACAGCAGTAGCAGTTGAAGAACCACTAGAGAGGAAGGCCTCGACCTCCACTGCAGCGTTGTTCAGTCGGTCGAATGACCGTATCTCCATTCTAATCATTCTTTCGAGAGTTTCCCGCCGAAGATTCTGCTTTCAAATCAGGACGGCGTCCTCTTGATGCGGAGGCTGCCTGCATCTCATGGGGAGATCCCTCCCTCTTTCTATATAATCCAGAGCGGTCTCATCTTGCTTCTGCCTGGTTGCATATAGTTTGGCTACTGTAATTTCTCTTTCTGTAATATGGAATCTGCCCCAGAACTTTCGTTGCATATCAGGCCAGTCAGCCACTGACCCAGCCGGTGGGCCAGAGTACGATTCAAAGGCTTCATCAAACGCCAGGTCGCCCATAATTGTTGTATAGCAGGCTATATGCTCTTTGGGAGAGCCCTGGTCATTAAATCTTTCAAATTTCGGCGGCTTGCTGACGCCTGGTGGTAGTTTCTTAGTAGCATAATGCGCAGGATATGGTACCTTCTAAACATCACAGGTACTGGAATTCTTGGTCCTTTCGGACAACTTCATTTCAATAAATTTTTTTTTTATCATCAGCTTGCCAGCCACATCCGGATGTATGGGCTCCGGGAAGAAGTGTGCCCCTGCCGGCTAGAGGGGGTTGTCATAATTGTTGTATGCAGAGCAGGCATGGCAAGCTGTGTCTGAGACGCAGAAGGCTGAGCTGCCATTTGTTGTAGAGAAGGTTGACTCGGCGCCTTGCCTTTGTCAGTTTGAGCAGGATGGACCGAAGAGGCCACCCATATTGAGCCAGAAGTCTGTCCAGCTGGTTCAGCATGCTTGGAGACAAGTGTATGCTCGCCTCTTTCATTGAGCTGTCTTTTGAGGGAGTCAATCTTCTGCTGATTTCTCTTGAACATCATTTGGATCATGGGATCCAGGGTTGTCGGGATCTGTATTTCTCCCGATATTTCTTCAGTGGAAACACCCAGAGGGTTTTCTTCTTCTCCTGCAGTCACTACTTTGACTGTCATCATAGTGACTTCTTTGAGCTTCATCGGCAGTCATTATCTTTTCTTTCACTGCTCGGCCTCTTCTTGTGATGACATTTGGCCTGCGTGCCAATTTAATCAGCTCTTCAGGCTGGTCTGGCAGTGTATCATATTTCCCGGTGACACCGGCCATATTGTAGGAAAAAACCTGTATCTTTCATTTCTGGCTGCGGACTTTCCTCCTGACCTGACTCGGATTATGTGAGACGGTCGAAGACTGAAATCCTTTCTTCTGCTTCTTCCCTCCTGGGGCTGTCTCTCTTGTATATGGCCTTGTGACCTTTCTTCATAATCATCGGAGCCAGAAGAGGAGACCCCGAACATTGCTTCTTGTAAAGCTTCTTCTTCTTTTTCATGTAGGGTGCCCAAAGCACGAGACAATCTTTGCTACCCTAGGGAGGAATCCCCTAGACAGTGGAAGTAGTCTTGAACCACCTGGTTCATTTCTTCGTGGCTATCCCTTTGTAGATTTGATCGGGGCAGTAGCCTCTCTTTGATCTTTGGCTGATAAACCAGCCTTGAAATTTGGGAAGCCAAATGCTTCGACTTGGAATATTTGACGATATCAGCCCATCTGGCGCAGGCCTTCCGTCTCTTTGGAATAGCAGCACAGGCTGGATCTTCCGTTCTTCTTTGTTCTTCCTTTGGGCAGTATATATTGTTCCCCCCTTTGTGGCGGATGGCAATAGTATATTCTCTCCTTCTGCCCCCAGCCCTGGGGTGAATGACAGTAGCATTTTCTTTTCTTTCTTCCCATCTCCTGCCCCCAGTCCTGGGGTGGATGACAGTAGCATTTTCTTCTTTCTTCTCATCTCCTGCCCCCAGTCCTGGGGCGAATGACAGTAGCATCTTCTTTTCCTCTGCCCCCAGTTCCGGGGTGAATGACAGCAACATCTTCTCTTCTTTCTTCCATCTCCTGACTCTGGCTTCAGGGTGGATAGCAGTGGCACCTTGCTCTTGAGCCGGAATCCAGCTCTGTATCTTCTTTGGCCTCCATATATGTTTATATCTTGCTGGCTTGGGCGCCAACGGCTTCCTCTCATCAGCTCCCCAGTGGGCCGTCCTAGTGGCCAAAATTTGGAAGTTGTTATCGGTCTGGACGGTCGGGGCAACCCTGTCCGGCCGGACATTCTTGGGGCGACCATTGAGGTTCACCCTAACATCTCTGATCATCATCGTCTTTGCAGAATTTGAAAGACGACGGCTTGCAGCAGCATACCGGCTCCTCCGGTTAGTTCTTCTTCCCTTCTGGGAAGTAGCGGGGACCATGTCCCTCCCTTGGATATGGTGGGCAAAGTAGGCGACGACTATCGGGGCCATCTTTCCTGGTAAGCTTTCCTTCTCATCAGCAGTCTTCATCAGGGCACCTGTAGTAGTGCCTTGTTCTTTGTCAGCAACCTCCAGTAGGTCGGTGAAGACGAGGCCCAAATAGTTGGGCAACCCGACAGCAGGGGGCATAGACCCAAACATCGTGGGCACCGCCAGGTAGCCTTCACGAACATGAGCATCAACGGCTTGCTGGCCGAAGTGGAGGGAGGCGAATCCACTCGTCATTTTAGTTCCTGTAAATAGGATTAGCGCACAGTTAGAATTTAAGAGGGGCCGTCGGGCCTCCAATTTTGGCATAGAGATGAAGGGAGACTTTGTCCCACCGGGCGTGCCAGACTTGTGGACGCGCTTTATTATTCTTTTTATTTATTTTGTTTATTTATTGACGTGCCAGTCACCGGAGTGACGATTTCATTGTGCGCTCGATCTGACTTGGTCAGTCGATTGTGAAGTCCGAGTCGGGACCAGAAGTCCGTCATACCATAAAGGCTATGACGTTAATTACGCCCTTCCAAGGAAGGACAACCCTTGATTAAACGCCAAAATAGGAGGCCTCGAGAGGCAAACATGTATTCATGTGCGCAAAATGGAACTTCATACCAGAGCCAGGAAGGCGGGCAAGATAACAACATCAGCTATAGAAACAGACGGTATCGTCAAGCCAGCGGCTCAGAGACGATATCATTAAGTCAGCGGTTCAAAGACTGAGCCGTGGCCATGATGGAGGTTTAAAGCATTGATCAGTATTTCGACAGCATTTCCCCTTAATCTGGATTATGCCCAGGGGGAAATAGGCTATCACCCACGGAGTGCCGGGATGAAAGCCGAGAGAAAGAGAGAGGCCAAACCTCCCGACCTATATATATCTGCCATAGGGCAGTGTTTGATTTTCCCCTTGTGGAAGTCGGCGGAACTCGTGCAGTGGCAGAGCCCTCCCGAGCTAAAAGGGTTATCCATGGACCCGATGCGGGACGACGGAATGTAAGTGAACGCTCAATGTTGCGCCCTCGCACGCGGATCGACCTGCGCGGTCAGGTCGCGGGATCGACCTGCCCGGTCAGGTCGCGGGGGTCAAGGGGGCAGCGCCCCTTGCGGGGGTTTACGGGGGCAGCGCCCCCGGAACAAAATTTGGATTGAAGACTCAGTAGTAAAATTTGGTTAGATTATCGGTGCAGTTCCGGCATGCATAGGTTCCCGGGGATAGCTTAATGTAGACTTTCATCATCCTGGGAGAATTTTGGCAGCACCTCCCCTAGACTGAGCATTTGCCAGGGGGAGATATAGGCTGACATCCACGGAATGCCGGGATGAAAACCAGAAAGTGAGAGAGCACTAAGGCTCAGGGAGACTGTGTATGTCTCTAGCATCGGTCGCTATTCCCCTTCTCGGAGACCGACGAAACCCTTGTAAAGACAAGGTCCGCCGGACCCGTGGGGTTGCATGTGAATCCGATTCGGGACATAGGAATGTAGGGGAGATCAATCCCCTAATTAATTTATCTCCTGGGGTGCACATGACGACTCAAGGATGTCTCAGGATAGGTGGAGGAAGCGGCCAAAGGGGTGGACCGAGGATTGGCATTGGGTTCTCGGCACAGCCGGGAGATCAAGGGGGTTCCCGGCGCGGAACCCTCTCGGCGCGCTGGTTCCCGGCGTGGCTTTAGCGGGGCTCTCGGCGCGGGTTTTAGTGGCCAAGGGGGGGTCTCGGCCAGGGGTTTAGTCGGCCAAAAGGGGGTCTCGGTGGATGGGTTCTTGGCGCGGCTGGGAGGCAAAATGGGGGGGCTCCCGACCGTGGGGCTTTCGGCGGATGGGTTCTCGGCATGGGTGGAGTTGGCTTATAGGGGGGTCTCAGCGTGGGACTTCCCGGTGCGCCCGTTACCGCGCCGGGAAGGTGGCGCCGGGAAGCTAAGGGCTGGGGAGGCTTGCATGAGGGGGCTGAACAAGTTTTGTCTTTTAGCCAAAGGGGAAAGGAGAGGAAGGCCTCTCGGCGGGACAGTTCTCGGCGGTGAATTTTGCACGCCGAGAAGGTGGAGTTGCAGAAAGAATTCAAGGTTTACAGAGCTAAAACGATACTCTATTTTTGGGATTCCTGAGCTTTCTGGCTACGATTGAAGCCGGATTTGAAGTGCAGGAGGGGGATTTCATGGATGCTGAGGTTTGATTAGGCAGGGGTTTAATCTCATCAATGAGGGGTTGAATGGAAGAGGATCAGAAAATCCAATCGCCCGGATGGGCTTTGAGTCGTCATGTGCTGTTGACCCTCATGGGATCGTTTGCTGGCATCTTTGGTCGCCTGGGAGCCAAGAGATGGTCATCTCAGGCCCCAGGGACGACCCTGATGGAACTATCCATATTGGAATCGGATTAGAAACTCTCAGTATCAAGCCATCGAGACAGCTTACTTATTCCTATAGCAAGGGAATCTCGAACAGGAGATCCGAGCTATTGCCAATATCCGTAGCAGACTGTCCCAGAAGCCAAGAGATGGTCTGTCTCTGGCCCTGGGGCAAGCCTGGGAGGCTTTATGCAAATGACTACTAACTGCGAGGGATATCGGTATATTTAGAGCTATATTTATTCTACGGAAGACAACTGATCCCTAAGACCCATAAGAGAATTAGATGCGCTTCAGTTGAGCTAAAGATGAAAACATGTAAAGGAAATATATAGCAGCATACGGAGAGATAGCTGGCAGATGTTTCAATCACCCAACGCCCAAACGGGTCATTGAAGCATTTCATATCATTTCAATAGATCACCCCAGAACTCATACCAATCACACAGAGGGAATGAGGGAAAGGGAGATGAGTAGACATCGGGACATCCCGGTTACATCCAGAGGAAAATCGAGATAAACTCGGCAGGATTACATGAAGAAGAAAATAAAACCATGGGGGAGGGCGGAGCATTGACTCCTCTCCCTCCTCGGTTGCCCACCTGGAGCTTCTTCTCCTTCTTTCTTTTCTCAGCGGAGGTGGCTCTCTCTCTCTGTTGGTCTCTTCTTTTTTTCAGTGGAGGAGTCTCTCTCGAAGCCCCTCTGTTTCTTTTCTATCGCTTTCTTTTCTCTTTTTGCCCCCCCCCCTTTCTTGTGGGAGAAGTAATGGGTTTTATAGGGCCATGTTCACGGCGATGGCATTCGGCGTGCCTGCAGCACTAGTTCCCGGCGCGCCCATTCGAGGGGTTTCCCGGCCGTGGGGCTCTCGGCGCCATCGTTCTGGGCCATGGTGAAGAGCTCTCGGCGCCGTGATCATAAGCCCATTTAAGGCTCTTGGATGCTTTCAACTCTTTCTATCAGTGGGCTCCAACTATCAAAGCCATTAGCCCTGCTTCTTTACTTGCTAGTCCCTCGAGTCTGTCAGGCGAGGGTGAGATGACATAGTCTTATCAGAATACCTCTGGAGTTTTCATCGGTCAATAGACTACAGTTCTTATCAGTACTACCATCGGAGGGATGGCAACACCGGACATCAACTTGGCCGTGGAGGGCTTCAGCCGGGTGGCAGCTTCAGTGGCAAATTTTCCATAATCTTGGTTTTGCAGGGATCTCCGGGATCTTCATCTTTGACTCAATCTTCTCTTCGGTCTCATCTTTGTTCTTGATTATATTTCGGGTGTCAACATAACCTTGTTCCTCAGGTGCTGCTCTCGCCGATCCTCAATACGGATAGGGAACTCCGATAGAGACAGATCGGGAGTCACATCGGGGCAAACAGAATCCTCCAACACATGAGAAACATCAGACATATACTTCCTCAACATCGAGACATGGAACACATCATCCACCGCTGCAAACTCAGGAGGTAGCTGCAAACGATAAGCAACCTCGCCAATGCGCTCCACGATAAGGAAAGGACCAACATAGCGGGGACTCAACTTCCCACGACGTCCAAATCGCATCACTCCCTTCATGGGAGAAACCCTCAAAAATACTCGGTCACTGACCGTAAAACAGAGTGGCTGCCTTCTCTGATCAGCATAACTCTTCTGCCGACTCTGCGCCGCCAACATGTTCTGACGGACCAGATGCACTACATCAATGCACTGCTGCACCAGCTCCGGTCCCGTCACAACACGCTCACCAACCTCAGACCAATCGAGTGGAGTCCGACACGGTCGCCCGTACAATGCCTCATAAGGAGCCATCCCAATGCTCGAATGATAGTCATTGTTGTAGGCAAACTCCACCAATGGTAGATGGTGAATCAAACCCCCTTGCCATTCCAGGCAATAGGATCTCAACATATCCTCTAACGTATGAATGGTCATCTCTGACTGACCATCTGACTGAGGATGATATGCTGAGCTAAACGCTAACTTCGTGTCAAGAGCTCGCTGGAAACTCCTCCAGAATCCAGAAGTGAAACGCGGATCTCGATCTGACACAATGGAAATGGGAATCCCATGCAAAGGCACGATCCGCTCCACATAGAGACGAGCCAACTTCGGCACACTCCAGCTGACCTTGATCGGTAACAACCGAGCCACTTTCGTCAGCCTATCCACTAGCAACCAAATACTATCCTATCCACTCGGAGTCCTCAGCAATCCCACCATAAAATCCGTGGTCACGTGGTCCCCTTTCCACGCGGAAACCTCCAAGGGCTGAAGAGTACCTCCTGGTCAGTGATGCTCTGCCTTCACCAGCTGACAGATCAGGCATCTGGCCACATACTCGACAATATCTCTCTTCATGCCAGGCCACCAGAACTGCCTCTTCAAGTTCCGATACATCTTTGTCACCCTCGGGTGTACAGTGTATCGACTCCCATGAGCCTCTAGCAACACTGCACGTCTCACCTGCTCCTCGGCCGGGACGTATAGCCTGCCACGAAATCTCACAGCTCCGTCCTCGCCGAAATCCACATCAGCTAAAGCCAAAATCCGAGGCAACTCAGGGTCTGCATGCTGAGCATCTGTCACCTGACGACGAATGGCTGTCGTGACAGTTAAGCTCGCAAGAACAGCTAACCCCGGCTCTTGGGGAACCTTGAGCCTAAATGACACAGATGGCACTTGTTCCCAGAGCCTCCACTTCCTCATCATCATGGCGCTGACCACAACCTTCCTGCTCAAGACATCGGCAACGACATTCATCTTGTCCGGCTGATAAGACATGGTGAAGTCATAATCCTTCATATACTCCATCCATCGCCTCTGCCTGAGGTTGAGGTCCTTTTGAGTGAACACATACCTCAAACTCTGATGGTCTGTGAACACCTTGAACTTCTCACCGTACAGATAATGCCTCTAAATCTTCAATGCAAAAATCACATCCGCTAATTCAAGGTCATGGGTAGGGTAGTTCTCCTCGTGTGGCTTTAGCTGCCGAGATGCATAAGCCACCACTCTACCGTGCTGTATCAGCACAGCACCCAACCCGACCCCGGAAGCATCTGTACACACCACAAAACCTCCCGATCCAGAAGGTAACACCAACATCGGTGCCGAGGTGAGCAACCTCCTAAGCTCCATAAAGCTCTACTCACACTCACCAGTCCAGACAAACGGCACATCCTTCCGCGTAAGCCTGGTCATCGGGGCTGCAACATGAGCAAAATCTTGAATGAATCTCCTGTAATAGCCTGTAAGCCCCAAAAAACTCTGAATCTTCGTCATGGACCTTGGCCTCGGCCACTGCATCACTGCCTCGACCTTGGCTCGATCCACGGAAATACCATCACCAGAAATCACGTGCCCCAAAAAGTGCACCTCGTGAAGCCAAAACTCACACTTGCTGAGCTTAGCATACAACTGGTGATCTTGTAAAGTCTGCAACACAGCCTTCAAATGATACGCATGCTCATCTGTAGACTGCGAATAAACAAGGATGTCATCCACAAACACGACCATGAACTGGTCCAGGTAAGGACGAAACACCCTCTGCATCAAATCCATAAATACTGCAGGGGCATTGGTGAGCCCAAACGGCATCACCAAAAACTCATAATGCCCATATCTCGAGCTGAACGCGGTCTTCTCCACATCAGACTCTCAAATCTGTAACTGATAATAATCGGACCACAAATCAATCCGCGAGAACACTCGAGCAGACTGAAGCTGGCCGAATAAATCATCAATCCGTGACAACGGATACTTGTTCTTAACGGTCACCTCATTCAGATGACGGTAGTCAATGCACAATCTAAGACTACCATCCTTCTTCTTCACAAACAACACTGGCGCGTCCCAAGGGGAAAAGCTAGGACGAATATATCCCTTAGCGAGCAACTCCTGCAATTACGCCCTCAACTCCCTCAACTCAGCGGGAGCCATATGGTAAGGAGCCTTCGACAAAGGTCCCGTATCCGGCACAATCTCGATCACAAAATCAATCTCCTGCTAGGGAGGTAGTCCAGGTAGGTCCTCGGGAAAAACATCGGGAAACTCGCACACCACCGGGATGTTCTCCACATCCGGCTCGGACTAGTCCACCACGACCGCAGAAGCGAGAAAACCCTGACAACTCGCATCAAGCAACCGACGAGCCCTAATTGTAACGACCCGAGAATCCGATTACCGGGAAGGCCCGATAACCCGAGACTCGCACCGCCGTCCACGAGCCGGGAGGGCTCGGAAGGGCTAAAAGGAGTGTGGAGGCACAAGGAAATAGGAAATAAAGCAGGACAATTCAACAAATAACAGAAATAAATAAACAACTACAACAGAGTCCAGTCCAATAGAAAGTACAGTCTAAAGCAGTAAAACGTACCACATGCCAAGTGAACACTCGGCCCGGCAAGGTGGCAACTGAGAACCTCCGCTCCGCACCCTCGAACCTCGAGGAAGAACCGCCACACCTGAAAAGCAGGGAATGAGTCTCCAAAACAGAGACTCAGCAGGGATCCCGCGGAACCCCAACCGGAAACAACGGCGGTAGCGAAAAGGAGAGCTACCACTACAGCAGGAACAGCAAACCGGTGGCCGGTCAAAACTCGGCACTACAGCTACTCCTACTGCCAGAAGGCAGACCTCGACCACGCAGTCGAAGCTACCGAACCACGCTAGTACCACCTACCGAAGTAAGAACACACGGCAACCACGCCGTAGGGGCCTGTCCCCCGGACATGGCCGACCTGGACACGCTGTCCAAGGTGCAACCCCGACCATCCGATCACGGGTACCGCACAACAAGACCCAACCTCGGTAAAGCCACTAGCACTAGTCCCACGGCGCGAAAACCAACACACGCGCCACGGCGAAACAGCCGAACTCAACGGTCAACACGACCGAAGACCCGAAGGTCAAAGACACAGAAACTGACAGTCTGTCACTCCGTACTCGACAGGAGTACCACCCACTAGAAGCACAGCCGGTAGCGTCCCCTGACGTCTTACACCGCACCGCAGGTGAACCGCCTGACGTGGTAGGTCCTACCCGAGGCGCGAACACCGTACAAGTAACCACAAACAACTGACTAGCTGGGGTCACGCCCGTCGACGTGCGTCCATTGTCCCCAACCACGTGTGCACACACAGACCACGCGTCCTAGGTCTGGCCCTCTGACTGGTTTTCCCCCGCAGCCGGACTCTGGCTACGACGAGGGTCCCGACGGAAACCACTCTAAAACCGCCCTCTGGGTAAGCCCGTACACCACTCCCTGGTGCGACTAGCACACGCGTACTAGTAGGCTACGACTAGTGGAGGGTCACTGAAGGAGTAGACTCTCAACGGAAAACGACGTCCGCATCCGACGACGTACGGGGGACACCCCACGTACCGGCCCCGTCACACGGCGACCACAGTCGGAGAAGAAACAGGACTTGCAGTCCACAGTCACGCACGCACCGTGCGCAAGAGTCGAGAAAACCCAAGTGACAATAAGCCACTGGACTCTGGACGGTCCTCTAGACACACTACAGCCAACGGTCCTTGAGTCACAAGACTCGAGGTCAAGACCGTTGCACGCGACAGCACAAGGCCGTCAATCTAGTCCAATTTCTAGGTCTAAAATCACGGTAGCACGAGTACCGAGACAACTCACGAGTCGCCAAGACCACTCCCTCGGAAAGGGAATGCAAAGGACTAAGGCCACCCACACGGGCCACACGAAAAATACAGAAGCACGATTCCCAAGGCAGCACACGAGCCGCCATGTCGATTTCCCATCTTGAAGCAAGCGGGAAACCTCCAGCCCCAGGCCGGATAACTGGACTCGCAGTCCAAGGCCAAACACGTGGCCCACACGGGAATCACCTTCCAAAGAAACCCACAACATGCGGGGAAGACCCCACCGCACGCACACCGGTACACGGTGACTCGATCGAGCGTAACACGAAAGCCCAGAACACGTGGGGTCACCCGGACCCACCACACCTACGGGCACGCTAATCGAGGCAACACGGTCCCTCCTGACACCCCAAAAATATGGACACAGAACCCATGGGGTGTCCGGGATACTCACAACGGCAGAGGTCGACCACTGGGTCCCAACCGGGTCGACCGGAGACCAACACAACACAATCGGGACGCTAAAAGGTCACCCGGACCCTTAAGCGCACGGGCACGTAAAACGAGGTAAGTGGGACAACCCCTGGACACCCAAAGACACGGTCACGGAACTCCACGGGGTGTCTGAGACACTTACGAGACCTAAAGTCAACCACTGGGTCACAACCGGGTTGACCGGGGGTCAAAACAGCGTAAACCGGAACCAGAACATGGTAGTGGTCACCTGGTGACCGCGACCAGATGGTAGCGGTTTCTGGTGGACCGCGACCATTTCGGAAAATCGGGAACCGCGGGAAAACCCCAAAAATCCACGCCACGCCCCCAAACATCCACGGATGAGGGGGAAAACACAGGGGAAGCTCCCCAACAACCCCTAGCATGCATCTATGGCCTCGGATCGGCCTAAAATGCCACGAAACGCTAGATCGGGCGATCACTCCCCAAATCATGATTTTCCCCAAAACGCCCCAAACGACCCGCTCGGCTCACCACGGCCTACCAAACTAACGGGAATTGAAGCGCACGAGCTGGGGGTCCATCACCCTACCTCCACCGAAGATTTCGCGCACCGTGGATGCCGATCCACGAAGAAAACGCCGTTGAAGCCTCGCCGCTCCACGAACTCACGGCCAAGCTTCACCGCGCCCTCGATCCTCGACCCATCCTCGCCGTCCTCCTCGCCCGCATCGCCCTGCCTCGCCCCCGCCTCGGTCCGTCGGCCGCCGGAGAGGAGAGAGTGAGAGGAGAGAGCGTGAGAAGAGAGAGGGAGAGAAGAGAGAAATGAGAGGAAGAGAGAGGGTGGGGGGTTATATATAGGAAAATCCGGAAAATCGGAAAAATCCTGAAAAATAGAAAATCGCACCCTCGCGATCCTCAGAACGCACCGATCGCAACGGTACCACTCGCGCCCAGGTGAACGGCCCGGTTCACCCGCAACGAGGTTCCGAAGGGAAAGCCGAAACCCACGCCGGGAATCGAAAAACACACGCAGAAAAGGCCGCGGAACGCCTCCGGGCCTCCGAAACGACTCCGGATCGCGCCGATCCGAACACGAAAGATGTCCGAAACGAAATTTCGGACACAACGGAGTCAGACGCTCCAAGAAACCAGATCCGGGACCCACGAACGAGGATCCGAAAAACCCCGGGGCATTACACTAATAGTCGAAATAAGAAAGCGGGAAGAGAAAGACCTAATACCTTGGAAATAGAAGGTGGGTCCTCGAAGTCGCCAGAAATAAACCCTCTTCGAGCCACAATCCACCAAAGCATGATGTGCCTCGAGCCAATCCATGCCCAAAATCACATCAAAGTCCTAAAACGGCAATGCATAAAGCATGGCCGACAAACTCCGCCCTTCCACCCACACAGGAACCTCATCGAAACAATACGTAGTGATCATAAAATCACCAGAAGGTAACTCCACTGTCAAACCACAGGACAACTGAGTCACCGGATCCTCAATGCCCAGCGCGAAATCCTCCGAAATAAACGAATGAGACGCGTCGGAATCAAAGAAAACTCGAGCCGCACAACCCAAAATCCTAACGGTACCTTCCACGAGCTGTGACACCACTGCCTCTGCCCTGGTCATGTGTGTAATCTGGCCTCGGGAACTCTGCCTGCCCCCCACATTCGCTGACCTGGGTAGCGACGGATACTGCCACTGCTGCTGTTGCCTCTGCTGCTGGGGATACTGCTGCTGCGGAGGATACTGCTGTTGCTGCGGCCTCTGGGGACAGTCACGCGTCATGTGCCCTGGCTGGTCACACCTGAAACAAATCACCGGCATTGTGCACTGCCTGCCTGGATGCGACTCGCCACACCGTGGACACGGTCCCCGCGATCCACCCACTGATCCCTGACGCTGAAAAGGAATCGGCTGCTGTACACTGCCCGAAGATGCCTACCTCTGATCCTTGGACGAACTGCTCCGTCTTCATTCCCTCATGTTCCATGATATGGGGAGCATAACGGCCCAACTCCATAAACCGAGCCCTGTACTGCAACACTGACATGTCGCCCTGAACCAGCTCCAAAAACTGACGCATCTTCTGCGTACCAACATTGGATGGGCAGTAGGTACGCTCGAAGATCCTCACAAAGTCCTGCCATGCAATCTGCTGAAGCGGACGAGACTGGAAGGACATCTTCCACTCTGAAGACCACCAATCTCGAGCCGTACCCTGCAACTGGTTATAGGCCAACATCACCATGTCCTCCTCGGCACATCGCATGGAACTGAACACTCTTTCCATGTCATCGAGCCATCTCCTGGCCACATCGGGATCTGGGTGGCCATCGTAATAGGGTGGATGAAACTGCAAAAAGTCCCTCACATCATGACTGGGTCCACCCCTGGACGACGAGCCCTCGCCAGCATCACCGCCAAACTGCTGAGACATGAACTGAAACATACTCCGAAAGAAATCCTCGGCCCCCGGAACTCTTGCTTCATCCCCTGCCTGGGTGGTAACTGGTGGCACTCTGCTCTGCTCCTCCCGCTCCTCTGTCGACTGTCCCTGCTGAGAGCGAGTCCTCCGCCTCGGCGCCATACTCGCCTACTGAAAAAAGACAGAAGACACGGAAAACAACGGAATCAATAAAACACACGATGCCCTAAGCCAGTGCCGAATGTACATCATCATTATGGACTAGTGGACCACTGTAATTACTTACGATTCTTATATATATCCACAATCGTACTCTGATACCAGCTGTAACAACCCGAGGTCCGAACACCAGGAAGGCCCGATAGCCCGAATCTCGAACCGCCACCCACGAGCCCGAAGACTCGGAAGGGTTAAAAGGATGGTGTGAAGATAAACAAGAATCTAAAATAAATACAGAACTACACAGTTAATATGAGTAAGCAGGAAATAAATAATGACATTAATTAAATTACATGGTCCACCATAATAACAGCAGTCTAAAATATAATAGTAGTCCACAACTAGTACAGTCCAAAGAGAAAAGGTACAACTACACGAGACATACCCCGGAACTGGCAACTGGCAACTAACCCTGGGCACCGGAACCACGTGGAGCCTCTGAAGCGCTCCCCTGAAGCCGCGTCTCACCTGAAACATGGAAAACAAGCAGGGAATGAGCCTTAAAACAAAAGGCTCAGTAGGGATCCTCCGGTCCCCACCTCGCAAATCAGAAAACTACGTGAAAAGTAACTACAAGCTACCGCCATGGCTAGTACCGAACATGCGGCACAAAAATTGAGATAACTTGTCAAAACGCAAGAGAAACCCAAGAGTCGCTACCAGACGAGGACATGAGTACCAACCCACTAGAAGCAAGGCCGGATGCGCCCACTGACGACTTAAACCGTGCCTCGGGTGTCTCCCTCCGGCCCAGCGGGAACTGAGACACCGTACAAGTAACCACAGAACAAGTGACTAGCTGGGGTCACGCTCGTCAGTGCGGGTCCAACTACCCCCAACCACGTGTGTACACACAGACCATACGTCCTCGGTCTGGCCCTCTGACTAGTTTTTCCCTCAGCCGGACTCTGGCGTCAAACGTGGCGTCCAACGAAAACCCGTCTAAAAATCGTCTCTCAGGGTAGCCTCGCCACCACTCCCTGGTGGGACCACTCGCGTGTCGGAAGGCTACGACTAGTGGAGGGTCACTGAAAGGGTAGACTCTCTAGTCAACGGAAAATAACGTCTAAACCAGACAAAGTACAAGGGCCGCTCCTCGTACCGACACCGACTCACGGTGACACAAGCCGAGAACAGCACCTCCCGGGATCCCACGGCACCCTCACGTGTGGCCCCCACATGATGCCGGGCATTAGTCAGACCACGGGCCAGCACGCGGATCGAGATCCACTCACTCTGGACTCGAATCAGTAAAGCGTAACTCCGGTATAATAGAACATGGGCGGCGGTCCATCTTGGAGGCTGCAACGTGTGAAAAATTCCTGAATCTGCGAGACGCATTAACACGCTATAGGACAGAAGCGCGTTCATGAACGTGCTCGCATTGCCTAGCCCGATCAATCATTAACGCGCTCTGGATCCATAGCGCGTTAATAGTTAACACGCTATGGAAGCCTAGCGCGTTAGACTATGAACGCGCTGGTTTGACCAGGCGCGTTCACAAAGTCGCGCCTAGTCGGGCAGGCACGTTCTCTGCCGATAGGCCGACAAGCCACTGTTCATCTTCCTCGATGAACGCGGCGACAAAGGGTAGCGCGATCTCAAGATCCCACCCTTGATATGTAGCGCGACAACGGGCAGAGCCCGGTTCTCGGAGTAAGCACAGAAAATCCAAAAATCACGTCCATTCACCCCCAGGTGAAGGGGAAACAAAAGAAAAATCACTCCCTTAACTCCCAGCATTCTAGAAACCCCAAAAGTCTAGCTAGAAACATAATAAATCGGTGAAATCCGACTCACCCCCCAAACATGGAGTTTCCCCATCCCGGCACGAAAACACACCCCTCTCGACTCTCCTCGGCCACCGTGATCACCTCGCCGTCGCCACCACGCCGACCACCATCTGCAGCCGGAGGGGCACGCCGCATCGTCGCCGGAAGAGGAGAGAGGAAGGGAGAGCGTCGGTTCTCCAACGGGAAGAAAAGAGGAGGAAGAAGAAGAAATAGAAAGGGGAAAAGAAAAAGAAAAGAATTGGGGATTTATAGAAAATCCAAATTTTCTAAAAAATACAAAAAAAATAGAAAAATATACCGCCGCGATCGTTGGAACACGCTGATCGTCGTGGTACCGTCCCTGAGTAGGTGAACGACCTGGTTCACCCGCTACGGGGTTCCATAGGTCCTGTCAGGGAAAAACACGGGAAATCGCGGAACACGTTCCGGGACCTCCGAAACCGATCCGAAACGCACGGATCCGAACTCGAAAAAATGTCCGAAAGATAATTTCGGGTAAAATGAGAACAAATTCTCCGAGAAAATAAATCCGAGACCCAAGAAGAAGGATCCGAAAGGTCCGGGATATTACACTAGGACTCCAAACGCTTCTTAAGGCCTCCAACGACGAGGAGGCACGCCGACCTGAAATAAAAAGGGGTGAGCCTCATCTCATTGGCTCAGTAAGGGTCCCGCGGATCTCCACCACAACAAAACAAAATAAACAGAGCAGCATATAATAAAATATAAAGACCGTAAGACAGGTAAAGCAGTAAGAACAGCTCAGCACACAAAGAAACCCTCTAAACCACTAACTGCCAAAAGCCTGCACACCGTCGGGATACCTCGAGTATCGAACACAACTCACATCGAAGCAGATTCTCGAAACCTGGGCCACAGAAACTGGAACACGATGACCTGTCTCGGAACACCTCTCCTAGGACATACACGCTGGATCTAAGCTACCAGGTAAACTCTTGACCGGTCAACCAGAAAACACGGCTATGTATCCAGACAGGACTCGCGAAGACAGCGAGGAACCGCACCTCCATCACGAGTAACCAGGACACCGAGCTGTCAAAATGCTGAACCTCGGTAGAAGGAAAACCTGAGTCGAAACCTCTCAAGTGACAGGAGCACTACCCACTAGAAGCAAGGCTGAATGCGTCCACTAACGTCTTAGTCCGTGCCTCATGTGTCTTCCTTCTAGCCCCAGGAGGAAACTGAGACACACTAACCAGGGAACCACAGAATAAGGACTAGTTAGGGTCGCACTCATCAGTGCGTGTCCGACGCCCCCAACCACGTGTGCACACACAGACCATGCGCTATAGGTCAGATCCTCTAGCTGATTTTCCCCCCAGCCCGAACTGAGGCTGCAAATACCAGGGGTCCACGGTAACTAGTCTAAAAATCGTCACACCGAGAAAAGCTCTCTACCACTCCCAAGTGGGTCCGTACACGCATGCGCAGGAAAGTTGTGACTAGTGGGGAATGTCACCAAAAGGTGAGAACTCGTTAAAGAAGCGGAAAGCCATCGGAACACCCCAGGTCCGTACGTAACCCACCGTACACGTGTAACACGACACGAGGCGACTATGGATATAATATAGTACCTTAGGACCTCTGACTGGGTGACTGCTCTGAGGATTGCTGACGAAATCGGCACAGACAGGAACAACCAACACGCGGAAAGTGGAAAGACCGACTCACAGGTTGACAGGGGCTGGGCGGCCAAGTCACTGGTCGCCCACAGCTCTGGGGGGCCACAGTGGTGGCTGCCACCCTGGGGCCTGGGCGACCAGCGGCCAGGAGGCTGGCCGCCCAGCACACTGGACAATGGTCTGGGCGGCCAACCCAGTGGCCGCCTGCAGATCTGGGAGGCCAAACCAGTGGCCGCCCAGCCCTGGCCTAGGCGGTCACCACCCTGGCCACCCAGATGGGCATGGGCCTGGGCGGCCACCACCCTGGCTGCCCAGCACCCCTCGGCGGCCAGAACCCTGGCTGCACAACTGGGCTGTTCCCAGTAGCAGGGTCCCCTCCGGGGACCACCATGGAGGCTCATTCCCAAGCTTAATAGGCCCACATTGAGCTCGAAAACTCCCGGAATGCGTAGGGAATCACCCCCGACCGCATTGGGATGCACAAAACTCGATTTCGGTGAATCGATCCGATCACACTCCCATAAACATGGAATTTCCCCCAAAAAATGGTAAACGCCGCTCTCTCACTCAAAACTCGACTGCACGTGAGGGAAAACACAAGGAGAGTAGTGTGGGTCCGTCCCCCTACCTTTCGCAAAGAAAACCACCGTGAAATGCCTCGACCGCACTGTTCAAACCCTGTTCACGAGAGCCCACCGCGGCACGCCACCACCTCCGGCCCGTCATGATCATCACCGTCGCTCGCTCGCCGCGCCGTCCCCCTGTCCTGCCCACTGTCGCCGTCCGTCGGCCGCTGGAGAGGTGGTGGAAGAGAAGGGGGAGAAACGGGAGGGAGAGAGAGTGAGACGCAAGAGTGAGGGAGAGAACGGAGGGGGTGGGGGTTTAATAGGTTTTATTTTTTTATTTTTGTTATTCCTTTTTTGAAAACTCACATTAACCCTGAAAATTCTAGAAAAATAAAACCCGACGCCAAAAATTTTTGATAAAAAGCAAGGCCGCTCAACTCACAGCCACAAAGCCGAAATGACCCACAAAAGCACCATCAGAGAGTCTGAAACCAAAATTAAAGTCTAAAACCCACTCGGACACGATCCGCAACCCACGGAAAAAGATTCAAAAAACCCGGGGCGTTACACTTTGCCTCGGCATCAGGGGATTTGAACATCTCCTCTTGCAACTGCGCGGCCTCCTCTTGCGCGGCGTCAAGATCTGCCTGTGCATGAGCTAACTCATCCCGAGTTAGGGCAACATGGGCTTCCTTCCTTGACAATTGTTGCCAAAGCGTGTCAAGCGCCGTAGCTTTGGAGGCCTCCACTTCCTTCCTCCAGGTCTAGAACGCAGCTTCGGCCTTTTAAAGGTCAGATCAAGCATTGGATGACTCCACAGGTATGTGTGCGGAGAAAACATAGGCATGTATGGCAAACTCCATACCTTGTAGCAGCATCCTCTGACAAAGGGTGTTTGGAGGTACCTCATTGGCATAAAGGATGTCCTCTAGAAGTGCCACAAAGTCCATCAGAGCCCCTAGATCGGCGTCGTTAAGACTATCTACACCCTCTAGGCTAAAGGGCAAAGGGGGAGCCGGGCTTTCGTCCTTACTCAAGGAGGGTCACACTTCCGCCTTGCCTCCCTTCGACGGGGTAGTCCCTCGTGTGGGTGCACCCATCCTGGGATCCTTGGATCTCCCCTTAGGGTGAATGGTGACCTCCTTCGCCTCCCTCAGTGGCCTCTTAGGAGTTGGTTCTACTGCCTCACCTACACTCACCGCCATTGGGAGTGTCAGACTGCCAAGGCCCAAGATGTCCTATAAGGAAATCTCCATATCGCATGTGAAATAAAACATGGAGGCTTAATAAGAAAATGGGGTGCCAGGTGCAAGAGTAAAGTATGCACCCTTCATGGCCCCTTTGGCGGTTCGTCAGATTGCCCCTATGAGAACCAAAGTGCCACATACTTCTCCAGGCTGTACTGTGCGCCCTGCCACAGAATGTGTACTACCTTCTCTCTCGATGACAATAGGCAAACCTCCTTTCGTGGGGGATTGATGTTCGTCCACACTGTTGGAACCGGCCAAGGACTCTCGGACTCAACGAAGAATAAATGGCTCTTCCATTCATGAATGGAGCTTGGGGTAGAGTAAAGAGTTTTCACCATCTTCGGGCAACGAGGTAGTACTAGCTCTGATAACAAACATTTTTATAAATCAAGAAAAAATAATGAAAAATAGAATCCCTTGCCCTTGTTAGTATTGGTGTGCTACAGTCCAATTTAGGGTCGGGTAGACCCGATAAATGTACGATCTTGTTCATTATTAATAAAGTGATATTTGAGCGTAAATGTGTGATTGTATATTACTTTACGATGTCCCTAGGATATGTGGTTGTAAAGTCAACTCGAGATAGGATCTCGATCATGAGACTGACTTTACATGGACACATACCTTAAATTATTCATGGTTGGAGGGTAATCACTCGGGGACTTTGATTACCTATTAAACTAGTACACATGATGTGTGACTAACCAGTCTCATGGTCATTGGTGCGGGGCACCAACACATATGTGTAGGTGTACGTCATGGGAGGAAGTGCACTGAACTGATCCACTATTGGATCTTTAGATGGTTGATTATACCTAATGTCAACTGAAGATCCAACGGTCTCAGTAGCATCGTTGGTCATTTGACCTGAGACATTGATCGGATCTTACATGAGGACTGGAATGGTTTAATTACTTAGCTAAGTGACTTTAACTATAAGTCATGAGTTGTCGAGTCATTAACCACTCCAAGATACGTGTGAAGATCATCAATGGTCAAGAGGGGATCGCTCACTGTCGGGTATATATCAGACAGTTAATGGGTCATGACATTGACGCTCTATTAAATCCCTGGCCAGGGTCGTGTGAGTTCGTTTAGAACGGACATCATACACTTTAAGGAGGTCATGGTCAAATGGTACGATCATGGGATTTGACGGAAACTATACCCTAGATCATACCAGACTCATAGAAGGAGCGATGGATTATATCGATGCGGTAACTGTGGACTTACAGGTACTAGACAGGCTGGTTTAAACTCGGCGTCCTCTAGGATCACGTAGATTTGCTTGACCCAACGTGATCAAAGGTTCGGAATAAATTAAATTAAACTATTATTCGGCTCTAGTAGAATCGAATAATAAATTTAATTTACTTCTAATTATGAATTAGAAGTTAATGGGCCTTAAACTAGAGTGACTATAAGCCTAGAGGATCACACACAATGGATTCTTGGGTGACGAAATATTATTGTACAAATGTATATATTAATTCCTTTGAATTTCTTTTGGAAAGGAGTATAAAAATGGATTAATATATATGTATAATAATAGAAATGTCATATATACAGTTTTGATCCTTTGAAGCTCTTTTAGAAAAAAGGCCAAATTCTATATATATGGATGTTACGAGAATCACTTCTTCTCAAGGGCTTAAGCAAGCACATAAGCAAGAGAAGGAGTGATTAACTCCTCCCCCCTCTCTCTCTCTTACTCTCTCTAGAAGCTCTCTCTCTCTAGAAAGGGAAGCTAAGAGAAGATCGTGGTTGAGGGATACCGTCGCTGCGCAAGGATCCGTGTGGATCTGCTCTAGAGGCCGTACTTCTGTGCGGCTCGATGTCCGTGAGATTCTGCATCGGGCATAGCGGACAGCGTCGTTCCGCGCAAGGTATAAATACGCAACCCGTAATTAGGGGTTGGGGTGATTAAAACGTCGATCAGAGCATGGATCTTGGATTCCATGAAGCCGGGCCGGGCAAATAAAATTTTTGTTATTCGCTGCGTTGTCCGAGGGTGCTGTGTGGAACCTTACAGCCCTCACTTGACGTTCAGAGCACAGAGCCAAAAAAGTCGAGACAAAATTCCAGGGGTTAGGCATAAGCTGAGAAGGTGCCTTCTTATACACCCTTAACAGACAAGCAACAAAACGCAAGGTAGGAACACAAAAACCCGCCTTGAGGCACTCCTCATATATGGCGAAGGAAGCCTCCTGAGTGTTGTGGGCCTGATCGTCAAGAGACTCTGGGGCAACCGCTTGAATATTCCTTGGAAAACCATATTACTCTACCAATTAATTCAAACGGTCCTGAAATAACTATGGGACACTCTTCTCTACATATTTCTCGGTTGTAGAAGGTGAGTTGGCTGGACAACCAAGATACGCATTGGTAACATCCATGCCACCTGCCTCGCTCTCCGCCACCTCCAGTGACAGAGACTATGCATGAGGGATCACACCAGCATCTATCTCTACGACCTCATCATATCCCCCCTCAAGAACATAACTCTCCGTAGAAGCCTCTGCGTCAACAACAATCAGTCATCGTCGATGTCAAGGCTGACTTTTGTCCCATTTTCTCACCACGAGTAGAATAGGTAGCAGAGGAGGACATGCCACTCACCTCTGAAAATAGATGATCCGGCCGACCCTTAGCCAAGCAACGATCGACTGGCTGCAAGCTCCTCTCAACCCTCCACTTGAAGCACTCTGATCTCTTAGGCATTGGGATAAAGACGGTAGGGTTCACACCTTCGCCCTTATATTTCCACCTCTTGAAGACGACAAAGCGTCAGTTGGGAAAATGCTGTCGTAATAAGCAGAATCTGAACCGAATCGTACGTTCCAGAAGCTGAACAGTCCTCACCATATGAAAAACCACCTCCACGTCAGGTGAAGCACCAAACTGAAGGTAGGGGCTAAGTGATACAGGCGGATCCTCCTCACCACCGACACATGGCGCACTTTCCTTCCAGAGCAGACTTTTGCCATATTGCATATCCCAAGTGGCATGATGGAAGTGACAACGTATCACCATAGTGTAACGTCAGTTAATCGTAAAGGTATCATTAGAAAACTCTCTATCAAAATTATCTTACCATACATGGTTCCCACGCGTATTACCTGGGTAGGTAACTTTACAATCCTCGTATGATTACTTGGATTTGCGATCTCCTACCGCCAATCGACCCAGGTTTCTAACATATCATGTCTTATTCTCACGATTGCATGATGTCTTTTGAGAGTGCCAAGACTCGAAAGCTGCCCCTATCAAAGGTTAGCCATGGCAAACTCCCAAGATACACAGAATATTGCTCTCTACAATACTATCTCTTTCTACTAGTTTACCTCTTACATTTTGCTGATTTAATATTGAAAGGTTTTCTCGAGGAACATCACCTGCCGATGGAAACTTCTCTTTCAGTACAAGAGGACCTACTTCGACACTTGGAAGGTATCCCTTGACGCTCAGGACTCCCGTCTTGAGGTTCGATTTTCATCCTTAACGTTATAATAAGTTACCCAAATCCCGTTGTATGGTCTCATAAAATAAATTCAAGTGTAGCATAAGTAACAATCTTTATGCAAAAGATTCTTAGAAATGTTTAATAAATAATCATGTAATTATGAGATTCTATAAATAAATATATTTAGTTCAAAGGGGTTAATCCATATATATATTTCTATGAAAGATTATACCGGATAAAAATTAATGTCAAATAATTTTGAGGGTCACCGATCAGCAATGTTATCAGAACCGGATCGGTGCCTGAATCGGACAATGAGCTGGTTCGATTCGAACCAGTTTGACTGTTGGTTGGAACCGGTTTGAACCGTGATGTCATTATAATATTGATATATGGTCCGACCCGAATCTATAACCTAATACAATAAGAAATAACTCAAATAAGATATAATGATCAAAATAGATAAATATACATGTATATAGAGAATAACTTGTAACTACTTGTTAGAAATAGAGTCTTTATGTTGATTCAAATATCTTCATTTATATGTTGAAAATAGAGCCTTTATGTTTAGTCCCATATTAGAAGTTAGAAAGACTTACTTGACTTTATATATTGGAGAGTTCACCCTTGGGTCAGGACCCAAGGGGCATAATATGTGGGCTTAAGTTGTATGTCGAATTAAGTAGTTTGATTAAATATAAATATATAATATATTTATTTATTTATTTATATCGTGTCGTATTAAGTTGGCCGAGGCATATACTGAACTATATTTTTTTTAACGAGAGAATATAATCGATTCGGATGATCGATCCAACTGATCCGATCAGATCCGATTATGATAACACTGCCAATCAGACGGCCCTGACTGGCCGCAACCCCCACTCCCCTCACCGCCCGCCCCCACCCCAGCTCGTCTTCTTACCGAAGCGGAAGACCAAAGCGGAGGCAAATAACACGTTGCGGGCTTCTTTTAATAGCGACACGCGACGGCACCAGTTTCCCCCCGAGATCGGAGGCACGAGAGAGAGAGAGAGAGAGATGTCTTCCTCCTTCGACACCTTCAGCAACGACGGGGAGGAGGTGCCGGCGAGGGGCTCCTCGACCGGTCCCTTCGACGACGACGGATACATCGGCTACGACCCTCGCCTCCCTTCCCAGCGCTACGAGGGCTACGGTAGCTTTGCCGCCGACGAGGACGGCAAGGACTTCCTCGGCGGGATCCCCTCCTCCGATGAGCCCCCGCTGGGCTTCCCCTCCGATGTCGGCCACGGCGTTGGCGGCTTAGGCCACGACGAGGACGTCCTCGATCCCCTCCACCAGGTTTCCGGGAACAGCATCCCGCCGTCCCCCGAGAACTACGGCTTCAGATCCGATCCGGATCCGGAGTTCTCCTCGGCCGCGTCCCCGTTCGTGCTGCCGGAGGCGAACGGGAAGGTGCACATGGAGGTTGATGATGGCGAGATCTTCGCGTCTGACGGCCCGATCCTTCCGCCTCCCGGCGAGATGCAGCCCGAGGAGGGACGTGTCCTTCGGGAGTGGCGCCGGTGAGGAAATTGCGTTTGTTCTGAAGTTTTTTAGCTTTAGATCCGTTTGCCAGATGATTGAATTTCTTTGGATTTTGTCTGGTTGGGTGATATGTTGGGACTCGAGTGCACTGCTTTCCTTGTCTATTTGTTCATGAATTCGTTATCGTGTTGCTTAGATCTATTATCTCCAAATTTCATTTTCTGTTTTGCCACGACATATTATGATTCTTGTGGATATTTTCGTGTGATTTTCATCTTACGAATTCGGTATGGTTGTCCTTCTTTTAGAATAACTGGTTACTTTGCTGGGATTTCACTTTTACTTTTTACGTGGACGAGATCTGATACGTAGACAAACTTGTTCACTGCAGTAAAAATAGTCAACTGGAGATTGGGATTGCTTTGCTATCATAAACCCGGGTTTAGTATCGAAATCAACCCCTCATCTCCACACCCTCCAACCACCCCCACAAAGAGGGAGGGAGGGAGACTAGTCAATTCCCTTCAGATCAAGCCGGAGCTGAATTGACGAGGATTGGGTCACAGATGCTGCTCACCAGGATATCTGGACCCGGTGCTTGTGACATTACATTTGACGCCCCAAAAAAGATCTTTTCCCACCTGGGCAAGAAGAATAGAAGTAGGGCCGACAGTGCTGTTCTAGCCCACAGAAAAAATTGGCTTAAAAGTGCAAAGCCGACTCTGCATCGGCGCAGGCATGAGCTTTAAGAGCCAGCCCAAGAAAGCTTGCGAGGTGCATTTTTTAAAGGCATCACTTGGGAACACATGTGAGGGAGATATAATCATTGGAATCTCCAACAATGCCACTTGTAATCCCCAATGAATCCATTATGCCTCAACTTTCCAACTATCCAAAATGTAGGTTAAAGGGGGGAGAGAGAGAGAGAGAGACAATATGGGAAAAGGAAGGATTTTCCGCCTTCCAAAATGAAAAAAAGGAAAGTGAGGTATTTTTCCCAAAAGCTAGGTGAGGTGAGTTTTTGAAGAAGATATAGATTCCAATGATTGAAAAGAGTATCTTTTCAAATAAATGGACCAAAACACCCATAAAAAGATTGAGAATTATCCAAAAGTGAGGGTATTAAGAAAAATCTTTTTTAAATTTTATCCTATCCAAGTGATATCTTAGCATTGATTTTCAACCACAAAATCTGTACTGACATGGGTTTCATTCAGAATCTGATTTTGAGCAAAATCAATCAACCAAAAGCATACTCAAATGATGCTCAAATCTCCAATTCTCTTGCTCTGATTGGCTTGCTGAAGTCCAAGAAAGACCCGCCCTGGACCTTGCTCCCTTGGTGGAAACGATTGCTGCAGCTGTACCTTACATTTCAATGTCCTACCATACATTTGTATAGAGAGGCTAACCAACTAGCAGATGCTTTAGCTAACCACGCAGTTTTTGTGGGGAGTAATGCAGAGTTTCACTCCATCCGCGAGCTGCCTTTTTTTGCCAGGGGTTATGCTATAGCCGATGCTAGAGGCTTACCCAATATTAGGGTGA
>JAHNEJ010003055.1:0-479230 GCA_022559845.1 Amorphophallus konjac | reverse complement strand
ACTAAATTTTTTAAAAATATCCCTAATCTCTTATAATTAAACTCTTCTCTCTCATCATTTATATATCTATTTATCTCTCCTTCTCCTTTATTGTCACAATATGTCGATGAAAATATATAACTCTTTCTACAATTGTATTTTTGGTCCAAAATTTGATTATAAGGGTAAAAAAGAGTATATTCTTTTAATCTTTCACGAAAGTAACCAAAAAAAGTATATTTTTGGTACTATATTGATATAAAGAAAAATTAAAAATAATATAAAAATAATATAAAAATACGACATACATTTGCACAAATGAACTTGTGAGTACTTTTGCAGAAAAAAAACCTTCCACCATAAAATGGAATAAAGCCTCGTTTGAGAATTCGTGGACGCACGAGTTTTTTGAGTTGTAATCCACGACCAACCATATTTTTTTCAAATGTTATAATCACATCTTAATTATGGAAAAATGACATTTTAAGAGGAGAAAGAACTCAGGCACAAAAATATTTGAGTTCTAGTGTCGTGACAAAACTCTTTTTACTGACTTATCAGGATTCTCGTTAACGAGAAATCCTCTGACACTGTGTAACAAATACGAAATGTGAATTCTGTGAAAATAAGAAAAGATAATCGATGTTTCAAACGCACCTAAGTGTGAAATGGCAATGTTGACTTTTGAGACATCGGAGCCTCCTGGTTCCTGTTGCCGCTTACTCCTTCAGACTGGAAAATCTAACTTCATTCGTCCTTTCATAAGTTGACTTGGTTCTTTTGGGGAAAAAATGTGTACTAATTAAAAGAAATTTTAAAGTCGTCTCATTTTTTGACTTAAAATTCGACTCAGATCCGGTTAATTATAAAAGACTGATTTAATCAAGTATATGATATATCCCGCTTTGGACTTTTAAATTCAAACGGTGGCCTCACCGGCCTAACCATCCTCTCACTAAGGCGGGTAAATTGGGGAACCTCATTTTGATCCACGTGTGTATATATATATATATATATATATAAATATATATATATATATAATATATATATATATATATATATGATAATCGCATCATATGCTAACGCTCCTCTAAGTCTAAACTCTGTGAAGGCATGAAGCAAGCGATATGCTGTTGCGGAAGAGAGGACTTCTCCTTGTCTTGGAGGTCATCAGCCGAGACCTGCTGCCCATCGTGCCTTCAAACGCCTCGAGGAGAAGAACACGACGGGACTCCTCACCGTGTGGTTCCCCACGTCGTCCTCCACGCCAAGTGCCCACCACCCACACCACCTTCCTCCGTTCCTCTCTTTCCTCCCCTTCCGCTGCCCCACCCACCTCACCACCAGCTTAAAACCCACCGTCTCCCCCTCCCGCCCTCCAAACCTCAGCCTGCTCGGGGTAACACTGGCCACGTAGCCCTCCGGCGCCACCACCACGGCGCTGTACATCGCGACTCCCACACCCGCGTCCACCCTCTTCACTCCCTTCCCTGTAAGGCCACCTCCCCCTTCGACACCGCCTCCTCTTCCTCCACCGCAAACCCCGGGTAGTTCAAGTCCCAGCAGCTCTTCCTCTTCGAACACCTGCCGCGGCTACCATTAACAGAGCTTCTCCTCCCGGTCATCAACCTTACCTCCTCCTCCGTGTAGTTTAACCCACAGACGAAGAAGTCGATGTAGTCTCCGACGTCGACGGGGTAAACCAACCCAGGGGCTACAGCCCTCTCCGGTCGCACATGCCCGGCTCCTATGGCGAACGGGCCCGCAGGCAGCCCCGTGGACTCGTCCCGAATCCCCTGAAAAGCCGAGGCCGTCGTCATCAGCGCCGACTTGATCTCGCCGGGGCTCCAACCCCGGTGCGCCGACCTCAGCAGGGCCGCCACTCCCGACGCGTGGGGGCAGGCCATGGACGTGCCCGACATCACGTTGAAACGGGCCCTTCGAGTGTCGGATCGTAGGCCCGAGGGCCCGGCCGCGCCTGTCCACGCTCCTAGGACGTCCACTCCCGGTGCCAGCAGATCGGGCTTCAGGACCCGCTGGGCCGCAGGGGCCGGCCCGCGGGCGGAGAAGGAGGCCACCGCCGGGGCGGGGCAACCTAGGGCTGTCCCCTCGGAGGTCACCACAGCCGTCGGGTTTTTGGCGCGTGAGATGTAGCTCCCGATGGCTGCCGCCTCGGCAGCGCCCACAGCGACGGTGGGGATCACGTGGGGCTCCGCCAACGCCCCGTCCGGGTCTAGGTCGCCATGGGTGATCACCATCACCGCCGCCCCGGCATCTTGGAGGCCCAACCCGAGCTCCATCCTGGGCGTGTGCCGGTCGGTGTTGCAGAAGACGACGCCTCCTTCCAGTGGGGTGAAGTTGACAGGATGCGGCGATGTGATCAGGCCGGCGGAGTACAGGCGGCGGGGGAGCTGGTCTTTCCTGTTGTTTGGTGGGTAGGGAAGCGTTATGGAGGTTCCCCGCAGTCGCTTCCCGTTGCCAAGGACGATGGTGGCAGGGAAAGAACGATCCATCGTCCCCGCAGCAACCGTGAGGACCCATGGGGGGGCATTCCACACGCTACCCGGCACAGGGCCGCCGTTCCCTGCCGACGAGACCACGAGGACGCCCGCCATGGTGGCCCGAAACGAAGCTATCGCGAGGGGGTCGAGATGGTAGGAAGACACCGGCGACGCCGAGCCCAGCGACAGGGAGATGACGTCTACGCCGTCCTCCACGGCCCTGTCGAGCGCGGCGACGATGTCCGACACGAGGCAGCGGCCGGACCAGCACACCTTGTATGCGGCGACCCGCGCCTTCGGCGCCATTCCGCGCGCGACCCCCGCGGCGAAGCCCCCGAACCCGGCGCCGCCGACGGGAACCCCCGCGGCAATGGAGGCCACGTGGGTGCCGTGGCCATCCATGTCCCTCGCCGACAGGGACTCGGCCGACGCTGACAGCGGCTGCAGGGGGGACGACGCCAGGTAACCTTCATAAAATGACCTGGCGCCGATAAGCTTGCCACGGCAACTGGAGCTGTTGAAACCGTTTCCCTCCTCGCACTCCCCCTTCCACCGTGCGGGCACGGGACCGAGGTCCCCCGGGTCGGCAAAGCTGGGGCTCTCCGGCCAGATACCGGTGTCGACGACTCCGATAACTATATCAGAACCAAGGTCAGAGACCCTGGAAAGCAGTGAACCCGGGAGGTCGAGGCCCAGGAACGACGGAGACCGTGTCGTGTGGGGGAGAAGCACAGCGTCCGCACAGACGGTAAAGACGCCATCGGAGGCCCGTAATCTCCGGGACTCCCCTGGGGTCAGCCTCGCGGAGAAGCCGTGGAGGAGGGTTCCGTAGACGTGGATGAGCTGCAAAGAAGAAGAAGAAGAAGAAGCGGTAGAAGAGAGGAGGGACGAGTACCAGCCGCGGTGGGAAGGGAGAGGATAGGGTTTGGAGAGGGGATCGACGAGGACTACGTGGGTCGTTCTCTCGTCCGCAACCGAGATGCGTACTGCTGCGCAGAGGTAGAGTAAGTGTAAGAGAAGGAACAGAGGAGCGGCGGAGTGAGGAGGCGCAGCCATGCCTACTGCCCTCCCGTCTCCTTCCCTTCTCTTCCCTTTGTTATTTCCTCTTTGTTAAAGTGTTTTATTCCTCCATGGGATGCATCACCACGTTCGGGGTTAGCTGCCATCGACACCAGGCCACCGTCCGATCATCCGGATATCCTCCACGTCATTTGATCAGACGGATGAGATGGCGGTCCCAGTGTACCTGAAGATGGGGATCTTTTCGAATTGTAGCTTTCGCGTGGACGTTAAGATTGTTGACTGTGCTTGAGCGAGGCGGTGACGTCAGCGAATCAGATTTCGAAAAGTAAAGGACGCCGGCTCATCAGAACCGTCAGGCCGGGGTTTTTATTTCTCTTGCAGTGTTCGGCGGCCCGAGTCGGTCTGTAGTAAGTGCTGGTACGGACCGTACGGTATGACGCCGGAACACGGAGGGTCATCACGCACTTGAATCTAACAGTCGACGGAGGCGATGATCTGGCGTGGGAGTCGATCTGTGTCCGTCAATGAAGTCGAGCCAGGGACACCAGGTTTAGCTGATGCCAACATGGGGGAGCAGTTGGTCGATGGGAGGAGGGTGGCAATTGTGGGCCGGCGACAATTTCGCCGGCGGGGAGATCCGGACACCCCCCTCCCTCTGCACATTCTCGGCCGCTCGCGACCGAAGATCCCGCGCCATGTCGGTTTTGATGAACTCCTTTTTATTGCCACTTAGCTCTCAAGTTATAGTTCAAGATTTGAAATGAGAGGATCGAACTCGATGGATGGCTCTCATTAAAAAGTGTCCAACTCAGGCTGAGGGGTGAGTCTCGGAGGAGGATATGTATTATTGGAGGGAGGAGCGTCGGAGGAAGAAGAGGAGTACTGCATGGAAAGAGAAGAAAGTTGTATGTTCATCCACATGGATGAATGGATGGGAAGAGATGTCGGATTCTCTAATCAAGTCCCCTTAGTCCGAAACGTCCTACCATTAACGAGCGTTCCAAGTGATCTTAGGGTATTATACTTCTTAACACTTTTTCCCCACCGTTTGATTCTCAAATCATATGACAAAAAAGGGTATAACAAAAAGGATAGCAAAAAGTGGGGGCATCGTGACATTTCTCTAGGCGTTAATGCTAACAATGTTGATGGTGCACACATGTTTTTGGCTTACAAAGATATGAAAGTAGCCAATGCATGCATTGTTTTCAATGTTTTTCTTTGTAAAATCTGCTTTAAGAGAGCTCTTAAGATCCAAATTACGATGAAGAAACCTCGTCTAATTCTTGTGACGAAGTCGGTGCAACCCTTTATTTGCAACATGCCTAGCTTATGAAATCTGGTCTTCTCTAGGAGCATTAGAGTTCCACCAAGGCTGTCATGTTTGACATTCTATCACTGCCTTTATTTCTTGTTTCCCTATTTTTACTAGTGTCCATTGTTGGGCTTCCTATCCCCTCGTTTGAACTGTTTGTCTTGAGAATGACTTGATGCACCTTGTGTAACATGTTTGCAAACCCTTTCATATGATTACTCCACTTCGTTGGAAAGGCCTCATGCGCATTCAATGTGCAAAGTAGCTCGAGCCACCCCGTACTTAACCCAATTATGCATCTCTACGTGAGTGAAAAATACGGTAAATCCATGAAAAATAACTCAAATGAGTGAAAAATAATCCATGAGACTATTTTTCACTCCTATGAATGTATGGACTATTTTTTTACTTTTTATGAATTATTTTTCACTCTCGTAGACTATTTTTCACTCCTATTAAATATTTTTCACCGATCTACAATACTGTCACTCCTGCAAGAATGCATCACTCCTGCAAGAGCACGTCGAGCTGCGTATCGAGTAGCTCAAGCAAATGCGCGATCAACGTATTAAATGCACAAAAGGCCCTTCTACCGACGTGAACCAATCAAAAAAAGTTGCTGCACACCAAGGTGTACACCAAGTCATTCTCTTTTGTCTTACTGCCACGGTCTCTTTCTCTCATTTTCCCCTAGCAATTCTGACATCTTTAACCACCCCCCACCAACCTCGATGTCTATCTTTAAGTTATTTACCAAGGGACAAAAAGATGTGATATGAAAAAATATATATAGATAAATTCTAAGAATACGTAAATGTTCTAGATACAAAAGGCTCTTGCCCGTCCCTTGTCGTCAACTTAAACAACTGGTCGTATGTGAAAACTCCAACAGGCCTCGAACTGGAGCTGTAGCTTGTCTCATACACGTTGCTGGATCTCACAACCACCACCATTTTGTATTTCTTCTCGAGTAGTAATTCAATGACTCTACCGATTGACGTTGATGTCGTCACACACGGTGGCGGCCCTCTCATTAATCTGGAAAGTGGCGCATCCAACTGCATGACAGAAACAACTTGTTTATAAGGTGCATTAAATACCAATAAATGATCCAACGATTCATAGACAAGCAAAAGTTTGTCTTGACTCTTGATGCAAAGGTGTGCAAGGAAAAAGGTTCAAGTGCGCAATGCATCCACCTTCTGCCAAGAATTTAAGCATCCAATTCAGACTGAAGATATGCTAGATGTCTCGGGAGGGCATCCACAAAAGTTAGCAACACACATGACCAGAAGGTCCTTTGACAAATGAAAGCCAAGAGAAACAAAATTCTCTTTTGATTTTTAGAGAGATGAGAAGGGCTCAGACCAATTTAGCAGTTAATCTGATACCAGGGGATGATGAACTGAAATGTTCAAAAAAATGTTGGTTTAGTCATTTGCCTAATGGGGAACAGAGATCCAACTGGGGGTATATAATCCAATACACCGGCTGACTAGCTGTGTCCAAGGATTCAAGAAATCAGGCATAAGATCAATTTATAATAATTTAAAAGACATTGACGCACATTTTCAAATAAGTTCTTTGTTTGTGGTGACAAGGCTTTCGCCACAGAATGGGCATCTGGTCAAAACATAGTCCAGGCAGAAAAACAAAAAGGAAAAGTTAACTTCTCATTTTATCGGATTGTTAAATAAGTCAGGGAAATGGTCAAATTATCTACAAAGTCTGTTGACAAAAAGGAGAACTGCAGATAAGTAGAGCTGAAAGAAGGGCATGTCTTCCGGTAGTGAATGCATAAATTGCCAGATAGCAAGCACTTGTCTAAAAAAATACTCCACCAAAAGCAAGCGGAGGAAACTGAAAAGGTGACGGAAGATCCAGAACCTGGATCACACTTATGCTCCTAAAATACTACTTTTCGCACTCAGTGTGAGTCCAAAAGGTCCTTTATCTAAAGATTACCATCTTTTTCATCAGATTGGATCGTTGAGTGTATGGTCATTGATTAGAGGATATCTCACTTTTGTTTTGAGTACTACAACAAAGTCTCAGAGGCAGTATTGTGAAGGGTTGGTATTCAATAGGATCCGCTTATGTTGGTGGATGACTATGTGGGATTCTCGGTGAAACTGAAAACTGGTTCAGAAGGAAATAAACTGTACTGCATGATCATGCTCTTATCTGGGCTTTTTGTTCTTGACGCACATGGATATTTGCTGAATAAGCTTGCACTTCTCAAAAAATGATGAGAATAATTAGATGCCCTGGAGGCTGCATACCATTGGATAACTACATAGGTATATATGTATTTGAATTTATGGGTCTTTTTTCTCATCCACAATCAATGGGCAGAAAAAAAACAAACAAACAAACACCTCATTAAGGTAAAGAGAGAAGTTTAGAGACAGCTACTTTCATCTGATTGCTGTGCCCAAATCACAACAATCATTCACAATCAAGCCATGGGCACTGGAATACTGGACTTTCTAACAAAGAAAACACCGTGTTACAGACAAAATATTCAAAGGCTTGTTGCCGCTTGAGCAACTTTGTTAAAGGGATGGTATCATACCTCTCCACAATCTTCACAATGGACAATCCCTATGCAGCTGCCCCAGTCATCTATAACAGGGACAACATCATCTCTGTAGAAGCGCATCACAACCTCCTTCAAGTACAGACTAGCATGCAATGGATTTGCTTTCTCAAATGTTGTCATGTATTTCTCAATTGGATCGTCCAGTGACACCTATATCAGTAAGAAATTGTAAGATATTCCCACAAAAATTGTAGTAAAAAGAACACAAATGTGACCACAAGTATGTAGCCGGCCGGGGCATAAGCAAAGAATATTAAAAATGATAAAAACCATGAAGATGGAACTAACCTTATTAAGGATGCAAGGATTGAACAAAGAATCTGTAAAACCTAACAATGCCTCTATACGTAGAGCGACCTACAGAACACAAAATAATGCTTTTCAAATTCAGCTGATATATAAGTAAAGTTAAATTGAATATTATAGTCAATTCATTTAATATTTAATACATTTTAAATATATATTAAAAATATAAATATATTATAAAATTATAAATAATATTATATTATATTTTTATTTTTTTAATTATATTTTAATTTAATTTACAAAATATTTAATAAATAATAAGTAAAATAAAATAAAATAATTATAATAAATTTATAATGTACTGACTAGGATGCACTAGAGAAGTAGATCTGCTACATGTAAATTAAAATAGTATAATATATTTAAATTTTTAATAAGAAACAAGATGCAGTTTACAGCAAAAGAAAGCCTTCATTTAAAGAAAAAATATACTGTTCTATGCAGACTAATGGGCACAGAGAATAGAAGAGAAACATTTAGGAAAAAAATAAAGATGCAAGTCTGGCTAAGATCACCCAATTCATTCTAGTTTTTATAGCACTAGAACATTTAAATGATGTGTATTTCTGTGGTTGACAGATTAAGAATTGGTCAAGCAAGGCAAGAAAGGAGCTAAACAATGTGATATTCAATTAAAAACATAAGCCTTCTCAAGGTCCTGTAAACTGAAAGGGCTAATGATCCATTCCCATCTTCTTCATTCGAACCTTGAATAGATAAAGATGTAATCCAACATTTGCATTTTATAAAGGGAGAATAAAGACTTCAGTAGTACCACGCCCCCTCTACTTGTCCAGGAGCTCCATTTTCGTTGCCTAACAATATTTGATAGAATCTGTTTTGCAATATGAACCTGCCCATTCAATTAAGCACATCTTAGAAACAAGAAGAAGATAGCATGCCAAATAGAGTGAAGTGTAAGTGGATAAACAGTATGATGAAAGTGACACCAACAAACAAGGAAGCATATATCTGTATTGTATGACTATATATTTCTGGCAACCTTTGAAACTCGGGGATTTGGAAGTGGACATAGAAACAACATGCAACATATAGCAGCCCTGGCTATATTTCATGCATTATTTCTGCAGTAAACAAATACATTGCCATCTTTTGGGAAAATAAACTAATTACAAGGTACCCTTGATATTACTTTGACTAATCTTATGTTACTACTGATGTTACCTAATCTCTGTGGTGAGAACCCTACCAATGCTTGTGAAGTAGGAGAAAGAATTCAGTAAATGATGTCAATTTAGTAAAAATTGTATCCTTAGTGATATTAGATAATAGCCAACTCTAGGTTAAAGCTTATCGCTGATTGAGAATATATTCTGCCCTCGCCTCTTTTTTAATCTTCAAAACCCTACCAGTTTCTCATATGGTTTTCAACATAACCATCCTCTTGGATCTATATCAATCCAAAATCATCTCATACTATTGTACAAGAATGTTGTTCTGTATATGAATAGAGTCTGAGGATATATGATTGGAATATGACATGTGGGATAGGATCCATTTCCCAATGAGAATCAGTTAAAATTGTGTGGATGTTGCTGCTCATGATGATGATGATAATGTTCCCAATACCATAGAAGCTTAGCCAAATTTCTGTCAATGCAAAGCATGGCATCCTTTTATGCAGGAAAGCAAGAGAAAGGTTAAATGACCAGCACAATTAAGTATGAATGGTTCCCTCATGTAAGACTCCCATTTTTCTCTTATTTTAGTCTGTTCATCTGAAACTTCATGTGTATGCATGAATCTTCAATACTAACTCCCAAGTACCTTCATGTTTTGGGCAATCATCATAAAGTAGCATGAATAAATTGGAACGGCTCCAAAGACAATACTGATTCTAGGCAGACAGAATCTTTAAGTAACTCCCGTATTTTTTTCTTGGCTAATTTATATGGGTCAGAGTCCATACATGGTAAACTAGATGAAGTGCCCACATCCACAAGCAGCATTTGATTTAAGCTGTTTGCCATCCCCTTCAGGCTCCCTACTCCCTCCTAACCTTCTTATCTGCCTACAGCATTTCAGGCGGTAGACACTGGATGTGCCACATGCTGCCTTCACCACCCTTTCTGCTGCCCGAAGCAGCAGCAATCACAATCTCCTGCCCCCCCCCCAACCACCACCCAAAAAAGAGAAGAAAAAAAGAAAAGCAATGTGTATTATTTCAATAACTAAATGTGCAGTCAGCAACTTCACAATGGACCATAGGTTGTATTTGTCTACCAATCATCCATAAGGCAACCTCCCAAAAGATATCTGAGAGTAGAGATCTGCTGGAAAACTTTTGCTATCAGTCATTCTTTCTGCTCATTATCTATAAAATGAGAAGACGAAAGAGAGGACAGATGAAAGAACAACCAGTCAAATGAAAAGCAAATAGGTGGAACAGGATTGCTGTCTTTTAATGGGCAATTTTGTGTGGTAAATAGCCTCCATTTGCACCTAACCCGACAGTCTTGTCTTATGGTAGATGACACAAAATCAATAAAGGCCCTTTTGTACCTCGTTCCTGCATGTGAAAGCAAATCCAATCCTATAGTTGTTCCTAGACATTAGTCAAGAAGAACTTGCAGCTCATATTAAAAGAATGTGTCATGTTCAGAACAAGCAAATACCTGATTGCTATTTATTGCTGCTTCCATGAGAAGCTCATCAGCTTCTCCGTGGGCCACAGGAGAAATGTGCCCAACTGAATCTGACCACATGTGTACATGAAAGCTTTTGACCATGTGAAAATCACCTTTGACAGCAAATTCACGCATCATAGAAAGAAAAAGGTGTGGCTTTGGCTTCAAGTTAGTGCTCTCACCAGCCAGCTTGAGTATCTCTCCGAAGATGCAAAGGGCATCTACAAAACATCAAAGTCATGACATCACCCACTAATATAATATATAACAACACATTCAAAACATCAAAGTCATGACATCACCCACTAATATAATATATAACAACACATTTGAAGAACTAAGAAAAGAGATGCAAGTTGCAAAACTATGAAAGTAACTGTCTACATTGCAATCTTTGATAGCCAAGTCGGTGGAGGCTAAATCCAAATACTTTTTGATGCATTTGGAAGGTGCCTCTGTAAAGGTTTCAAATTAATTTTTCTAATGTTCCTCAGCAACCTACTGAGAAAGAAGCAAGGGATGTGTATTTTTGTACTCTCCCTAATGGTTGGTTTATACAATCATTAAACAGCCATGAAATCCTTACAAGTGAGAATTTTCATGTGTTTGAAGGAGAAGCGAGAAGGGATTGCCAATACTTGCAGCCCGAGACTTGGGAGTTACACGAGGGATGAGGACATTTTAAATGAAATTTATATCTTTCCATCAGAAAATGAAATTGTACAGGAACCTGATAGAAATGCTCCACTTGCTTCTCTTGTCTATAAGTGTTTCCAGATTTAATCTCTGCATCAGTTTGGCAAGCATGGCAGCATTATAGAACTCCAAAGATCTCATTCTAATCTTAAAATCCCCAACATTTGTAAGCCATGTTCATTATTCTCTGATGCTACTTCAACTATATGATATTGCCTCAGTGAGGGGGTGCAAAGAAAGAAATTACAAAAGCTAACACTCTTGTAAATTATTTACAAATATGCTTCTATATGAACACAATTTTGAGTGACTTGGGTTCCATTCTTCTCTGTTAAAATAGCCATTTGTGCTATGTTCATATGTTCGTTAACCTTTTAAATCACCAAACAAAGACTCCTAGGAGAGGGAAAGGAAAGGAGATAGAAAGCTGATATTAAAGCTGCTGTTATCATTTAAAATCACAGTTTAAGGGTTAAATTAAGCAGTATGAACTTCAGAGACATCAAGCCATCAAGGGTAAATTTAAAGACATTTTCATGCAATGGAAGAATACAAACAAATGAGTTCATAAGAGTGGCTTGCAATTAAAATTTCCTAGCATTAAATTGTACCTCTTGTCATAATATTGAGAGCAAGTTCTCATAAACAAGAAAAGTTCACAACTGTATGCAATTCTAGCATATATCCCAAAATCACTTTGAATTTCCCGATCCACATTAGATTCTCATAATGGATAGATCATACATAAGAAAATCTAGAACATGAATAAGAATTAAACAACTACTTTAATCAAAAGAAAGCAGGTCTTGTTACAAACTCAACAGAGAGGAAAATGTTTCTATTAATTTTAGGATAATAGCCAATGTACATAGAAGTGTGACTAGGACATGACCTAATATAAGTATGACCAATCTGTCTCCCTGTACAACAAGCCAAAACAGACAAATATACAGCCCAAAAGGGCATGTACAATGTCAAAGGAAATACATAACCAGCACCTATCAAACATAGAATGGAACATAGCCTAAGTCTGTAACCAATTTCTTAAGTATAGAGATGTATAAGACTTGATGAAGATTAAGTTCCCCAGTAGAAGACTTAAGAGGAAGAGTAAGTATGCTTAAGAGATATGATCTCTCTCTGACAGGTTCACAGCCAGAGTAAACAACTAAGCACACATCAGAAAGCATACCCTTTGTTGAGCCACAAGCCAACAAAGCATCAATAATTGCAGTATACGCAATTCTATCAATAACAACGTCAAGAGATGATTTCATTTCCATGACAATCTTCCGAACTGAAAGCAGGTCATTCATTCTCCCAAAACCCTGCAAGCAACAAGCCAGAATCAAATATTCAGATATCTGGTTAAAGCATAATGTATGACAGGAAAATTTTCGCTCCTAGAAGCAGTAAAGGATGTATGTGAAGAGAGAACTGCTCAAATAGTCATGCAATTCAGTCCATCAGGTATAAATGAATAGAATAATCATTGTGACATTAAATTATTGACATAAAGGATGTCAATAGTGAGAAACAATAGCATTGTTGGCTGACCTAGAAGTGGATACAGTCATACAGATTAAGAAACTAAAAAAACAGGTTGTTCCTTGTCAGTGCTGACTTAGTGAGCCCAAAACAATGTGACCCATAGTAAGTCTCACACCCAATGTGTTAATCAATCCAGAGGAGTTAACAAGAGCCTGATCCAAATGACTTGCACAACTTCTTTCAGGTGATCTTTGTAACCAATTAAGCTGGGCAAGTTAATCAAGGTGTTAATCAATAAAGAAACTAAAGAACTTGTCAGTGCTGACTTAGTGAGCCCAAAACAATGTGACCCATAGTAAGTCTCACACCCAATGTGTTAATCAATCCAGAGGAGTTAACAAGAGCCTGATCCAAATGACTTGCACAACTCCTTTCAGGTGATCTTTGTAACCAAGTAAGCTGGGCAAGTTATCAAACTGCTACAAGTCAATAGCGTGGCACTCCAGAGAATGAATCTGATTTAATCATAGCTTGGCCATAAATGTGTACATACTAATAACTGTGGTCTACAGATCACCTTCCAGAAGAGAACTCAGTCATTGTAATCATACCCTAGTATATATATATGCACACATACTGCCTCAGGTGTCCTTTCTCTATATGCACTCTAACAGTGAGTTACGGGGACACCAAGATCCCTACACACTGACATGTGATCAGATCATATAGGCAGTGACCCAAATTGGCTAAATGCGAAATTGGGATTTTCCCAAAAATTTTAAAGCCATTACAATTGGTACATCTGACAATGGAATTAAAGGCCCAATCGCATCTTCAGAAAGTCATTGTCTCATCAAAACTCATCTAAGATACGGTAGATTATGAAGTTCAGTTTCACAAAAACTGCAGGCAGGCATTATAACTTGCTTGGCAAGCCACTACAGAATCAGGAAAGTGCTCTAATATTACAGGTCTCAGCTTTCTTTGTTTGTTCCTTGCAAGACATTTGAACCCCTTACCCATGCTCATACACTATGTCATATCATTTCATTCCCTAAAAGAACAAATATTTTTTTTGTTCAGTTTAGATTCAATTTCTCGTTGGTCCCTTAATTACCCGACTATCAGCAAAGAGAATTTATGCCTGAAGTATCATGGTGTCCATGCACTAAATTGTTTCAGAAAGGTATGCCATTCTTAGAAATGAAACAATAGCCAGGGACACATCTCTTGGGTGACAACTATAAGATAATCAAAATTGATGTTTAATCACATCTCTTTATGTATGTCATTTATCTTGTTATGCCGTGCCAACTCCAGTCTACGTATATATTTCTCTTGGATTCAATATCTAAATCTACTGTGTTTAAGGTGAATTTTGATGACAAACCCAATAAATTTGAAATAAAGGGTACTTTCAAAAAAATGACATGAGATAAAGGGTAAGTTTCCCAAGAATTCAACATACCTGGATTAATGTGGTGTAAGTGACAGAATCTGGAAAGAGATCAGTGTTATTAGCTTTCTCTGATTCTTCCTGCAAGAACAGCAGTAGTAGTTCATGTACTTCTTTCAGAGTTTTCTGTACTTAAAAAGCACAACTTATATGACTCTAAACTGGCCTTTCAAATACTTGTTTGACCTTCATTTCAGAAAACAATCCCATTGCCACATCCATTCTTTTGGACTTGACACATGCAAGTATAAGTGTGTTGTAGGTTAGCCTGTCAGGTTTCAACCCTTGACGCAATATTTCATCCCGTACAGCTAATGCACCTAGCGGAAAATCAGTGTTTGTATATCCCTGTTGCAGAATTTAAAAGAAAAAAAATAGTACTTCAGCAAATACAATGCTTGAATGATGCTGCAGCTTGACCAGATCTTCAATGAAGGACATGAAAAGAATGAAACAATGCATCGCACAATTCACACAATGGGCAACCAACGGGAACAGAATTGCTAAATCTGTTTCAAGAGGATACGAAATACCTTCATCAATAAATTGTACAATAAGATTGAATGACCCTCCTCACGAAGTACAACTCGGTAACGTGCAAGGAGACCATTGGCACGGCGCATATCTCCTGCACTAAACAGTTGAATTTAGTGTTACATAACAGTTTGAATAAAAGACTTGATTGATTTGTAAGATAACCAATAGGAGACTATCTAGCTTGGTTCTGAAGGCACATCTTAGTTTAAAAGTTTGCCTCTTGCTAAATGTCACAACTTATCACTACTTGCTTTGATTGGCTTTTATCCCAAATCTTCCCAGGATTCATGGAAGATCCATAAGTAGCTTATTGAAGGATAAAATTCACTTAGAGAAAATAGAGGAAAAACATGAGTTTTGTTATTATTTGAGATGAAGGAAAGAGAGTCCACTAGTTCAATGAGGTGTTGAACTCATTACTGGTTTTGGGTGAAGATAGAGAAGATATCATGATGGTCTCTTCGTTTCTCTTTTCTTCTTTTTGGAATGTCACACGAATACCTCTATTAAAATTTCATTTACAAGAAAAGACCTCTTGAAATGTCAATATCATGAATACTCTCCTTAAACAAATATAATATTGCCTGTACCCTTCCAGTCAAGTTCCATTTAAAAAGTAAAAGAATATGCTCAGAATATTCCAAATGAAGTAATATCCATACAAAATAAGTTACAAGAAGGCTTATTTGCCCTTCTCTTTCTAACATTCATCTTAAGGGCCATATTTTTGAGAAGGTTAGTTCGTCATGTCTATTAACCTGTTTTAGCAGTTAACCAAGATTGATTGACCTTAACCAGAGTCATGTAAGTTGACTGTAATAACAAGGGTAAATGTGACAGTATATTACCCAATGCAAGGTACCAAATGATATTTAACATTTCAAGAGCACTTTTCATGCAAACAAAATTTTAACAGGGATATTTCTGTAAAGATCCCTTTCAATTTTAATCTGATGACATTGAAAGTAAGAAGATACTTTTCTGGGTCTTAGGGGCGTATGAGAGGTTCCTCTGGCTGAGGAGAGTCCACAAGTTCACTGAGGTGTCCAGAGAGAAGTTGGATATGGGGCCCTCTACCATATTGTCAGAAGTTTGAGTTGCTCGCCTCTGTAGGAAAAGGAAATGTTTTAAGGCAGAGGGTGAAACTTAATAGCATGCTCAAGTTTCTAGCTAGGAGGGGGCTCTCAGGTATGTTATTTAGATCTGGAAACAGTTTCACACATTAAAAGAGGTGTGGTTTCACACTTTCACTCAATCTTGGAAGAAATACAGGCTAGAGAATTCTTTTAAGCACAGTTTAAGTCCATATTAATGGTAAGAATGATCCATCTAAGGTACACTTTGCAGTTAGTAACATAGGCACCCAGGGCCAGGAGGGGAGATATAATCAGTTGAGTAAAGAAGCCCTCTGAGATATGAATGCATAGTTGCAGGTTGAGTACACCAAGGCCGGCACAAAAAGGAATCTAAAGATAGCTGTTAGCTTAAACAAGTTGGTTGCTACCAACAACCGTCAGAAAAATTTTGTGGAGTCTTGTTCATACCATCATAAATTATTTGCAAATGCCATGAACAGGTTTTACTAATAAATGGAAGATCAGCTATTACATGCTATATATAAATGACGGTGCTGCCATGAGAAGGCTTGATTGATTGAATCAGCCTCCACCTTGTGCAAATAGGACAAAAGTTATTGGCATGGCGTATGCCACAGACTTCACTTTGGAGGCTTTGTTCCCTAACCTCTTTGCAATTTCGGTGCTAGATAGTCTCCCGACCTATTTTCTTTCCATGTTCCGGATCCCGAAGATGGTGGCGAAGAATATTGATTCTATTCAGTGTAGATTATTCTGACATGACAGTGGGGGGAGATGTAGGGGATGGCATGATATAGCATGTGGAAGGTTGGTCAGTAACAAGGAAGAGGAAGGAATAGGACTCAAGAACATCAAGGACTTCAACTTGGCCCTCCTATGTAAATGGTTGTGGAGGTTAAGGAATGAAGAGGGATTGTGGTCTCAACTGATCAGGCAGAGGTACTTCATCATGAGGAGAGTTTGGGACTTGGCTCCTTCTTCTATTCACAGGTCTTCTCCTCTGTGGCGGGATATCCTTTCTTGCAGGGATGTTATCATCTCCGGATTCCAGGTCCATCTAAAAAAGGGTGACAATAGCCTTTTCTGAAAGGACAAATGGTGTGGAGACTTCACTTTGGAGGCTTTGTTCCCTAACCTCTTTGCGGTTATAGCGAACCCCATGGGATTAGTCTCCCAAGCGTTTGACTCTCTCTTGCCTGGAGGTGCTTGGATACCGATCTTCAAGAGAGATCTCGGGCAGGAGGAGATGGTGCAACATCAAGACCTTCTTCCTTTCCTCTTATGACAGAGAGGATGAGTGTGTTTGGAGGTGTGAGAAGGAAGGGTCCTTTTCAGTCAGATCAGTGTATCGAGTCATTTTGATGCGGGACGAGACCACGGACACGACAAGCTCGCGATTGTCCCTTAACGAGGGAAGCGTCGGACGTGCACAGGTTGAGAAACCGGCAGTGAGCTAGGGTGGTCGGCTCTCTCGTGTGCCCGGATCGGGTCACGGGACGGTCACGCTCTCTCTCGCAGCAGTGGTGATATGAAAATATAGCAAGCTAGGTCCTAAACATGCTCTCTAGCAGCGGCATATAAAGCATATAAGAAAATAAGCAAATGCCGAGTGTAGGAGCGAATACGATACCTCCACGCGCTCGGCGTGGGGAAGACGGACCCGGCCGAAACTCGTACTCCCGGAACAATACTACACAATATTACAGCAATACAAGTCGCTGCCCACTCCACGCAGGGAGGTAAAGGGCTACACAATGGGGTCCGGAGGACCGAATTCGGGTTGACGGGAGGCTTCTCGCGTTGATTCGGCAACACCCGAACTAGTGACGGTGGGGCCCACGTGCTGTCCGGAGGGGCCGTGTGGGACCCGGTGGCACCGCTGTAGTGGAGGATGCCTGGAAGGGCGCTCCCTGGAGGGTGGAGGCGCGCTGGTTCACCGGCCGGAGGCCGGGCGGCTCCGATCGGCACCGGTCGGAACAACCGGCCACGGATCTGCAGCTTCTGGGTTTCAGCGCGCGTCCCGGCGAGAACGGACGCGGACGATCAGCCTCGATGTCGATGAACGAAACCAACTGGCGCCTTTGAGAAAGCTAACTTCAAATCCTTCAATCTAGGCCTGGAGATCTGGTCTGGATCTCACGGATCTTGGCCTTAATAGAATTTTTGAGTTGCTGTTGACAGTGACGGATTCTCAGATCTGCAGAGAACTTGTCTGAGACTGCCCTTTGACCGATATGTGAACGTCCGAATCTGAAGTGTTGGTCTTCAGTAAAGTTGTAGGAAAATCAAGCTAGGAAAACGGACTTATTTTTTATGAAGGTTTGGAGGTGCTGTGATTTGTTCTGATTTTTGAACTGGAAGGTGGATCGGATCTGGGAACTTAGCTGAAAACACTGTAGCAGAGATAGAACACGAAATTTTGTAAAATGATAGAGGCGGATCAAAAATCAAGAAAATATGGATGTAGGGATGATGGAGAGAACTCCCAGTAAAATTGGTAGCCCTAACAAAAATAAAAGAATGTCGGAGATGGGAAACTCAGAGCTGCTGTCACTGTAGACAGAGACAGGACAGATTGGAGTGATTGAAGACCGAAATTGCAAAAATATCAAACGAAGGATTTTCGACCTGAATTTTTTGTGGATGATGGGATGGAAGATAGGAACACACCATAAAAATTACAAACCACGAAGAGGCCGTGGCTGGTATCAGGAATTTCGGGAAGACACCTCTGTCCAGCAGGACAAAACCTTGGAAGATGGCTCCGCGGCGGCTCGAAGGCGACACGAACGGCGACGGCGGCGGCATAGATGAATCACCGGAGATAGAGGGGAGGGGATTGAAGATAGAACCACTCTAGAATTTGAGGTTGGAGGAGATGAACACCAGGGAAGGGAGAGGGGCTCAAGAATCACTCTTGAATTTCTAACAATTTTCTCTTCATTAATGCTAACAAATAGAAAATACAACCTTTTATATGCCATGTGTCAAATCTAATCTACACCATTAGATCTATGGGGTGGGGAATGGAGGGCCTAGATTGGATGTGATAACACACAAAAAATAATAAAATAGTAAGGGGAGAGGGGCGCCCCCTTGACCAAGGTAAAGAGGTTGAATGGGTAGGTAGCCTACCTTTGAAAAGTTTAACCCCTTGTCTCCCATGTGGTCAATTGGCATTCAACCCTTCTAGATGGCCACCTAGGATGGTTGACCAGCCCCACATAGGTGGCATGGACCAATAGGAAAGGGCTGAGGGCCCCCTAGCTGGACCTACTACACAATTGCACAAAAACCCACACAATCCATGGGAATGACTCATTGGCTTATAAAGCCTTACATTTGCGTACATACTTTCCCAAGGATATAAACACAAACTAAAAGGACATAAATGCAAAAGAAAAAATACAGGCTCGGCGTCGATTCCCATCAACTCTCCCCGGGTGGGAGGAACTCGACCCCGTCGAGTAGGGGGTATGGATGCTCGAGTACTCCAGTGGATCGTCACCGTGCCACGTACGCGGGTACGTTCCACTCCAAGTGACCGTCACCTGCTCATTTCATATATACTCGATATGCACGAACTGCTATGGGCTAAAGGTGGACACTCCGAGTGGGGCACTCTCAAAAGGGAAGGAAGCGGCTCGAAGATTCACTAGGAATCACCGCTGAGTCCATGTAGGTGACTGATCCGGGTTTAGATGTAGAACCGATCCCATACTCATCGAATGAATCCACTCGCCTCTTACTCATAAGAGAACGACAACGAGCTTGCACAAGACACATGCAGACTCTCAAACTACACACAAACCATGCAAACAAACCACACAAGATAAACCACAACAAGGAAAACACACCGGCTCATATATGACCCTAGACATACCTAATGTTAGTCCCGGCGACCAGGACACCCGAAATGTGTGCCATGCATGCATTTGACGTAACCGGAGGTTGACGTCATGGAGAACTCCTAGACATACTACGATGCACCAATCATGGACATTGGGCTTGGATGCGGGAAGTCCGGGAGGTGCGGGTGGTTTAGAGGGATCGGGGAAACCAAAATCTTCCTTACCCCCGAATGATGGTTCGGACCTATGGCTATGTGGAGTTTGCTTGGCCCGAGTGGAAAAGGTGGGATAGTGAACTCCGCGGAAGAAGGGTAATGAGTATGAAAACTCGGGAGGTTCACTAGTGAAGGGGTCAAAAGGGTCGAAGAAGGTGTGACCCCATGAAGTGGGTTCCAACATGACATGGTCCCAAGTTTGGAATTCATAGTCACCGCCATACATTATGATCGGTGGGACGACGGACATGTGTAGAAAATAGATCCTCCCTTGGCAAAAAGGAACGAAGTCAGACTCGGCCGGCATCGGAGGAGTAGAAGAATCTCCGTGGTGACACACCCCACGGTGCACACGGAGGTAATGGATCCTAAGGCCGGATGGGTGAAGCTAAGACTAGCTGGGTTGGTCAAAGCCTCGGGCCCAAAGATGCGTCAACTTCCATTGTGAATCTAATCCCATAATAAGGTCGTCCAAAGTATCGACATGGTGACTAGACCGAAAAGTTGTGTGGTAGGAGTTGACGAGCACTAGAGATAGGATGGGGTCCATGGATGGGAAGGGAGGTGGGACCAAGCCATCCTTGAGCCAACGACGAAGCGGCTCGGCTATGAAAAAGCGTACCCGTTAGAAATACGGGTGGCTCGGGCCTTGGTGGTTCCAAATGAGAGGATTCCGAATCAAATTCAGAAATAGAGGGGGATGACATTGGAACTCTCTCGAGTGGTGGAGGCCATGGTGTAGGCGGCTGGGAGGTGGATGCTTGTCGAAAGCCACCATACCGAGAAAAGTGTGACTCAAATGGCTCGACCACTAGAGCGACCGTATAGGATTCCGCTAGAGAGAATGCATTTGCGATAAGACATTCTAACTGGAAGTGAAGGCGCAAACCTCTCCGGAACTGAAATGCGGCCGTGTTGCTCTCCTCTCCCAAGCCATGTTACAACCAATACGTATGATATGCCCAAATGTACACGGACACGGACCTATCGCCTTGGACGGGTCGACATGGGTTGGCCATAGTTGCCAAAATACGGAATGGATCCCTAGGAATGGATATGCAAGGCCATTGGACATGACACTAGACCGACTATGCAAGGTTGGGATGCATGCACACTAAGGACAAGACACCAAGACTCGGTACGGGGCGGAGTTAATCGATCCGAAGATCACTCGCGCAAGTGTGCGACCTTCCCGCTAGGCGTAACCTAACGTTCGGACAACCACCTTTTTATATACCGACTAATGGTATGTAAATGCAACTCCTAAGACCGACTTAGACAATTAGACTTAAATGACACTCTTTTTTTTTTTTTTTGGACACCCTAAACTGAAACTCGCTCTGATACCAAATTGATGCGGGACGAGACCACGGACACGACAAGCTCGCGATTGTCCCTTAACGAGGGAAGTGTCGGACGTGCACGGTTGAGAAACCGACAGTGAGCTAAGGTGGTCGGCTCTCTCGTGTGCCCGGATCGGGTCACGGGACGGTCACGCTCTCTCTCGCAGCAGCGGTGATATTAAAATATATATAGCAAGCTAGGTCCTAAAACATGCTCTCTAGCAGCGGCATATAAAGCATATATGAAAATAAGCGAAATGCCAAGCAAGGAGCGAATACGATACCTCCACGCGCTCGGCGTGGGGAAGACGGTCCCGGCCGAAACTCGTTCTCCCGGAACAATACTACACAATATTACAGCAATACAAGTCGCTGCCCACTACACGCAGGGAGGTAAAGGGCTACACAATTAGGTTCGGGAGGACCGAATTCGGGTTGACGGGCGGCTTCTCGCGTTGATTCAGCAACACCCGAACTAGTGACGGTGGGGCCCACGTGCTGTCCGGAGGGGCCGTGTGGGACCCGATGGCACCGCTGTAGTGGAGGATGCCTGGAAGGGCGCTCGCTGTAGTGAAGGATGCCTGGAAGGGCGCTCCCTGGAGTGGAGGCGCGCTGGTTCACACGGTCGGAGGCCGGGCGGCTCCGATCGGCACCGGTCGGAACAACCGGCCACGGATCTGCAGCTTCTGGGTTTCAGCGCGCGTCCCGGCGAGAACGGACGCGGCGATCAGCCTCGATGTCGGTTCGACACGAAACTGGCGCCTTTGAAAATCTAACTTCAAATCCTTCAATCTAGGCCTGGAGATCTGGTCTGGATCTGCACGGATCTTGGCCTTAATGAATTTTTGAGTTGCTGTTGTACAGTGACCGGATTCTCAGATCTGCAGAGAACTTGTCTGAGAACTGCCTTTGACCGATATGTGAACGTCCGAATCTGAAGTGGTGGTCTTCAGCAAAGTTGTAGGAAATCAAGCTAGGAAAACGGACATAATTTTTATGAAAGGTTTGGAGGTGGCTGTGATTTGTTCTGATTTTTGAACTGGAAGGTGGTCGGATCTGGAACTTGGCTGAAAACACTGTAGCAGAGATAGAACACGAATTTTGAAAAATGGATAGAGGGCGGATCAAAAATCAATAAAAATGGTGGATGTAGGGGATGATGGAGAGAACTCCCAGTAAAATTGGTAGCCCTAACAAAAATAAAAAAGAAGGTCGGAGATGGGAACTCAGAGCTGCTGTCACTGTAGACAGAGACAGGACAGATCTGGGAGTGATTAAAGACCGAAATTGTAAAAATATCAAACGAAGGATTTCGACCTGAATTTTTTTGTGGATGATGAGATGGAAGATAGGAAACACACCATAAAAATTACAAACCACGAAGAGGCCGTGGCTGGTATCATGAATTTCGGGAAGACACCTCTGTCCAGCAGGACAGAACCTTGAAGATGGCTCCGCAGCGGCTCGAAGGGCGGCACGAACGGCGACGGCGGCGACACAGATGATCACCGGAGATAGAGGGGAGGGGATTGAAGATAGAACCACTCTAGAATTTGAGGTTGGAGGAGATGAACACCAGGGGAAGGGAGAGGGACTCAAGAATCACTCTTGAATTTCCAACAATTTTCTCTTCATTAATGCTAACAAATGGAAAATACAACCTTTTATATGCCATGTGTCAAATCTAATCTACACCATTAGATCTAGGGTTGGGGAATGGAGGGCCTAGATTGGATGTGAATAATACACAAAAAATAATAAAATAGTAAGGGGAGAGGGGGCGCCCCCTTGACCAAGGTAAAGAGGTTGAATGGGTAGGTAGCCTACCTTTGAAAAGTTTAACCCCTTGTCTCCCATGTGGTCAATTGGCATTCAACCCTTCTAGATGGCCACCTAGGATGGTTGACCAGCCCCACATAGGTGACATGGACCAATGGGAAAGGGCTTAGGACCCCCTAGCTGGACCTACTACACAATTGCACAAAAACCCACACAATCCATGAGAATGACTCATTGGCTTATAAAGCCTTACATTTGCGTATATACTTTCCCAAGGATATAAACACAAACTAAAAGGACATAAATGCAAAAGAAAAAGTACAGGCTCGGCGTCGATTCCCATCACATTTCGAATAGAGGTGTTCGTCACAACCTTCATGATCAGGTGTGGACACCAAAGAGCCCGCTGGAGGTGAAGTTGTTGGCCTAGAGGATCTCTCATGGGAGACTACCAACGCGGGACAAATCATGTCGATTTCTTCAAGACATTCAACCGACCTGCGTTCTTTGTGGTGAGGATGATGAGGCCCTTGACCACCTGTTTGTAGGTTGTTTTTACTAACAGGGGGTGTGGAGGGAGTTGGCTTGAGGACCCACGGTGTCATCGGTCAACACAGTGAAGTTCATCATCTGCTTGTGCATTGGGATAGGCCTTTGCCCCTCAAGAGTGATAGGACTGTGTGGTGGCTTATACTTCATGCCACCCTGTAGACGTTGTGGGGGGAAGCGAAACAATCAGATTTTTAGGAGAGTTTCTCACGCTGAGGACTCTGTTGTTTCTTTTGTTTGTGATAGAGTAAGGGGAATAAGGTGCTATTCTTTGTAATGTGAATTCTCTTACTTCTCCTCTTTTTGACTTTTGGGAGGTTAGGTTGATCCACACGTTCTTTGTGTCACCTTCTCTTGTGTAGGTTGTTTGGGAGTGTGACTAACTTTACTTGTACATTCTCTTTTCATTATATACTTACAGTGGTACTATCCACTTTTAACAAAAATGATGTATGCCACAATTCTATTGAAATTTCATTGAAAATAAGCAGAGGTGATCTATTCAGAGTCAAAGTGAAGTACCTTATCTTAAAGACCTAATAGGTAGAATATTGGTGAGCGCCGACGAAGTCTCCCTCTAGCCATTCCTCGTGTGAGAAGCTCTGAAGAAGGGCATGCCGCAAAGAGGACTACCTGGGGGTGCCTCCGGTGCGAACTGCGGGAGTGCATATGGGAGGTCATTGAGGAACTACTTTTCTTTTAAGGGCAGGCGCTGCTACAGGTGTGAACGTCGAGGTCACCTGATCCACTCCTATACAACTCTAGCAGCAAGCCGCAGAGGTCGGTCCTTCCTGGCCAGTCGTTTGGGGAAGTCGTAGGAGTAATCCAGGTCATTCGTTGCCAGTGAAGGGAGGTGGGTCGTGTGTGGAGGCAGACCCTCTGCCGTCGGAGGTGGTGCAGGGAAAGCTCTAGTGGTTGAGAAGGTGTTTGAGGGTGGGTTTGGGAGAAGGGGCAGTAGAACCGACACAAGGGAAAGAGGTGTTGGACGTGGGCCGAGGAGCAAAGATGGATGGGCAGGGGTTCAAACGGGGCTTCGGCGTTTCCTGGCAGTGGGACGGAGAGAGGAGGCAATTGTAGCATGGGCAAACGCAGGCTACGCGGTGGCGGAGGGAGCCCGGCTCCATATACGATGGTGGACCAGCCATACGGAAACCTTCCCGACCCTAGGGTGAGACGAACCAGGATCTGGTTTGTAGGGGTGCCCCTCGTCCTCTACAATGACACTGGGGCGTCAACGCTTGTTCTCCTGTTCAGTAAACTGGAGCCGGGCTCCGTGTGCTTGATGGAGGGAGGAGAGCTCATGGAAGGCCGTCGTTTGGGTAAGTGCATTGCAGGAGATCCCAGCCATCATCAACATTGAGCTCGTCAGAGATGTCTTTCCAATGCCGCTCACACCCTTGCCGAAGCAACGTCAGAAGGTGACAGTGGCGGCATGGTCGAATGGCTAGTAGTAGCAATATTTAGTGCATTCACTACCTGCTGGAGAGGAGAAAGACGATTCAAGCCAAGGAACAGGATTTGTATTTTAAAAAACTGGATCCGACGGGGAGTGGTAGCGGGTCTCCGGAGCCCGGTGGGCCAGCTCCATTACAGGAGTAGGGGGTGGCAGACGGGCCGAGCCCAATGTTCGGGCCAACGGGTGCAGGGCCTGGGTGGATTCGCGTGTGCAACTTAGCCGAATCCATACCCGAGCCACGTATCGGGTCGTCATGAACCGTAGAAACCTCCCCTGCTGCCCAATTGACTCTGCTTCACACACCAATGGCTCGCAGCGCATGCAGGGAAGAATGGCGGCATTGGCTCTAACTCCAACCTCGACTCTGGTCGTCAATCGACAAAGGCAATTCCGTCTCCAGCCATAATGCATATGGGGACATCTCCGACAGCGGCGAGTGTAAGGAATAGGCAGCCAGTGGTCACCTATCCTCCGCCAAGCCCGGCCCAACCGAAGGAAGAGCGGATCAAGCATCTGGTAGGGAGTCTTCAAGGGGAGCTCCAACTGAGTTCAAATGTGGAACACCCTGTCCACTCAGTGCATGGCCACCAGGGGGCCCACCCCCTGTGTGTCGTGCTGCCATCGGGCATCCTTCCCCAGATGCTCCTACTAGAGGCGCATGGGGTGGCTACGATGCAGCGTCAACCTGGTCTATTCCCCTAGGCCAACAAACCCAGGAGGCGCAATCTTGGGACATAGAGACCGACCTGGCTGCTACTACGGCCAACACTTCCATGCAAAGCAAGTGGAAGCAAGCCATCTTGGATTGGGAATAGGAGTGGACTTCATCGACAGAAGAAGAAGATGTCCCAAGTACACCTGAGTCAGAGGAGGGTGATTCCGAAGAAGAGCAAGTGGAGGACAGTAGTAGGTTGCCCAAGGAGGAGACGAGGGAGCTGATGGGGTAGTGGAGAAGTTGACGAAGGCACACATGAGGGAGTTGGTGGACAAGATGGGAGTCTCTTTTGAGGGGGTGGATAAGGACATCATGGGGCTTTTCATCAGGGTCTATAAAGGTGGCATATTGCTTTCGCTAGAGAGGCGAAGCTGGGGAAATCACATAAGAGGGTTGTGAGGGAAAGTGTGAAGAGTGAGGGGGAGGGAGAGAGTGGCACAGTCTTATCCCTATGGGAATTTTATCTTGAAATGTGAGGGGGTTAGGTGGAGGCAAGAATAGGAGGGCGGTGAAGGAGTTTGTTAAAAGATGCAAGATTGATATCTTGTGTCCCCAAGAGACTAAGTGTGAAAGTGATGGGAAGGAGTTCATGAGGGAGATTGAGAGTGGTAGGCTTTCGAAGGGGGTGGCCTCTTCGGCAAAGGGAAGGGTAGGAGGCATCATGATTCTACGGAATACCGGTTTCGGTACCAGTACATACCGCCCAAGGATGGCAGTATCGGTTTTAGGTATCGGTTTCGGCCGGTACCGAAACCGATACGTATCGGTTTCGGTATCGATTTCGGTTTCAGACGAAACCGGTTCAAAACAGTCAGAAAAGGCAAAAATTGTATTGAGCAGGTCCGGTTTCGGCCAAAACCGAACGGTTTCGGTCCGAAACCATTAAAAAAAAAAATTTTTTTGTATCGGACTTGCTACAGTGACAAGGCCCGTTTTGGTTTCGGCCGATACTGCCATCCATGATACCGCCCGGTACCAGTCAAAACTGAACAGGACCGGTCAAGGCCAGTATCGGTACATACTGCCCAACACCAATACAGATCGGGTGGTACTGCAAACCATGGTTTGAGGTGGAGGAAGTGGAGGTGGATAAGGTTGGCCGAGGGGTCATCTCCTTCCATTTTCGCTGCCCAAAAGATGGCTTCTCCTAGGATTTTACTGGAGTATATGGCCTCCAATCCAAAGAGGGGAAGAGAGCTCTTTGGGAGGAATTGCACCTATATCACCTTAGCTTGGGCCGGCCATGGTGTGTGGGGGATGACTTTAATGCAGCGACAGCGACTTCGGGGAGGACGGGGGCCACCCCCCACATGAGGCAGACGGAAGATTTCTATGACTTCATATAAGAGGCAACTCTCATCGACATTGAACTAGTGAATGCTCAATTTATCTAGTCCAATTTAAGGCCTTCACCGGCTTGCTCCTGGCTAAATAGGTTTCTAGAATAGGTGGACTGGGAAGATCACTTCTCTCATGTGCAGGCATCTTGTTTAGCCAAACCAACTTCCAACCACATGCCCATCTTGTTCAAGAGCAGCCGCAACCAAGTGAGAAAATAGGTATTCAGATTTGAGAGATTTTGGCTCAGAGAGAAAGATTTCGTGGACACTGTTAGGAGGGCTTGGAGTGTACAGAGGTAGACAGGTTCTTGTATGACATCTTTGGTTGGTAACTTGAAGCACTTAGTAGAGGTTCTTAAAAGATGGGGTGCTAGAAAAACCCTACCTGGAAAGATGGCTAAGGAAAGGATCCTCCAACAACTGGCGGGGTAGATTGCATGGAGGAGACAAGATTGTTGGATGACTCGGACATACCATGCAGCGACACTCTGAGAGTAGAATTTGAATAAATCCTCATTAGAGAAGAGATTTATTGGAAGCAGAGATTGAGAGAGAAATGGGTCAAAGAAGGCAATAGGAACACTAAGTACTTTTAGAGGATTGCATCAGGGAGAAGGAGAATCAACCACATATCTTCCATCAAGGTTGGCCAGTAGAGTATCCAGAGGGAAGAGGACATCAGAATGTGTGCAAAGGAGTTCCAATCCAAGCTTTTTATTGAAGAACAAATGGACCGACCTAGCATTGCAGATGATTTATTCCCTCACCTCTCTCCAACTGAGTGTGAGGCCCTCTCCAACCCTTTCTTGGAGGAAGAGATCAGACCGACAGTTTTCTCCCTTATAGGTGACAAAGTCCCAATCCCAAATGGCTTCCCTATGATTTTCTTCCAGAAGTGTTGGAATATTGTCATGGATGACCTCATTCAAATATTAAGGGAATTCCAAGAGGGTAGGGCCCACTTCATGGGCATCAACAAAACCCTCTTGGTCCTCATCCTTAAGAAGCAGAGTGCACAGGATTTCGGAAACTTTAGACCCATTTATCTGCTGAATAGTACTACAAAATCATCACTAAGTTGCTGGCAAGAAGATTGGATAGGGTGATTGCCTTAGTGGTGAGTGGACAGCAAGTGGCTTTTATCAGGGGAAGACATATCCAGGAGAACTTCCTGTGGCACATGAATGCATGCATGTTACGAAGAGCCAGAGGAAGAGGGTGGATGGTATTGAAGCTTGATTTTGAGAAAGCATATGATAGTGTTAATTAGCAGTGCCTCCTATAGGACTTTAGTTAAGATGGGCTTTGACTAGAGATGGATTGGGTGGACCCGGACGTGTATCTGCTTATCCTCCTCCTCAGTCCTGGTGCCCACTTCTTCTTTTCTTAGTAGCAGAGGCCTCCTCCAGGGAGACCCTTTGTTACCTCTCTTATTTTATCCTTGTTGCATAGATTTTAAGTAGGATATCGATGAGGGCTGAAAGAGCAAGTATCATTAAAGGCTTCCAGGCTGGACATCACAGTTTGAACATTACCTATCTGCAGTATGCTAATGACACCATCCTCTTTCTGATAGGCAAGGAGAGAGAGTTCTTTGATGTCAGGCTGATGCTCAGGAAGTCAGTAGGCCTGAAGGTGAACTACAACAAAAGTACTATAGTTGGGGTCAACATGCAGGAGAGGTCACGCAGGAGAGCAGCATTCATATTGGACTGTCAAATAGCAAACGTTCCTCTCTTCTACCTAGGCCTTCCTTTGTTCCCTAGGGCCCTCCACTGTAGGGACTGGCAGGTGATAGTGTAAAGGTATGAGTCTAGACTTGCAGGTTGGAAGGCGAGGTTCCTCTCCTACGGAGGGAGAACGGTCTAATGTAAATCAGTGATGGACAGTCTTCCTATCTACTATCTCTCTATTTTTAGGATCCTCAAAATTGTGGCTAAGAAACTGGAGTCCATTCAAGCTAGAGTTTACTGGCATGGTAATATAGATAGTGGGAGAGGTTGGCATGACATTTCCTAGGACAAAATATGCAGAAGCAAAGAAGCAAGAGGAGTGGGGTTCAACAACATCAAAAATTTCAGCTTGGCACTTCTCTATAGAAGGCTGTGGAGGCTTGAAGTGGGAGACAGAGAGGTATAGCTACATATTATCAGGCAAAGATATTATAGTAGGTCTGGAGAGTGGGATTTGACACCACCCTCTTTGTACAATGTCTCTCCGATTTGGAGAAGCATCATCCGATGTAGTGATGTCATCAAATCCAATGTTCGTGTCAGGCTGGGTAATGGGTAGAATAGTCTATTCTGGAAGAATAAGTGATGTGGGGATCTCACAGTTGAAGAGACCTATCCTAGGCTTTTTGCTATTGCGGCTAAACCCTTGTCTTCCATGGCACAATCCTTTGATAGACAACTTTCTAGCAGCACTTGGTCATCTATCTTCAGGAAGAATCTAGGGCAAGAAGAGATGGATCAATCAACTGAAGAGTCTGCTGTCGTTGAAACATAGACTAAAGCATAATACAAGACAAGAACCCCTACAAAAACACTTCGACCACCGGCACCCTAAAACAGGGGAGATAGAACTCACATATCCCGAAACAAAACAGAATGAGCCCTGCACTTTTTTTTTTCTCTTTTTTCCTCATAACAGCAAATATGCCACAATTCATGCCACACTAACACATTTTCAACAAAGTATTTAAGTGATCCTTAATCACTTAACAGATGAATATTTGGGAATGAAACTTTCTTCTTAATCTTTATGTACATCAAGATTCATATAACATTTCTCATCATCCATTCACCTCTTTCAAAATATACACAACTCCAACCCTAAAGAGAACAAGATTGTCAAACATGGATACTAAAACCCTTTAATAAATAGTCATACCTATCAAAATCAGGTTGATAATTTTAAATGCTCATTTGTCTTATAACGGTATTGAGTTATGCTTGAAACAAGGAGATATACATCCATAAGTACGCAATTACTAATAATTTGCGGTGCTCTTCTTTTCAGTGCTAAAATGAAAAACCTTGACATTACCTAAGAACTAAAAAAGCTAATGTCTTCTTTCAAAAGCTCAATGTGGCAAGGACGATGACAACTTAAAATGTGAAAGGTAATAGTAATATTAGAAAGTGGAATACAGGTAGCAATTCTGAGAATTTCAAAATAGGAGCAAATAAAGGGGACCCCTGTAATTAAGACAGCCCTGGGCATCAAAAATCTAATGATGCAAAAGACAAAAATAGCAAAAGCAGCTTCAGCAGAATGGCTTCGGTCTTGAAAAAATATTAAACAATGGCATAATTTCTGGAGCTAACCTGCTTCAAGCAGAGCATTTAACAGACCATAGATAAGCTGCGAAGACAATTTTGGTCTCCCTGCAGCTGCACCTTGCTCCACGGATTCAAGTATCTGAAAAGCTTCATCAATTCTTCCTGCCTTGCCCAAACCCTTAACAAAAAGGTGAAAAGACTTAGGAATGACAGTTATTATACTTCAGGAAGAAATAGAAAAAGAGAACCACAGTCAAAACAAAAAGTGATGTAGCAGAATTTGGGGTTGGCTATGAAGAACTGAAAAGATGGCCCACATCAATTCTTCACAACCGTGAAAAATACTACAACTGTGAATTCCCAGAGACAACTTCAAGTACAAGAAAATATATATGGTACAGACAACTGATAAAAGGTGAAATTGCATTTCATCATATTATATAGAATGAGGAACTACAATCTAAAGGAGACAGAATTACCAAAATTTCCTACATTGGAATCATTATTCATTAATGAGAGAAAAGAGCACAAAGAGGCCCCTTCTCCTTGTGGCTATCCAATAAAAATAAGCCCACCAATTCTATGGGTCATAATTCATAGCTAGTTCTTTTAATGCTGAGGATATGCCTTAGCCAAATATTTTAATCCACTAAAAATGTAGCACTGTCAGTTTCTCGTCACGTATCCTTGTGGTGTCCTAGTTACGAGCTTCATATCTGATCAACTCCACAACCTCTCTAGTTTGCAGAATAGTTTATTGGCAGATAACATCCTTTTTGGCCTTCCAAATATTCCAGATATGTTTGTTCTAAATCTGCAAAAAGGTTCTCAAGTCCATGAGAAAATGAACTATGTACACACAACCCATAGAAGAATTGAGGGATTAAAAGTAATCATTTGAATGAAATGGAGCCCCTTCATGGTTGTACATGCTTCGCTTTCATTGTTGTCTTGTCAGTTACGTTCTTTTTCACATCAGGCATTTAATTTCTAAATCAAACCATGCAATATCAAGATAAACCACACAGTATCAAGCCTTTCTTATGCAAAACCCGTAACAAGATGTTAGTTAACTCCTACTCTACCTAGAAAAAAAATGGAAAGGAGACAAGACCCGGATAAGATTGTGCTGCTTGAAAATTTCCCAAAGACTGGACGAGAAAGATCTACTGAGAATTGTGTATATCCCGAAGCACAGAACGATTGACGTAATTGTTCAAGCCAAGAGAGATCTAAAAATTCATGCCAAGCTGCTACCAAAATTCCAGATACTATGAATCAAACACAAATTATCGTGGAGCAAGCATCCAGTAACTCCAAGAGATGGCAGCGGAGGCCCGTCGACACCAAAAACGCCCCCAATGCAGCAGTACCTTTAACAATGTAGCGAAGGTGACGCTGTCCACTCCGCAGCCATCCGCCCTCGCCATCTCCTCGAAGAGCTCGAAAGCAGCGTCCACGTCCCCGCAGTGGACGCAGGCCTCCATCACCGCATTCCACACGATCGTGTTCAGCCCGCCGAACCTTTTCCTAGCCATTTCCACTTCTTCGAAGATCTACAAAAACCCTTCAACCTCTCACCAAACAAAAACACCAAAAAACGAAGTAAAACCGCTACGGCGCTCAACAATCCCAGCCTCCGAAACAGAAACAAGAGGAAAAAGAAAAAACACCAAAACCTGGTGCAGCTGCCGCCTGCGCGTGAGCTCCACGATCCGGGAGGTCAGCCTCCGGAGATGGACATTTGGAGGCCGGCCGGGGGGATTGGAGGTGGTCTTAAGAACGCGCCGGCCGCGGGTGGAGGGCGGAGGAGGGAGCGGCGCGGCGTGGGCGGTGGAGATGCGGACGCGCGTGGCGGGGCGGGGAAGCTGGGCGAGCGCGAGGTGGTGGTGCTGCTGCATCGCTGCCGTCGCTGGAAGGGATAGCGGCGGAGGCGCCCGTCCATTGCCCGGGAGAGAGACAAAGAGGGGGGCGGAGGAAGAAGACGACGGGGTCGGGATTTAACGGATAACGTAGTGGCGGGTCTTGCGTTCGATCCCGCTCACTGCAGGTTAGCTTAAGATGCTGGTGACCGGTTTCCACTGCGAGCTTTCGCTGTGATTTCTCCTTCCTAATAGGTAGGGTTGTTAAGGAGTCGGGTCGGGTCGACTCGATAGGTACATGAGTCGGACTCGATTTTAAATCGTACCATAAGATCTTTTTCGACTCTCAGATTTTTAGTCAGACCTAAAAGTCTGGCCCGACTAGACCCGCGAGTCAGACTCATACTTTAAGTTCTGCCCGCAGGCCGGCCTATTCTATTTTTTTATTCTCACTTCAAATTTTAAAAACTATTTAATTAAAATTATGTCATTTTATTTAATTATAAATTTTAAAACTCTCTTTTCACATAAATTATATAATTAATATCAAATTTTTAATTAATTTAGTGAGATTATAAAATTTATATTATTAAATATATTAATTTTTATTGTTTTTATTATTTCATTTAAATTATCAAACCGGACCGGACTTTAGTCCGACTTTATATTTTTACATAATGTCAGATTCGACCCGACCCAGCCCGACATAAGTCGGGCCCGAGTCAAATTTGGGCCTTAATCTTGATAAATCATGATCGATTCCGATCAATCTAAATCTGACCCGAACTGGATCCATTGACCGTCTTAATCGTAATAGTTAGTCGCCGGTGTTTTTATTTACCGCCCTTCCATGGACTGTTCTATGCGGCCATATTTGTTTAATTTTAGGGTTTTTTGCATATTAGTCCCTACAAATATGACGAATTACTTTTTAGTCCCTACAATCTCTCTATTGTTTAAAAAGTCCTCGAAATCTTACCGTTAAACTAAAAAGTCCCTATCGTTTTTTACTGTCGACGATATTAAACGCAAGGTGAGTTAACTTGACCGTAGTTGGTGAAAAGACCAACCCACCCTCGATTAATCGAGGTTCATGGCCGTAGTAACCCTTCTGCCGCGCCACCCTCCTGTTTAGGGTTCCCCCCGTACACAATCGCCACCCTCCTCTTTCCCTTCCCCCCGTACACAGTCGCCATTGCCGTCGATTTCACTCTTTGGTCGTCGTGACAGCAACGATCGCCGGCCACCGTGAGGGTCGATTAGGCACCATCGCCATTGCCCAAACCTGCACGTAACAACCGCGGCGCTTCACGGCACCCCATCTGCCGCTGCAGACGTACGACCGCCCTCGTTCAGACGCCGCATCACCGGAGTCACCACCCCACGTCCAGGTCTGGGCCACACACCTCCGTCTCCACTCCGGTACGCGTCAGGCGCTCCTGCCACCTCACACTCAGTATGATCTGCAAATATAAATGTTTACTCATGCATTTTATATGTTTACAGAGTCGAAATATTAAGGACATCAATTTTTGTTTTCTTTCTATATGGTTTAGGGATAAGATTGTTGTTATGTCGTTTTTTGCTATAATGTTGTTAGATTATTTAATGCTCTAAAAAGTTTTGTTATTAATTGTACATGTCTGAATTCACGGGTGCAGTTTCTTTATGGTTCTGTCAAAAATTTTTGCTTTAATATTTTTCAGTCACTCAATTCATATTAGTTAAGAATGTTATTATTGTACTCAGATTATTGGGTATGCGTGCTGATTTTGTAATGTGGACAACTGTTCTAGAGAGTTTATTTCTATCTTCAGATTGTTAGATTGTGAAAATGGGGGAACGAGAGCCATCATTAAAGTTGACATATAAGTTCGGTGGTTATTGGAAAACTCTTCAGTCTGGGAGGAGGGCATATGCACTAGGTCAGAGCAAGACAGTCGTGGCATATCCTGATTACTACAGTAGATGCATATTAATTGAGGATATGGGACATCTATCTAAGTGGGCAAGTACACATTGTTTAGAATTTCATTATGAATTACCTAATAGCAGACCTGTTCAGTATGAGGAAATTGTTTCAGATGCTCAATTATATGAGGTGATGAAAGCCCATTTACCCGTAGGGAAGATGACCATATATGTTAGCACATTGGACAGTCGGCCATTAGACTTACAGCCAACCAATATTCCACAGAAAGGTATGGCCAGCCAGTCTACTCAGGCCCATTCCCAGACATTTGTTGACATTGATGAGATGGATGATGATGCTGAGGTTGGTCAACATCCTGAGTTTGTTCATGATGTTGCAGTTGTTCATCGTGACGAGGTTATTCATGGTGTCCCTGCCCCTGCCCCTGCCCCTGTAGTTGATGAGGATTATCATATTTTAAAGAAGAGGATATGTTCTGAAGCTGAGCAGAGTGACTCAGAATATGTTGCATATGAAGATGAGTACAGCGAATCTGACGAGAGTGTGGCTGATTCTGATGAGGTACACACTGAGGACAGCTATCATTCAAGGCCATGTCCCTCAGATGAATCTGATATTGATGGAGGAGTTTCAGATGATGATGGAGATTTGTTGGAGGCTGATGAAGAGACCCCAGATATATCAGTTGGTTCTCTATTTGCAAATAGTCAGGAGTACATGATTGCTCTACGTCAGCATGCTATTAAAAATCAATTTGAGTTCAAGCAAGTGAAAAATGACAGCATGAGAATTACTGTTGTATGTGCAAATGTTAATTGCAAATGGAGAGTGCATGCCTCAAGGCTGCAAGATGGAGTTACTTTTGCAGTCAAAACAATGCAGGAAAAGCACACATGTTCAGCCACATCTAGGTGTGATAGCAGGATGGCATCCAAATCTTGGATTTCAGCCAGGGTATTGGAAGCAGTGAAGGAGAATCCTGACATACCTCCAAGAAAGTTGCAAGCTGATTTATTGAAGGCTTACAATATTTCAATCCCTTATCACCGCATTTGGCGTGCACGAGAGTCGGCAAAGGAGAAGGTGTTTGGGAAGGTTGAGGAAACGTACAAGCATTTGCCACAGCTACTGAATGAATTAAAGCAGAGCGACCCTTCTTCAGTTGTACAGTACAAGATTGGATTGGATGGTTGTTTCCAGAGGGTGTTCATTGCCTTAGGGGCATGTATTAGTGGTTTCAAAGATGGCTGCCGTCCAGTGCTGGGCATAGATGGATGCCACTTGAAAGGGTATTACACTGGGATCTTGGTGGCTGCAGTTGCTCTTGATGGGAATCATGGTTTGTTCCCAGTTGCCTATGGTGTTGTTGAGGGGGAGAGTATAGACTCGTGGACATGGTTTTTGCACAAGTTGAAAGACGCTATTGGAAATCCGACAGGGATTACATTCATTTCTGATATGGAAAAGGGCATTGAGGTAGCTGTCCCAGATATCTTTCCAGGTGCCGAGCATAGGTAATTAAGTTTCTCCTTTTACAATGTTTGATCTACTGCTAGTTTTATTTTCCATAATGTATGAATTGAGTGACTATGTATTTTAATGACATTGACTATAGGTTTTATATTAATGATGAGATTGTAATTTCGAATTGCTTGTAGGTTTTGTATGCGGCACCTTTACAGGAATTTTAAGAAGAAATGGCCGGGCCCAGGTTTCAAGAATGCTGCATGGGCAGCAGCAAAATCTTACACTGTTCAAGAATATAAAGCAGCTATATTTGAGATGAAGAAACTAGATCCACAGGCTGTTTCCTATTTAGAAAGTTTGCGTTGTGCCTGGTCAAGATGTCATTTTAATGACAAGGGTAAGCTAAACTACATCACTAACAACGTAGCAGAGTCATTCAATTCATTTGTTGGTGATACGAGAGGCCTACCACTTGTAGACATGTTAGATGGAATTAGGCAGAAAATTATGGTGAAAATGGATCACAGGAGGAGACATGCACGTAGGATCAAAGAAAAGTTTGTGCCACGGGCTGTTGCCTATTTAAATGCAATTGTTAGGAAGTTGGGAAAATATGCAGTCAGATATTCCACTGATTTTATGGCTGAGGTGGAAGGTCCGTATGAGAGGTGTGTTGTTAAATTGGACGAGATGTATTGTTCTTGTCGTCAATGGCAAGTCAGTGGGCTGCCTTGCCAACATGTTGCTGCTGCTGTTGATGCACGTAGGGGCCTCCAAATTAATAATTTTGTTGATAGATGTTATTCAATTGAGACATATAAAGCCACATATGCAAAGTCAATACAACCATTGCCAGGTAAGAGCATGTGGCAGACTGTAGAATCTGTTGAGGTGCTTCCTCCTCGCTGCCAAAGACCCCGAGGTCGCCCTCGGAAGAAGAGGATTAGAGATGCTGATGAAAATCAAAAGGCACTTAGGAGATCCCATAAATGCAAAAGATGTGGACAATGGGGCCACCATAAAAATACTTGCAAAGAACCCCTCCCAGGACCAGAATCTGCAGTTACAGACATTGGCACTACTTCCACAACTGTGGCACGGAAGTAAGTTTGTATTGCAATTATGATTTGTATTTTATCTATTTGATTTGCTTTGTGCATAATATTGAAAGTTATGTTGTAGGCAAGGCCCAAGAAGACCACCCAGGTTCGTAAGTGGTAGGGCTACTCAGGCTCAAACTAGTGATGGTGGTGAAGGGCCACAAGTTGCAACTTCGGTTGGTCCAGGTCAGACCCACGGGAGGGCTAGGAGAGGTACCAGCAGGGGCAGCACTGAAGGAAGCAGTCGGGGGAGAGGTAAGTTAGCACACATGTTAAATTTCTAAATTGAAATAAGAATTAGACTGATATTAATACAAGTATAACTCATGTAGGTCGCACAATTTCGGTGGAGGCACCGGGCTCCAGCAGCACTAGCGGAGGAGACATTCGTGTGCACACGGTGATAAATATGGACAGTCAAGCATCCATTAACTTTGATCAGCATTCCTCCATGTTCAACTTCCAACAACTCCCGCCAAATTGTGAGTTTAAAATATACTTTTTAACTTGTAGGTAAAGATTATGTTATTTCTAATAGTTAACACCCTCTCTTTGTCACACCTACAGGACATTGGCTGATGTGAAGAATGTTGTTGCCGACCGGATGTGAAGAATGATATTGAAGAACAATATTTCATATCCGTTTTATGTGTTGTTGTCCTCAATGTAAACTCTTATGGATTGTGAAGTTTTGATGTAACTGATACATGTTGGGTTCGGTGCTAGTATTCAGAGGGGGGGGGTGAATGAATATGGCCTATAAAAATTTCGCCCACTATAGAACTATGATGCTAACTAGACAGATTTACCAAATCTGAAAGCTAATCAACTATACTGTTCGACCAGTTAGCAGACAAAACAAGCATACAGTGAGATGAAAACCATTAAAACTGAGGGCCACAATAACTAAAGCTGCACGAAGTATGTAGTAGCAATTCTAGATGCACTGAGAACGACACGAGATACACACTGTAACAGAGATAACACTACAAGGAGAACGACACGAAGAAGATGAAAACAACACGAGGTAAAAAGAAGAACGACACGAGATACATATGAAGACAAAATAGAAACCAACACGAAGTGTGGTCACAAAGCGACAAAGACACGAGGTGTAGGAAACACGACAAGAGGGAAAAACGGTGGAAGCAGAAAAACAACTCGAGGAACTACAGTAATTGACACGAAGACACAAGAGGGAAAACGACACGAAGTCAGTGAGAACAGCACGAGGTGAAACGACACGGGGTTCACTGGGAAACGACTCGAAGTTCATCAGAACAAATCGAGCTGCTACAGTAAACAACACGAAGACAATCAAACAAAAACAACACGAAGACGTTGAGTATAGAAACAACACGAAGACGTAAACAAAAACAACACGAAGACAATCAAACAAAAACAACACGAAGATAATCAAACAAAAACAACACGAAGACAATCAAACAAAAACAACACGAAGATGTTGAGTATAGAAACAGCACGAAGACGATCAACAAAAATAACACGAAGACGTAAACACAACACGAAGACATGAAAATCAATGCTAACGGATGTACATACTTGAAGAATAAGCCAGTGTATAGACTTGAACGAGAGTCCAATGTATAAACTAGCATGATGCACAATGACACAGTCCAGTGTATAGACTATGCTACCCAGACATGATATATGCAGAGACATGATATCTGACAGAATGCAATGCACATATATAAAGAGCAAATGCCATCAATGCTAGACATCATCATTCATGTTGCTATCAATATGCAGAATGCTCAAGAATAAGAATACATAGAAATGCACTTTGTTTATTGCAATCATCAATGCACAATAACATTCCAGTGAACAAACAACCTGACCTTTTTAGTCCCTGTCAGGCAGATGAAACGAAGTCATCAGTTTAAGTCTAAACCCTGTACAGTCTCTGAAGAATGCAAAGCATTGTATAGACTTGGTTAGACTTTGTAAAGTGAAGTCCAGTGTATAGACTTCAGTTAAGGTCATTACAAAGTCCAACAGTTCCTAGTAAGAGATCTTCCAGGCTATGAGACATTACAAGGTCCAACAGTTCCCTCAACCGAACTTCAGGCTACTCCAGACACACACATTGGAGCTATAGTTCCTTTTGGAACATCTCCACCCTCTTCACCTCCTCAGATGTTCAGAGAGTCAGATGCACCTCCAGAGTTCCATACACAAACATCTGCACCAGATCAAGCCGGCACAAGCTCCAATCATTCTCTTCATTCCCATATGATGAAATATATGCAGGAGCAATTTACTGTCATGAAAAGTGAAAATTTTAAGCTGAACTCCAATCAAGAGCTTATTCATACCCAACTAGTATATGTCAGTGCACAGCTGCTTCCTATTATGAATGAACTTAAGGAATTCCGTGCAGACACTCAGATGAAAAACACTGAACTTCAACAGTAAATTCAAGAGCTTTCTGTTCAACATTCACAGTTCCAGGATGCAGTAGTTCACATCTCCTCGCAGCTTAGTTCCCAGCATCTAGCCGACTCCAGCTCTGATATTCCCTCTACAGTCACAGCTCACTTCGATCATTTATTGAACACTATGCAGCACTGGGCTACGGACATAAATACACAGATTGCACATGTTCAAACATCTGTCAAGCAGACAAACCAACTCAAATATCTGTCTGCATCCAACCACCACAGTCACTTTGAACATCTTTTAATGACGTTGTTCATTCCCACAAGCCTTTATTTCGTTTTGGATGATGATGGCCAGAGATGCTGATGATGATGACACCTCACTCTTCACACATGTCTGTGAAACATGGGCATGAGCAGGTGAAGCATGCACTGGCAGGCATTTGGTCTGGAAATGAGCTGGTGAAGCATACACATGGGGCATATAAGACTAACGATAATAAGTAGCATTACATTCTAGTAAAGACGATTACATGTCCAATATAGGACTTACATTGCATACGTCTCTCTTAAACACGTTCACTTGAATAGGCAAATGACAAATAGTACAAATATGACACAATACATCAGTAATTTTAAGTTTTTCAATTGCAACTCTATCCTTTCTAATTTCTTTGTCATGCATTCTTCCATCGCCTTCAGTTGATATTTGACATCCACAACATTATAGGTAGTATCATCAACCCACTCAAAGAAACCGCAATCCCCGTCAGTATTTGCATACGACAACAATAGAAACGCTTGCCTTTCGACCTCTCACGATTTGAGACGTAAACCGACAATTACCCCTTCTACAGTTGCATTCCATCAGCGGCACACGAGATGAGACGACAGCTCCTCGAGACAACTGCATTCCACTAACATTTGATGACTGCATACGACACGAACAAGTTATTATCACTGTAAACATAGATGTGGAGAATAATCTAGCCATCAAAATAGCATACCATTTAGACATGGGGAGAATAACAAGGGTCGATTTGTCGTGTTGGGCGTGATGGCAAGGGCCGGCGGTGGTCGGTGGGCCGTCGGCGGTAGGCCGTCAGCGTCGACCGGTGGGGCTTCTGCGGCTGGGGCCTTGCGGTGGGGCGTCTGCGGCGGCCGGTGGGGGTAGTCCGCAGCTTGCAACGGCGGTGGGGCGTCTGCGGGGGTGAAGGGTTTCACTGGGAAAGGGTCATGAGTAAGGGTAGTTTAGGATTTTCAACTTTTTTTAACGGAAGGATGGAATATTCCATTGAATATCCAATTGTTTTAACGTCGGTGAACTACACGGGCCTTTCTGTAAGAGTTACATGATTTTAAGGACTTTTTAAACAATAGAGAGATTGTAGGGACTAAAAAGTAATTCGTCATATTTGTAGGGAACTAATATGCAAAAAACCCTTAATTTTATCTATCGAGCAATCACCGTGTAAAAACTATGTGAATCTCACAACGGGACCACGGTGAGGCTCAAACCAAACAATGACCCTCTGATTTCAACGGCACCTGAGCCTTCTAGTTTTGACTCTCGAATGTCTATCTTTGAGTGTTCTCATAGGCGACGACGCTGTGTGGTAAATTTATTTCGTTCTGGCAGTGGGATCTTCGCCAGTCATTCAAATAAGATCGAACTATCATAATTATATAGCAATTTTTCTCTATTTAGGAGGAATTCTCCACTGCTTGGAACATGTAAATACCGAGGCTCCAACTCAAAATCTCTTTTTTAATTAACAATATTGATATATATGTTTTTGAGTTAATTTCATATCTATCCTCCTTACATGGAAAATACCAAAATTGCAATCTTCGGCTGTCAAATATTATATATATATATATATATATATATATATATATATATATATATCATCTTTATTGAAAATTCTAAACATGTCACAAAATAACAAAAATATCCTCAACATTAATATCAACTACAAACATTTCTGCATAGATCTTAAGGGTATTTTTTATCATTTAGTGATATTTTTAATTTTTTAATTAATAATAATAGTATATATATGACATTTGACAACTAAGGATGATAATCGCAATATTTTTCATGCAAGAAGAATAATATATTTATATATGAAAATTATCCTATGCAAACCTAGACAGAATTTTTCTTTGGTTACTGCCAATATCATGTGAAGTATTACAAGGGGTCCACCCTCTGAAGTATAGTGTATTTGTTAAGAAACGCCTACACGCCGCATATGCGTAACAATCCCCGTCCATCAGCTTTCTGAGTCTATGAGTAATGTGGAATAAGTGACTCTTTGGCAGCAGCGCCCGTGGCCTAATGGATAAGGCGTCTGACTTCTAATCAGGCGATTGTGGGTTCGAGTCCCACCGGGCGTGTTCCTATACTCGGCGTCTTTATAGCGAATAGAGAAGACATTTTGCGAAAATGAAATGGTGTTTGTAAACATATTTTACATGATTTGTTGAAAAATACTTCAATTGAAAATATACGTTGTTTTCTTAAAGTATCCTCCTAAAAATATTTATTTGTAAATTTAACTATTTTAGTTTATTATTTTTAAAACTATTCTTATATTGAAACAGTGCCGAAAAATATCCCATGAATAACGTCCGTATGTAAAGAAAGCATTATCCACAGCCATGAAATTAAGTTCTTGGATAAATTAACTAAGATAAATAGAATGCAAGAGTCCCACGATGTAATGAAATTATCATTAATTAAGTAAAAAAATAGTTAACTAATTCTTTTAAAACTTATAAAGAAGGCATTTTGTTTTCAGAAATATCAACGAACGTAAAAGAACATGTCAGGATCAGGGTTTGTCGACTCGGTCTCGACCTGAGTCGGGTCGGGTCGATCCCGTCTCGGTCTCTCTCTCTAAAAAAAATTATATATATATAATATATATAAAATAATAGAATAAAAAAAGATACATTATATATATAATATACTATAATATAGTATTAAAATAATAGGGCGATCTGATGACAATCCACGACCCGGGTGACTTATCCACAGCCTGAGTCGGATCGAGTCGTGCGGGTCAAAACGACCCGCACCGAGTCAACAAACCCTCGTCAGAACAACTCGTTCTCCGTACTCACTCCATTTTTATATAATGAAAGACTCAACATAGCTGTCGAAAATTTTGTTGAATTAACTCAGAATCGTCTTCCACGATGTGACATGTGAGGCCACCATTGAACTAGTTATGGATGGTTTGTGACATCTTTGTGTTTCCCTCGGAATCGTTATACAACAAAGTATTAAAATCATTACACAACAAGTGTAAACGAACATTTATGGATGGTTTGTGACATCTTTGTTAATTAAACTTCAATTCATCGTATTGCATTGTACTATGGTTAGACTACGACCATTGAACTAGTTTGACTCGGCTTTCAGTCGGTTCAAGTCCCGTTTGATAATTTATATAAATTATATTTTTTAAAAAAATTGTTAGAGATAAAAAAAATTAATATGAAAAAAAGTATAACTTTTAAAAAGTGTATCATTTTTTTCTTATCTCTTTTTAAAACTCAAAATTCAACTTCTAAAGAAAATGACGTGACTTAAATATATTTGACTTGACTTCTAAGTGGTGAAGATTTTAAGATCAAGAGTCAAAGCCTAATGTAATGTCTAACGTGACCTTATCCGCCAATATCTAATCGTATTATGTCATGACTGGTCCTAGAGTTGATCCAGATCATCGATCCACCAAACTGTACTCCTAAATAAATAATTAGGCACTGCTTTTCGATTGTAAAATGATATGATTTTTTGATTTTTAATAACTAAATGTTAAAATGCACGAGTTTCTAAAATTAGGGATGTTTTGTTTGGATACCCTATAACGAGATATAAACTTAAATAATTTTATATTAGAAATAATATATATATATATATATAGACAAAACTTTGAAATCTCGCAAGTTACTCCAAAGTACGGAAAGAAACGTATAATAACACTATCAGTTTTACGGTGCTTTACAGCAGCATGAACACCGATCAGCCGGAAGGACGAAAAATTAGTTAAGCAAGCATCGCACACAAATAATATCGTAAAAATGCGTTGGAGTAAATTCATCTTAAATGTTTAAAAATATTCAAAAATATGTTAAAAATAAATTTTTACATAAAAACTATTATTAAATTAAAAATTATAAAAAATATTTTTAAAAATATATTAAAAAATATATCAATGTGTTCACATGAATTGTACAAAAATATCATATTTATTTACATATATATCACTTCTTTTTGTTAAAAAATTAAAAAAATCATGATTAAATAGTATTTATACATTATTTGAATTAATGCAACGATAAATTTGTTAATATATTTTTAAGAATAATTTTATTATAAATTTATTTCTAACAATAATTTATTTGTAAAAATTTCTAAAAAATATGCACTATTCAGCGATTTGGTATCGATATATGACATTAATATAAAACCATATATGTGCCTATAAACTAAGTGGATCTACCTGCCATCATCATTATTATTACATAATCTAAAATGAGAACATATGAAAACATATCAACATCATGGTAGTCCAAAATGAAAACATATGGAATATACTCACCATGATGTATGAAACATGGGAGAATAAACAGTAGAAATTAGAAATAGGCGGAATTAATGGATCACCCGGCAATAGAACGCACATAAAATTGACGTTTTATAAGTATACATTTAATATATGTACATAAAAATCATATCTTTGACAATCAGACAGCAAATTAAAGCTTTCCGATGGTCAATGCAGATCTCTCATTAGATAAGTTTTGCTTAATTACCCCGATACTTGCATCGTCTACGCGGCACGTACTTTATTTTTTACTATGTTTTAACGGTTGATGGATCAGAGAACCTTCCTCGAAACGATCAATATACCGTACCTGAAAATGAAATCTATGTCAATTCCCAACAGAGTGGATGAGAGGGAATCGCACATTCTGGATGGGACCGAGTTTTCCACCCCCGCTACATTCCCTCCTTTTCTATTTTTCGCATTCCACTTACATTTCTAGCTATCCATGCAGGTATTTTTTGGCGTGCTGTGATTGTAAAGTATTGATTTTTATTATCCATTTTCATGTTTGGTAGATGACAAGTACTTGGATTTTAGAATACAGTCAAACGAACATCATAAGAAGTGATTTACTCCGATTTTAGGGGTTCAATCCAAAAACCATACATTAAAATTTAAAGAAAAAGTTTAGAAGTGATAGTTGTGAAATTATAAACCAAGACATCAAACAACACCACAACTTGTTTATTTATATATATGATCTATAGAAATCACAGCAATTCCCATGGAACGGCGAAGGAGAAAATCAGGATCCACGACTTCATTGGCAACCAGTCAAATATTCCCCACAGAAAATCTTCAAAAGTTGGCTTCATCTCCAGCCAGAAGTTCCAAATAAGAATGAGCAAACTGACGGTAACGCAGACGGATCAAATTTACCAACCAACTTGAAGTTTGAGAAGACATGGAAAATAGCAGAGGATGTCATGATAATGCACACTAGGAGCAAAATCAAAACCGAATCAACCTTATTGCTAGGCCTTGTTATCCAACTGTGACAATTAAAAGACAAAATATCAGACTGATCTGCGTGTAAACAGCACCCTCGAATGGCTCATGCAGCCTCAGAGGGTGCGTCCTATCATCTAATCAATAAGACAGGTTCACAGAAGGTGAGGACTCTACTGTACAGACAAGAATGTGTACAAGCAGACCTAGTAGAACCGAACATCCGTTCCGTTGGCACCAACTGCATGCATTACCCTCCAATCTCCCTCGTTGGTCCAAGAGTTAAATCACTTCAGACATATTTTGCAGTCCGCATGGAACTGCCGGTCAATCCTCCAACTCGACAAGCTGGGCTCTCTTCTCAGCTGCTTTCTTCCGGATAAAAATACCCCATCTCATTGCTGCCTTAATTTTGAGCCACCCAACAACAGCTTTGCCGGATGAACGGCTGCGGTCTTCATCAAAGTTATAGTTTGGTGACGGAGCGGGCATGTAAGATGGGAAAGGGTACCCGTCTTCTGGTAAATTACCAGCTCCACCCATGCTGAAGACCCGAAGCAGGTGCTGCATGTCTTCATTTTCCAACATTTCATGACTTCTCATTCGGATTTCTTCCTCGGAGGAGAAGATATCTTCAATTCCCCGGTTGTCACGATGGCGGGACCAGCCATCAAAGGAGTTAGCGCTTGAAGCCTGTAGTGACGGGGCCACATGCTGGAATCCTATATTTGCATGTTGTGGGCGTTCTAATGTCAAACCCATACTGTCATTTCTCATGATTTGATTTTGATGGGAAGAACTCGTTAGATGGTTTTGTGTGATGAATGAGCTGCTTTCAAACTGAACATTTGAATTGGGGGTGACTTGCTGTGGATGAGATGAATAACTGTTCATTTGGTCATCATCATATGCTGTAGAGACTGCACCTTCAGCTGCAATTGCGACGAAAAGGGGATCAGCATCATCAATTGTATCATACGGGATTGTCACGTTTGAAGGCTCAAAAGAGTAGCCAGTAAACATGAAAGTGATTTGCTGGTGACACTTTGCCAACATCAAAACGAGTAGAGGAGCCTTAGGAAAAAAAATCATGCCTTGAGTGAAAGCGAGATAAGCTGCAGAAAGTACTACTTTCAGAATGTATGCATATCATGAGATAACGATATATTCAGCAAAGATCCATGGGATACTGCCATCTCCCAGGTACTGCAGATATGGCAAAAGCTGCTGCCTTGCTAGCATTCCCAATATGGCAATGTCTATAACCCAAGATGGCAAACCTGTTCCCTTTCCTCCTGATAATGTCCTCGACAGAGGAATCTTAGGTACATCTCAACCATACAATACATCTCCCTAATGTCTGTCAGGAATTGAGTGGTACTAATATCCTGAGAGAAGTAGAGAAACACAACACATACATGGAAGGCAGAGAAAGGTAGATGATAAGTAGATGAGAAAGTGAGCAGCAGCAGCAACAACAACACTCTTCTTCGTCTCAAAGCTATCATTTCTCTTAAGAACTTGTGTGCCCAAAAGGTATAATTCCCATAAATCTCAAATATATGATATAAAGATTACCTGCAACTGCTAGTCCTGTTTCCACTGGAACCTGCTCTGGGGGAGCTGGAACTGGTAAGCATGGTAGAGAAGATTGCTGATCATAGGTGTTGGGATAATTTGTTGATGCTGCTGGAGCTTCTGCTTGGGAAGTGGTTGTCCTTTTGCTTTGCTTGGAATTCAAAAGAGCCTTGCCATCGTACTCTATAACGTGCATCCAATTATCATATGCTTTTTTCACAAGTGCATCCACAAAAATCTGAAAATAAAAAAAAAACAGTAAGAAGAATGGCCAACTCGCTTGAAAAGTCTTTTCTTTTCTTTTTTTTGGGGGGGAAGGTGACCAATGGGTCATGATTGATCAAAAAAGAAGAATGATACAACCAGTACCCAGAAAAACCCCAAAATCTAACATGAAAATAAGAAAAAATACATAAAAAATGCCTCAAAGAACGGCTCGCAAAGCCACCAGATACACATACACCACAGAAAATGAAAGAATAAGTGGCCTTGTCTACTCAGGAAATAGAGAAGAAGTAATCAATCCATCAAGAAGTGAAGTTCCTCCAAAGTTTCTCTATGAATTCCTGATCTCTCTCCTGATAACCACAGAGGCAGCCACGCACCAGTTTTCCACCCAGTGAATTGCTCTGCTAAGGATGTCCAAGGATCTGTTAAAATCACTTGTAAATTTCCAGGAGTTTCTCAGCCCAGATGGCACACAGCATAGGAAGAAGTAAGATGGACCATTCCTCTCTACCCTCCCTGCAGGGACAAGCAGGTTCCCACCACCTGAAGAGCTCACAAATGTGCCTAGGGCTCTGCCATGTGATATGAAGTGTTTTACACATAATTTCCCACGGAATGTTAATAATGCCACAAGCACAAGATAAATGATCCAAATCCCACTGAATGTTAATAATGCCACACGCCCACCATCCACACACTTTTGTCCCGCGTAGGTTGCAGATCCTGATCCAAACAGGCATGACCAGGGCCTCATATGTACAATACTTTTCTCCCTTTTTGGGGAGCGCGAGCGACATCAATTTACAGGGACCTTTTTATTCTTCCCTTTTCTTTTTGGGTGGATGAGGTGTTTGGGGGGGGGGGGGGGAGCAACCACCAGAGAAAGCTGCCACCAACAATAGCCATGGCATCTGGAGTGTAACAGAGAAGGAAGTAAGATGAGGAGGATGAGGAGAAGGAGAGGAAGAGTTATACACAGTAGTTGATGACAAAAACAGCCATCCTGCACTGATCTGGCCCACTTCTAGCAGGAAGTGGTCATTCCCAAATGCCGAGTAGATACAGAAATGTCTGGCTCAGGTGTGTCAACTAAAAGCCAATCTAGCTCAGCCCAACATAGAATTTGGCAAGCAAAGAAAAAGCATACACAGGGCAAATTTATACTAGAATCATCCTCAATTGGATCATATTCATTCCAGAACTTCAATTGGGACACATGTTTTGCCATCCTACCAATTTACACTATATGAATAGAATAAAATTCCAGGATCATCTTTCGCTTATGTCTTTCTTCATAACAAAGCATGCACAAGTATGGACCCCAGAATCAACAACAATTTTATTTAGAAAAGTAGGATCATCTTTTCTAGTGGAAAAACACACAATGTGTGCAAGTGTTCGAAACGATTTGAGCTTAGAAATATATGATAGACCTTAATGTGTCACATGTTCCAAAAACTGCCGACTAAAGTTCTGGCAATAAATGAAAGCTTTACAAAAAGAAACTGCAACTCAACAGCACATAGAATGTAAGATGCAATACTAACCTTCTGAGTGTCTGGTAGACTTTCAGCTGAAATATACTGATCACCAGCAATTAAACCACTAAACTCATATATGTTGTTGAAAACGGCACCGACATTTCTTGTATCATCAGAATAATAGACATAAAGCTTTCCACTTAAGACACAAGTCTTGGCATGCTCAACAAGGCTCTCCCACATCTTATTTGACATGCCACTTCCCAGTATCTGCAATCAATATGAAATTTTAAAAAGGGATAGAATAGAGCAGTGTACCATGGGAAAAATGTGATATAGATACTCCTGTAGAATGTGACAAAAGATACTAAAAAACAAATAATGGAACCATACATTTCGCAACTTTTGGGAATCTCTAACTACAAGACGAAGAAAATCTTCGACTGTGTAGATCCCTGCCTTATTCAACCTCTTGTGAAATGACCCATCTTTCCCAATTTTTTCCAATCTCCAGACCTCATCTTTCAGAGCAGGTGGATAGTGCTTCTTGTATACTGTAATGGAGAAAGGGCAGATTTAGCAAATAGAGCAAATAAATTCAGTACGAAAATGAAAATAATGTCCAGTAGATGTACATTCTCCTCTGTGATCCTTAACAGTAAAAGCTTCTGTTTTTGCCTCACGAATGCGAATGCCTTCACAGAAACCTGATGCAATTTTCAAGCCCAGCCTAAATTTTCTGCTTCTTATCCAGCTAGAATTGTCCGTGAATGTGAGATCTCCAATGGTTCCCACACCTTCCTTTAGTGTAACTTGAAGATCTCCTGTTAAAAGTGGTCTTTTCCCTTCACGCTCTTTGACAGCGTGACTTTCAAAGTCTTCTTCTGTCCAGTCATCATCATCTTCATTGTTAAAGTCACCCTCAAGCACCACAACATCCAATTTTGCACACGACTCAGGTCCTGAAGTGACAACATGGCTTGTACTTGCGTCAATCAATACAACATGGATTGCAGCTCCCTGCTCCCCTTCTACTCTTCCTCCTGTGAACAGTGGGAGAGACAGCCGAGTTCTGAAATGCAGCTGCAAATTTCTTCCATCATGCCCTTCAATTCTTTTTGGAGAGGACCTGTATTCCAGGAGTTAGAAACATAGTAAGTGCAGATTATCATATGGGACAGCATTCTAGGAGTTTACCAAGAAAAGAAAGAAAAAGAAGAAGAAGATTCTGGAAGTGCTGGCATTCAAAAGTGCTCAAAAACTTACATGTTTTTTTGAAACATGGTTGGTTCAAAAACTTATATGTTATACCTCAACGGGTGAAAGACTGCATGGTATAACTTATTGTATAACATAGAAACAATTTGTTTAGTGCAGTTTGTTTACAAAAATGAAGAAAGATAGAAGGAGCATTTTCCAAGGATATCTACCAAGCCATTGAAGAACCTGGGTAAGGCCATCAAATCAATTCCACCCGAAATACACGTTCCACATGAAACATAAAATAGTCAGAACGTACTTCGAAAATCCATAAAATTAAGTGTGGAGCACAAAATGGCTAAAAGCAAAATGGCATGTATAAGAATAAAGAAAAATGGGACCCAAAAAAAATAGTCTACACAGCAGCTCGAAAACAAGCTGCAGCCTGAAGGGGGAAGAAGTAAAAATTCAAGAAGTCCAGTTGTCACTTATATCCTTTACATGTAATATTTGCCATCCCCAAAGATAATTAAATACCAAGAAAAATGCTAATAAAAGCGAAGGAAATTAGCAATTGCAGTGCTCCCTTGTGAAATGCTAATCCACAATAAATGACACATGGTCACACATAGCCCTTTGTCATGACATAGAATCACAGGACACATCACTTGCCATATGATAGGATCACAGAACATATGACACCAATCTGGAAAGATAATATAATCTTAAGGGACCAACCTGTTTGGCTCTAAGTTGCTGCATATTGCTGCTAATGCTGCCAAGTTTATATTTTTAAACATTTCGCATTAAATCCACAATTAGTATCTCAACACATAGAGCAATGATCTGATTTTTGTACCCATTTCTCCAAGTTCACCTTTTAAGGACAAAATAATGTATACCCTTCAACCTTGCAGAAATTTTCAACCCTATGATAATCTTCAGTGCATCGCATGGATACTCTATCACCTTGAATAATTTCAACTGCTTTCTGAGACTAAATCTATGCAACTAAAAGAAATATGATGACATGAGCAATCTATATCACAAATTTATACGTAAATGTATGCAAAAGAAATATGATGGCATGGGCAATCTCTATCATAAATTTATATGAGACAACGCATTTCTTATGGTCACAAGAACCTCAGAGTTGGCCAGTGCAATGCCCAAACTGTCAGTGTAATCCCCACAGACCTGAGCTCTCGGTGGCACATGATAAGCATTTCCTTTTGGAAGGTGACCAAAAGGCAACAGTCATTAAAGTCACATAAAAACTCAGGAGTACACAAGGGTATACAAGAGGAAAGAGGACTCTAAAACCCAAAACCCCCCAACCCCAGAACATGGAAAACCCTCCCCCTACAGAATACAAAAGGAACCTACTCCAGTCAAAAAAGTTGGATAATAAAATGGAGACTGCAATGATCTTTTACAAGTAGCTGCTATTCCACTCTTTCAGAAAAAATATGCAGTCTTCAAAGTTATATCAATATGACCGAATTTACTGCCATGGCCCTACATCCATGGATCAGCAATTTTGTTCCCTACTCTAAAATGGATAACCTAGCTGGCCCCACCCCCTTCCTGAAAGACGAGAAGAAAACACAACCTATATTTTCACTTAGCACATATTTTCATCACTGTAATGGGGAGCTTTGAGAGCTTTCCACTTATCCCAGAACCAAACACAAAAGAAAATATTACATTATGTATTCATGACAACAAAGAAATAATTGAATTGAAAAATCTTTTTTCTAATCTATTCAATCCTCTTAAATATAATTGATTAAACCAAAAAGACAAAAGTATAACTTTCTCTCAAAATATTTACTCCAAATTAAAAAGGGAGAAAAGGAAGAATTTTTCAAGATTTTCTTTTCAAATAAAGAAGCCAGATGATATAGAAAAACAGTTTTTATAAATTTAAATGGTTGCTGTTGAGGGCTCAAACCTTCCGTTAAGCCTCGCAGGGCCCAGCTTTGCGAGAGCACGCTCGACTTCTTCACTGACCTATTAAAGTGAATTGAGACAACAAAAGTCAGACAGGATTCAGCTCAAACTTGATAACATAGTACATGTTCAGTCAATGATAAACCAAGTTACAAATAAACAAATGGCAAAAGCCAGAACCAGATTCAAAGTGTTTCAACAGGACATAACCACCCCCCACCCCAACAAAACAGTACATGTATATTATTAGCCAATTATACATGGCAATGAGCCAACTCACGTGAATTAGCCCAGAAACAGAGAATATTTCATCACAATCTTACGATTCTTACCAGGTCAATCACAGTAAATAAAAGAACACAACAATATGTGAGCATTATAATATAATTTGAAGCAATCATCTTACTACTCTGCGAAGAACTGGCTCCAAAGATGAACAAAGCTTCTGCAAGCTATCCACTTTTAGAGCTTCCACGATGACGCTGCAAGGACCACTTAACTCAATATAGGCATGTAAAGGAGGCAAATAGGTAGGAGGTAAAGTAAAAGGGAAGCATAATAAGAAGAAATCTCAAAATGTCACATCAAAATAAGACTCAATGAAACAATTTGTCAGTTGATAGGCCCAACAGTCAAAAAAGAATACTGAACCATACTGCCTCCCATAATAGAAATAGGGATGGACAAACTCAAAAAAGGAGAACACCATGGCACAAGTAAAAGGCATCCAGCTGAAATAAAGAATGTCTAAGGCATCTAGGACAAATTCAAAGTGAAACCACCATCAAAAAGCAAGCATTATAGACAAGATGAACAGTTTATCCAGAAGCTGAAAATACATTAGCTCACGGCCAACAAACAATAACAATTCTTAGACATGATGCTCTTGTTTCACTTATGCACAATGAAGAAAAACCTCAACTTCCGTTTTTCCTCCTTGAAGCCACTGGTCCTTTATGTAATCTCTAACCTATGTAAGTCAATACTAATTCTAGCATGCAACACCTGTCCTTAGTTTGCTGAACCTATTGTGGTAGTTGTACAGAATTCATGTCTGCCATGGTGATAAAAGAATCCCAACCTCTTACTCAGTGACATGGAAGAACCTAGTTCTCAAGCTAATATGATACAAGCATACCTGTTCTCTCAGCTCCTTAGATATTATTTCATTTCCCCCACCAAAATTTCAACATACTTCACATTGCAGGATGTAACTATTTTGTATTCAATCAGACATGGTGTTGAGAACCACCACATGTAATCAGAAAGTACCATGAATCTACATCATGATCAACTGATAAGATGAGAAAACTTGCTACTCTACCAAATGCCATACCACTGAAAGCCTCTCTGGTATATAGGCCCATCAACCATCTTCATTCTCTATAATCCCCCCATGAAGCCGCAACCCTATTTTCAGATAGTTTACATGTCTTTTTCCCAATATACATAGTACCCTTTTTTAAAAAAAAAAGTGGATAGTACCACCATTGTATTAAATAAAAAGGAAAGAGGGATATACAAGTGTACACATTCAGCTCCCAAAACAATCCCTACACAAAATGTGCATGCCCCAAGGTAGGGCCCTATCTATCCCCCAATAAAAGGAAAAATGTGGAGTTATGAGATTCCACTTTACAAAGATGCTTAGCCCACTCACACTCTCTCACAAACAAAGGAGACGATCCTATCTTCCAGTCTAGCTTCCCCTGTGATTATTAGTACTTACTCTCGTCACCGTCCTGTACAAGTAACACTACCTTATCTCACTCCTGAATGTTATACTACCAAGGCCCAAGAGAGTATTGAGCATAGATACCCGTTACTTCCTCCATTTTCAGTTGAAGGCAGTTTTATCCAACCCCCCCTCCCCGGAACAATGACACAGCTGAAACAACTAAGACATGTTTTCTTCCTCTTTCTTCGGCTTTACTAAAAAAAGGTAGCGATCCACAATGGCAGTACAAATCATAACAAATTTGCAAATTCTTACCTTCATTCAGAAAGTAACGCCGAAGGTGAGCAACACAAGTCAGATAAGAAAACGACCCCCCCCCCCAAAAAAAAGAACCGCATAACATGCGCAAAAAAACCAGCAAAAATTGACAAAGAGAAAAAGGAGAAACCTTGCGAGAGCTGGAACTTTCTGCCGCTTCTCCTGCTGCTTTTCCCCCGCGTCGACCGCGTCCAGCCCCCGCTTCTCCCTGGCCATTGCCCCCGATCTCTCCAGGTACCTATTCGGCCGCTGCATCTGAAGAAGATCTCCTCCCCCCACCCCCCGGTGGCCGATCCCCAGATCCGCGATCGCAACCGCCCCCGAATCCAACACAAACCCCTCTCCCCCAGCACAAAACCCTAAAATCCCTTCACCCTGGCTTCACACCACCACCAGCACCACAACAACACAAATCCCCGTACACCCAAAAGAAAAAGAGCGCGCGCCGGAGGTGGGGGCGAGGCCAGGCGAGGCAGATTCGGAGAAAGGGGGGAATTACGAGCGGCGTTGGCGTCTTCTTCCCCTCCCCCCGTCTGCTAGCAGAAGCAACAAGGGGCAAACAGTCGAGAGCTGCAGCCGCAGCAGGAATCGGGTCGACGATTGGTCTTCGCGTATGCTTTTGTCTATTCCCCCTTCATCTCTCACCCCTGCCACTGCTGGCGGTAAACTCCAAAAAAAAAAAAAACCCAAACCCCCCCCTCCCCGACTCTCTTTCTCTCTCCACGCCCTCCGGCCTTCTCTCTCATCTACTTGACGCTGCGATCTCGACCGTCAAATGGTGGGGCCCCCCAGAGGAAGGTAGCCTCGCATGAACGGGTTTTTAACTGTTTAACCTGTGCGTTTTTGACCGTTCAGGCGGGCCCCCTCTTCGTCGGCCCCTCCAAAATGTGGATCGAACGGAAGCAAGGCCGGGGGGCCGGCGTGGGGTGGGGTGTGATTAATGGGGCGCCGGAATGGGCCCGCCCCGTTAACGTCCCCGCTCGCTGGCCCAGCCACCCAGGGACCGCCCAAAGACGATATAAGGAAAACGAGGGCCGGTGTCCGCGTGGCGCGTGCGGGGTCTCTTTCATGCCCTCGCACGTGCATGTGCTTCTCAACCGTCACGCTTGCACGTGCTTGAAGCGTCTCGGATGCGTTCCCGCCGTTGTTTTTCCAAGTAGAGGAGGAGGAGGAGGAGGAGGAGGAGGCGGACTGGAGAAGCTAAACTTGGGGCTTGTGGGCGTTTTGTCTTCTCGTATCGAGAGTTTAAGACATTGTTTCTGTGTCCGGTAAAGTTTTATAATTGGAAGTTAATCTTTGAGCCCTACTTTTAACGTGAAAAATGTTCGGTGAGAGAATATTTATGAATAATTTTTGGTAGTTATACAAGACGTAACTTTCTTTTAGAGTCACTTTGATAAAAGAGTAGGATGTCAATAATAATCGATAACTTGATAACTTGTTCGTTTTGTTAACTTAACGAACATCAAATAAATAATATTTTTTTTTCGATAAATTAACAAATATAAATATAGATATATCTGATTTTTTAACGAATACGAATATTGATACACCTCGTTATGAATCTGTATTCATCCGTTACCATTAAACAAGTTTAGATTTGACTCAAATATTTTAATGTCTTGAAAAAAAATGACATTGAAGATGAGATAGATGTATAATCTAAGTTATTTCTATTTTAACGACGATAAAATATTTTTAAATTATAAGATATTTTTATAATTTTTTTAAATTATAATTTAATATATTTTTTATTTTCATGCAAAATATGTAAAGAATGAAAAGACGATGGAGATTAAAGTCTGAGAGTGTTATTTTACTTTATTATTTTCACTTAATATGTTTCATCTTATCTTTAGGGATATTATAATATTATATATATTTATACTTTTAATTTCATTCTATGTTGACTCATAAACGATGATGATACGAGAACTAAATTGAAATGTGTTTGTTTATCATATATATGAATTGTTCTTTTCAATTTAAATTTTTTTCTAATTGAGTTAATTTACATCTTAAATTTTAGTCTTGTACGTACTCTTATGACCGATAACTATCCGCTAACCGTCCGCTAACCGTATTTTTCAGATACTAGATAACAGTTTCGGATAGACTATTTTTCGAATACTTAACGAACATCAAGTAAATACAGTTCTTCATTATCAAATACGGATACAGATAGTCCACTATCCGTACCGTATCCGACCCGTTGACATCCCTATAAAGGAGTAAGTCGGGTTAAAGTAAATTAAGCGGGAGTGAGACGAGTTGTTCTTGTTTGGTTATTTTTTACTTAACTGAAGTCGATTAGGGATAAAGGTGAATTTTGTGAATCCATATAAAGAGGTGAAATAATTCACCGGGGATGAGTTAGGGGTGGACAACCGAGATGACGTACCCGCCCCTAACCCACTCTAAAAGATCTCATTTTTTTTTATGATTCCAAAGGTTTCGGGTTAGGATTTTGGAAGCCTAAAAAGAGCAGCATTGCCTGTAAAGAAAACATTCTTGGACTAGAACCAGTAGAAAAAGCTCTTCCACTTGGAAGTTTGTGCTGAAAAGCACACCCTAAAGTCATGTTTGGCACTGGAATCACTTCAATTTAGAGCAAGTACAAGTTATTGCAGTCACAGGTCATTCACACTCTATTTTAGTACATGCTCCCAAACACAGGGCAGACATCCTGGCCAGACTTCAAATCTCAAAACTGGGGGGGGGGGGGGGTAGAGGAGGCAAATTTCTCCCTCCCACTCTGTTTTATTAGGCCATCTAGATTAGCTTTTATTCCCATCTTGTGGACTGATCACTAGCAAGCAGCATTGGGGGGTTCCAGCGAGAAACAGACACGATTCTGATGAGCTCAATAGTTTGGCTTTATACAGCATCACAACTTCGTTTACTCTTTCCAAGGGCCTGGCCCCTTCATACTTTTATATCACAAGAGCTTTTAGGGTCCTTCCAAGCCTGGGAATCTCATAACTTGTATCGCAGGATTTTTTAGGGTCCTCCTTATAATGCTTGGGTGATTCTTGTGATTACTGGCCCGTATCTCGGGGTTTATCTAGGTGGTGTCTCGGCATACCGACATAACCCTTGTTTTGTGTGTGTGCGTGTGTGTTAAATTTCAAACTCAAATCCCACTAACATGGTTACAAAAATAAAGTGTGTATTTCAAAGCACATCTTAATGACCAACTATATATTTTCAAATCCACTCTTTGAGTCTCCCCTCCTCTTAAAATCTTATCCCAATTGGATTTTAAAATCACGATGAGTTTAAACTGCACATTATCCATTGTGTTCTAAATTCACAACTAGTTTTGTTTCTAAACAATTAGGGCGTGTTTGATATCGGCGTAAGGGGGGGCGGCTAACGGACCCCGAAGGGTCGATTGAGATATTCGGGGTCGGTTAGCCGAGTTATGTGAGGGGGAGGGCGAGAGGAGACGGGGCCCACCGGTTAGCCGGTGTCGATAAATCGGGGGACAACCCCTTTGTCAAACTCGCCCTTATGTACTGTAAAACCTTACGAATTTTATCTAAACCACGTGTAATTTTGACATGAATCTAGCTAGTATCCTAAACTCACTCGTGACTAACCCCCCCCCCCCCCTATGAGTATGCCAAGCTCACATTTTGGTTAAATGGAGCTATTCGATGAGGTATTTGTCTCTTGCCTTTATTTGAAACCGGTAAGACATGGTTGAATTCTATAAGTGAACTGTTAAATACATTGTTAAAGAAATATAATCGTCTTATGAACATAAATGAGCTGAGCATTTCCTATTCAATCTCCACCGCTCATACTTAAAAACTTTATTCAGATTTGACCCGATTATTAGTTGGACGAGCCGAATCAAAGTTTTTTATCGAGCATATTGACAAAATATCTACCGAGCTCGAATCTGAGACATGTCTCGATGGTTCATCGTCTCCCCTCTATGATGGAGAGGTCGTGAGTTCGATTTCAATTTTCATATAATTTGAGGAGCATGATCACCCGTCCTCTAAATTATTCACGAACATCAAATTGTTAGTCAGAGGGATCACCCGCCCCCATATTATGATAAATGTGGAGCACTAGTTTAGATCCCTATGTCCTTTCAGTGCCAGACCACTAGACCGACATATTACATCAAATTTAATGCCAAATAGGCCCAAGATATTCTTTGCTAAAATCTCTCGTGTGACTGCATTCTGAAAGGCTACCCCTTCGCTTCAACCCACAAAACCATGGATGACCTTGATCTTTTTTGATTCAACCCTACACAGCTTCCCGAGGCGTCCCTTCTCAAGGGGAGAGGTGCCGCATGATCGTTTCATCCACAACGCCATAACAATAAACAAACATTTAATTAATTAGATAGTAAGCCCCTTCTGGGTTCTGGGCCCCATCCACATGGAGTGAGTTTGTTTGTTTTTATTTATTTTAATAGAGGCCATCTTCCTGTTCTGATGCCAAAACGCCGCATGTGTTCCTTGCGCCCTCCCCCCGGCTCGGTATTCTTTGTGATTTTAAACATGCCGACCCGCGGAGGCGGTGGGTGGGACCCCCGCTCCGGAAGTGACAAACCGGGCACCTGCCTCCCTGGCGACGCCCGCCCCGATTTCCGAGTGGAAACGAATTCCACCACAACAACGCCTGCACCGGCAGCAACGAGCCCCCGCCCTCCCGCCCCCGGTGAAAATTGTTTCACCCTCGGCCAGCCTCTCATGGGTCACGTTTTCCACGTGGACCGGTACGTATCTCTGCCGGAATGCTTAATTTATGTTTGATGCACTTCATTTGATGTGATCAGATGCCGAGAAAGAGGATTATTAATGTCACACACACACACCCACACACACACGCGCGCGCGGTTCTAGACATGGCATATTAAAACTGTTCCCCCATTTGATGACTGTGCTCTATCATCCGAGTTCATGATGCAGGCTAGGGTGGCTGTCCACCGTGCGGCTCTCCCGGTTACTCCCCCCCATCTACCCTCTAGTCATTGTTTGATAGATGTCGAGAGATGTCAAAAATATTTATAAATTAAATCACTCGCATCATCCGACTCGGGATGAAATGGATAATACCCGGATAAATAAATATAAATATAAATTTAAATATTTTTAAAAATACTCATTTCATATTTAGATCGAGTATGGACTTAGTGCATCTGAGCTCGTACTGGATCCGAACTCGTTCTTAATAATTCACTGTATAGATCGGACTTATGATTTTGACGTGAACTTAACTCGTTGCCCATATTTTTAAGCACGTGAGTTTGAACTTCTCGTTAAAATTATACATATATTTTTATAAAATATAACATTTAATTTGAGAACGAAATAATCGATTAACGTTCTCTTTTTTCACTTCTCATGAATCTCACCTTCTCTTAGGTCTCGTTTGGAACGGATGCGGCATTCGCACCATCTTGAAAAATCATCTTTCCGTATTTTACGCATAACTGTCAGAGATTTCTCGTCATGAGAAATCTCAAGAAGCAACCCACCGGGAGTTTTGTCAGATTCGAAAAATTGGGCACTGTTGTACCTGGATTCTCTCTCCTTCGGAAATTACCGTCGTACGATAGCCAACGTGTTGCTGCGTTGTTTGGGTAACGGTTAAAATTTATCGGGGATTCTAATGATTGGAATTTCCTCACCACCGTTCCAAACGAGATCTTAGATGTAGATGTGAACTCATATTTTTTAGATGAATACGGATATCCGTGATAATATCTAAATCTACGACGGATATGTTTGTATCTATATCTGTAAAAATAATAAGATACTATCCGAATATGATATTTATAAAATTTCCATAGATAAGATACGTTATTCATCTCTCAAAGTGGGCCATTTTCGAGTTAGATTATGGTAACAAGTATGAGAAATTGTAACGGTGCAAGACCTTTTAGTACTTACATTTGTCATAATCTCGATGTGATCCTATATATAAATTAATCGACACGGAGATATGCTAACTTAAGTTCGGTACTCTGGTACTTTTAGATACATCCAACTTGAGTTTCAAACTGATTCGTGGGTGAGAAATAGAATGGTAAAAAAATGTAGTATTATAACATTAATCCTCAAAAAAATATTGACCCAATGAACTTGCCCATATATTTTTATGTCTCGTTCATCTCACTCCACTTTTGACTCAAAATTTGACCTTGATTCAAAATAAATCTAACAACTTCGATTATAATTTTTTGTGTCAGATAATTTGGCAGAGCACGTAGGATCGTAATTTTTTTAAAAAATCTACTGAAATAAAAGTGGTATCAAACGGATCGTTTTATCCATGAGACTGGCCGTGTTGTCACATCACATCTGGTGATATTCTTGTCCGAAGAACTTCAAAAGAGACCATCAGAATGGGACTTCATGAGACGACCATCAAGCAAAAAAATAGCGCTCTGGATTGATTGAGACACTCGAAAACAGCATTACGTGAGCCGATTTGTGCGTTACAAGAAACAAGAACTACTTGTAGATGTTGAGCTGAGGCGATGTGTAGGTACATGCCATCCAATCAGCCTCTCTCACTGCTCTTGCGTTACGGGAATAAGAATTATTTTTAACTTTTTAATTAAATAAACTAATATAATTTTAATTATTTTTTTATAATTTGAAAGAAAAAAAGAGAGCGGATCGAATGAACCCGTGAGACTAACTCAAAGTCCGATCTTGACGCATGAATCTAATCGGATTAGGTTTTTAGGTCCAATTAAGAACACGTATGTCAAAAAAGATCTTACGACCCAACTTAAAATCGGGTCACATTTACGAACCTATCGAATCAGCTCAGACCCATTGATAACCGTGGATCAGACACCTCGCAAAGTGCAAAAATAGGTGTAAATGTATCTATCTTTTAAGGCTTTATAAACGGATGGATTGTTAGACTGCATGTTATCATCTACATGGCTATTCGTAATCACATGACCATGAAACGATCTAACTACCACATTCCGTGGAATACTCCCATCTTATCTTACTTGTTGTATAATCTTTTGCTAAGTTTAACAAACGAAAATTAATGCAAACATGAAATACACCAACAGCATTCTTATTTATCAAAAACAATACATAATGTTTAGAAGAGTGATTGATTGTCATTGATGGCAGAATAAAAATAATGGTGTCATTTATTTTAAAATTACATGATTTTATTTCAAATTTTAATATACATAATTAAATATTTTTTAGAAATTTTATTCTCATGAAAATTTATTTTATTAATCCCAATATATGACAAATCTAAGAAGGGGTGAAATTTAATGAAAATAAATGTTATTTTAAACAAATCTAGCACAATAAGCAATTAAAGATATAAGCTAATGTAAATGTGCGCAAACACAGACGAAACACAAAGAATGAGAGATGAGAGAAGAATGATCGATCACACTAACAGACACCGATTTTTATAGTAGTTTGAACTCCTTTTAGAGACTTACGTTCATTACCCCAAGTTCGTGAGGTATTCACTATTCACCACACTAAATCAAACTTGCAAGCAATATATGCCCTCCCCAAACTTCTAAGATCACCTACACACGTAAGGTTGAAGCCTTCACACACACGAGTTTTACAACCTCAAAGGTACGATATTTTGAATGAAATCACAGAGGGCCTCTTTGATAATCGAGTGGGTTAAGGAGAGAATACACTCTTCTCCCCCTCCACTCGAATAAGATGTTCGCCCCTCACCCCTCGAATCAGAAAACCCGAGTTTGAGTCCCTTTCCAAGCCTATTCTACTCCTTAATCGATGTTTTATCAAAGTAGATTTACATTATTATCGGCGAAACCAGGCACAGAATCGGCAAATGCGCCGTTCCGCTTCGCCTATTCCGTTGTCAAAGCACCCCAAAGAGAATAAGAAGGAAGAATATTAGCCCGATGTAAAGTTTGAAGGACCTCTCCCCGTGATGTAGCATGCTTAGGAAGAGTGAAAGATGTCCACATATGCTTAGGGCTGTCAATGGACCGGGCCGGTCCGTCAGGTCCGCGGGCCTGGCCCGATTTCGGGTCGGGCCGCAAGGTCGTTTTCGGTCTGCGGACTTTTAGTCGGGCCTAAAAGTCCGGCCCGACTAGACTCGAGGGTCGGGCTTTGAGTTTGACCCGCGGACCGGCCCGGCCCGTTCTCTCTTTTTATTCTCACTTCAAATTTTAAAAATTATTTAGTTAAAATTATACTATTTACTTAATTAAAAGATTTAAAATTCTCTTTTCACGTAAATTATGTAATTAATATCAAAATTTTAATTAATTTAGTGACATTATAAATTTTATAATATTAAATCTATTAATTTTTATTATTTTATTTAAATTATCGGGTCGGACTGGACCTTAGTCAGACTTTACATTTTTTACATAATGTCGGACCCGACCCGACATAGGTCGGGCCCGAGCCGAGCTCGGGCCTTAATTTTGATGAGTCGGGCCCAGGCCGGGCCGACCTAAGCCCGGCCCAAGCCCGACTCATTGACAGCCTTACACATGCTCCTCAAACTTTCTTGAGCTCTCTTAGTTTGGAATCTCAAGTTGAAACATCGTCGAGAAAAGATAAAGAGGAATGGAAAATCATAAGACGCACGAAGTTGTAACTCATTCTCTCACTTCTTTATCCCCCCGAGGAGAGAAAACCTTCTTATGTTATGTATGATGTATCCTCTCACACATCGTACTTGTTAGATTGGGGTAGGTAGGATCACAAACGGTCGGAACGCTTGACTGGTCAAAAAGTTAAAAACATAAGTGGGTCAACCAACTCGACAATTTGGGTCGATCAACTTTGTGGGTCGACCAACTTAGACTAGGCATGGGACGAAAAACAAGTGCTCTGGAGTTTTAGGTCACACTAATGGTCAACCATCCTACGACCACTTTCCCTGTTTAGATCTATTTGTTCTAGCCTATTTTCAAACGATCATAACTCTTTATAGGAATGCCCGATCAACATGATCTTGTTCTCAAATGAATGATCTCACAAAGTTCTACGACTTTGCTGAAGTCATCGTTACGAGAATCACCTAAAAACCCATTGAATTTTAGCAATCTTTTCATGTTCTATTCTTTCCTTTAACTTAAATCCGCATTTGCATATTTCATCTAAAATGAACACAAACTCACAATATTTATTAGACACTTTGATAAATTTTGGAATCGTCGCGGGCCCACAGTCAACATATTTCGACATAAATTCAAAAAAAAATACACATCTCGTGATACCATAAAACACACTATTTATATGATAATTTGAAATAAATGAAAATTTGAGATGATGATAGCATCCAGCAGACATGGAATCCTGTGTCATAACCTTGCAATAAAGATAGAGTAAGGACCTTATCATTTGTCAAACCACCATAGGAAAGCACCCTCCCACTCAAGTTACTCTTCTTCTTAGTTCAATACATACTTATGAATCTCTAGAAAAATATTACAGTGAACAGAAGACTACGTGCATGATGGAGAAAATACTCCTGCTCTTTTACATGGTGGTCATTTCATTTGTTAGTGGATAAATGTGTTATAAAAGTTGATTAGTAGAGAAAACTCTTTCACCACGCCATACTTGTCAAGTGTGGATGCAACATCGCCATTTGTGCACAGGAAATACTTTCTAGAATTATCTACGGCTGACAGTATCTAATGCGTGTTATTAAGGCAGTTGGGTGATCCTTGTTATGGGCCAAATTACCCGGGCACGCCATCAGCCAAAAGCTGACCCTCCACCATTGGGCCATCAGTCGGCCTGATAAGGGCCACATTGAGTAGAGACTACAAAACACGAGGGCCACAACGACATAGAGTATTGTTTGTTAACAAACAAGACAAATCCCATTATATATATGATTACAAAAATATTCCGAGATACATATTGATTAATATAACCTTATTATGTAATTATATATGCAAAAGTATGGTTCGTGGACTCATTGAGATGTAATAACTTGGACTCATTCTAATATAATACGGGTCAACACAACTCGTACTAGATCGGGTCGAGCTGTCCAATTGACCTTAATTGAGCACTTTGAATGACTAAGGCCGACTCATCCTGTGTCATAACGAAGATTCATTGAAGTATAGTACGAGTCGTCCAACTCACACCGATCTAACGTAGGTCAACCAAATATGATTTAAATTGAAGTCCGTGTCAACTACCCTAAAAGGACCAACAAACTAATTAGGGCAGAGCAAAAAATCGTCTCAGTCTCAGTATCTCACACCTTCACAAGGTTCTTTCGGCTTGTCGAGTTATCATCCAAACAATGTCTCTTAATTTCTTTCCAACCTCTGAGATATAGGCCCTCTTTGTTATTAGAATAGGTTTAGGGAGAATAAGCCACCCTCGGGCAACTTATTCGACCGCCGGAGGCACAATAGGAAAACATTGGGTTTCAGTCACCTTTTATTTATTCTGTCCTCTTAACTTAGATGCCATCAAAGCGGAACATCCCTAGGGCCGGTGAAACCAGGGGGCAAACGGCGAACACGCCACCCCGATTTCACATATCTCATTAACAAAGTGAGCTTTATTGACTAAAATGTTTTGTACTTTTCTATCTTATGTAATTCCAATGCTAAACAAGTAATGATTGCTCCGAGGGCGGTGTACCATTTTTTTAAAAAAAATTTTCGCGGGTTGGACACTTTGACTTGCATGGTTAGTTAAATGTAAAAAAAAAAGAAAATGAGCTCTATATATAAATTTTTTTACTATTCACATAGACTATTTTTTCTATTGTCCTGTAAGGCAAATTATGTTGTGATGTAGGTATCACATCAAGATAGAGTGACGTAAATCTTACATCATACAAATTAAAAAAAAAGATTGCGTGCATCGACTACCGTGTAATTATTCAGGACGGTGCAACAAACATTACTCATGTTAAACATAACTTGAGGGTCTTGTACTTTGAAGTTGTGCCTAAAAAGTTTCAAAAAAAAAATAAAGATAGTACATTCTTTATTTTTAAATTTTTTATTATCGTTCTTCATTTTTATAATTTTTTTGAGTCATGCAATCTAAATGCATGCAGCATGGATGAATCAAAAGATTAAAAAATTTTAAAAAAATAAAAAATATTGCACACTCAATGTGTGTACTTATGAGATTGAGGTATTGCTAAGACCATGATCACACACGTATGCACACACCAAGAGAGAGAACAAGAAAGAAATTTGGAGTAGTCACAACTTTTTAGTTGGATAAAAGAACTAGACCTTCTTCCCTAGTGGCTCACCGTGACGCCCTCGGTATGAGACTCCTAGGTTTATAGCCGTATTTATAGAAGACCTCGATAGTCTCCTAATCCCATTAGGATTGCCTCCTAATGCCCACTAGAGTCTCAGGTAGATTCCAACTAGAGTCTATCTTAATCCAACTATGCTTACTTGTAGATCAAGACGCCTCATAGCAATCTTTACCTTGACTTGAATTTATAAGCTACTTGAGGATTAACCCCATGTCAAATCCACAACCATCTATTAGCCCACTCCACCAACATAGCTCTGCATCCTATATCCTCATCTAGACTTGGTACCCACACAACTCAACACTGTTGTATGACCTCGATATGACTCCATCTCTCTCAGTTGATGTGAAAGATTGTGGGAATCATCTATCTGAATTGCTCTTCATCAACATAACAAGTCATCTGTCGATCTATACTACTCGTCTAGGATACTACTTGAGCCAGTTGTGGCAACCCTCCCTACGAGTCTGTGTACGCCATCCATGATTTGTGCCCTTAACATCTGCCATCGTCACTCTATAATTAGCCTCGATCCACTCCGATTGCCCCGATCTCTGTTGATCTTTACACCAACCTATACAAAACCTGCCAACCAGAGTAAAATTCACCTAATCAACACCATCCAATGTATCTAGAATGTCTGAAAGTCGTGGAATGGAATCTCGAATCCACCTCCAGTTGCTTCCAAACTGACCAAATTAATTCTGATCGTTAGATCCCCTCACCTATACATCCAGTCGCTTTACCCTGTTAACAAATCAAACAGGATTTGTTAACCTGGCTAAGGCTCCACTAGATCACCATGTTGACCACCTTCACCTCCACGAGTTGTCTCACCGTCAATGCCCTTGCAACAAACCCCTACACACAGCTGCCTCCGTTTGCACTTGTCGCTAGATGTCTATTCCCCGACCTATCATCAACGACCACAACAACTCCGTGCAGCTAGAAACTCCACTTTATGTGCTAACCATTGTCTCCACGTGCCACCAACCCAAGACCACTGTGTAAGCCAGATGATGAGGACGTCTTCCTTGTTGCCCTCCGCAACCTGTCCTGGCAAACATCCCCATCTAACAACGCCCGATCACGATGCACAACCATGTTGCCTTCGACATCCACCACGTTTGAACTCCACCATGACCAAGCTCCCCCTAACCATGTTCTGTGGGGTGCCCCACGCGAACATCAACTTGACTTTGATACGACTTGTTAAGATTAGAACAATGCCAAGATGGTGATCAAGCACACGTGTATATATCCGGAGAAAGAACAAACGAGAGATTTAGAGGAACTATACTTTTTCACTATGATAAAAGAACTACACCTTCCTCTCAGGTGACTCACCAAGCACTTGATGCCTTCAATATGAGCCACTCCTAGATTTGCACGTGCGTCAGCCGTATTTATAGGAAGATCCCATAAATCTCCTAATCTTATTAGGATTTTCTCTTAATGCTTTTCGGAGTCCCATATAAACCCCAGTTAGAATCTATCTTAATTAAACTCCACTTAATTGAGGATCAAGACACCCTATAATAGTGATTACCCCAAGTGTGCAGCTAGTATTACTCATCCTTGGACCCCACTTTGATAGGGGGTTAATTTTTTCTGGGGTTAACTCACCTGGGTTAAATTACCTCTCTGTTTAACCCAATTTTGGTTTTAAGTCTAATAGGGTTAACTTATCCCACCTCTCTGCCTCTTTGATAATGGGGTGAGGTGACTTATTCGTGTTCATGAACATAAATAAGCCACCTCACCTCGGTTAGGCATTCATGTGTGTGAGGAGAAAGGTGTGGACCCCATTTTTCTCTCTCACCAGTTAACTATCTCAGCCTATCCTATTCCTAAACAAAAGAGACCCTTGATAAGTTAAAAAATATGGAGTTAATTCAGAGTTAACCAACTTCTAACCGAATTACAGAATCTTGCCAACCAAAACCAATTAAAGAGATAACCTAGGGCTAAAAAAGTGGGTTAATCCCGGGATAACTCCCAATCAAAATTGGGCTGAATGATCATGGTCCTCCCTTTTTGTACTTGTGCCATCCCTTAATAGCAGCTGACATGCTCTCAATTCTGTGTCGCATGAGAGGTGTGAAGGTGGGTTTATTATTTTATTAGTGCAATCGCATTCTATAACAACATCGAATCAATTTCCAGAAGGCGTTGTAAGTAGCCCATGCATTTATTAGAGAATGATGTTTGATGGTTAAAGGAGTTGAGGAACACAACAAGAACAAACAACGATCCGTGAGGGTGAGGCACTGAGGAACAGGGACTAAATGATCCAGTTAAGAAATCGATCATATGTTGAAGGGGGAGGCCACCTCTTTTTATAATCTGTTTCAATTTCTTGGGACCTCCCTATTCCTTCTACTACTCTTGGAAATACTTTAATCGATATGCCTGATTGAACGAGTAAAAGCAGAATTTTTGCAATCTATTAATATTAGTCAACATATGGAAGGAGCTGCTCTTGTGCTTAAAAGGCTTGCCCAACAATTGCATTCTTACCGTTTGTTAGTAAGTTTAACAGTCAAAAGTTCCATTAAGCTATTAAAACATGGAAGTACATCTACTTAATATAGTTACAACTGTATTAATACTTCCCTTGCAAGTGCCCCGATTCTCTTGAAATAGTTTGGGTGGCTGTTTACGTTGGAATCTATATTTTAAATTTTAAAAAGTTTGAGTCTCTCTTTGTGTTAATTAGTCTCACATTAAAAAATAAAAAAAGTTTTCGTCTAATTTTAGTTGGCACTCTTGTATTTGTTGTGTACTTTTTTGAGGAAACTATGGAAGTTGGGCTATTTGAGTTAGTGGGCTCTTTGATCCGTATCATCTTTTTCACACACGCACGAATTGTTTTCCCTTGTCGTGACGTTTGTGCGTGTGGTTCTTAACATTTATTTTATTTTTATTTTCTTTTATTTTTGACCGTTTGACCGAGCGTCTTTTAGATTCTTTCCGCCTCTCTTTAGATTGTCATCTTTGGACGGATTAGTGTGACTCGGTCAAGAGTCACTTCTCAAGAGGGTATTTGAGGAGAGTCGATTTCTTATGAGAGACACGACTTAGGATTCTCTCTGACCTGACGGCTATGTCTCTCGCGCTCCTCTCTCCCATCGTCTTCTTCTTTCAAGAACCTCTTGTCATAATGGTGTTCTCCCCCAGCAACACGAGTTGGAATGTACATTCGCGTTGCCATCGGTATGAGTCATCGTATCTTGGGGGAAGTTCTGTCGCGAAACCTATCTACATCGGAGTAAGGGTGGAACGACTCTAAAGAAAACGACTACGCGTTTCAACTCAAGTTTATTTTTCTTGATCGTTTGATCCCCTTTAATTTCAGTGCTTAGATCTAGTAAAAAATCTCTATCCGTGAATAATATTGTTAAATAGTTTAATCTCTATTTATAATGGCGTCATCTTAGCTCTCATCGTGGCGTCTATGATGTTAAGTTTTCTAATCACTCACAAGATGCAGAAGGGCAGATTTTCAGGATTCAAGAAATCTCAATATTTTAATTAATTTTTTTTATTTTAGGTAAGTAAGAGATTACATTGTAGTATAAATATATATACAGAAGAAGTTACCATCTACGTAGATAGGACGTAGACTAGTAAACCGAGCATGGATATGAAAGATGTTTCGAGATCACACGGCCTGTGGACTGATCATACATATGGTTTTAATATGGAGAACTATTGAGTACTTTTACATTGAATCGCCTAAACATTTTCTTCTCCCTTCCGGTGAGTGCCTGGACTATATGATAATTCATGGCAATAACCTCTTCTTGGATGCCTATATATGCAAATCAAATGTAACAAGATTTTGATGCCACATCCATTATGTATTGGGACATCTAAATAATATATGGTCAGTGTTTTCTTCATCAATTCTGCATAAAATACGACGATTAGTTAGTTGGATTTAGGGCACGTTTGTCAAAGAAAAATCGGATCATATGAAGATTTAGGGCACGTTTGGAACTACATTGGGATTATGATTTTTTTTTCATAATCCACTTATTGTCCAAAAGATGGTTCTGGGCATTTTTTTAGAGATTTTAAAATCACTTATTATTTCTTTATATCTCTCTCCTCCTTCTATAATCGATATTTTAAAAATTTTGAGGTGACAAACAATCTTGAGAGGTGAAAATTTCAATAATTAGAATCTCACTCATAAATGTTTTAAAGCACGTCCTAATCAAAATCGAGGATCTTCTCAAACCTCCGACTTAGAATATCTCTAGTAATAGATTGTGGTAGGATTATTTGGCTTTTGGAGTCAATATATTACTCTGATTTGTTTAACATCAAATCTATTTTTTTACATAGATAACCCACTTCTATTATTAATTATGTAAAAATTTGTCTTGTATTTGCATTTGTTGTAGACTCTGATTAGATGAATGTATTGTCATGTAAAATCTTGCAGTAACTATCTGTCATGGTGCCACGACGGACGGTTATGGTAAAGATCTACACGACAATATATTTGTTTAACGATGATATAGAAGTATATAGATCTAACAACTGCGGGATTCTACCGGCATGGTTTTACAAACCAAGATGGGACGGGGCGAATCGCTCGTCTCATCCTATCCCAACCACAGACCGAGACAATTGGTCTGTGGGACGCAACCGAGTCACTTTATATATTATATATTTTATTTTAAATATAAAATATTTAATATGAAGGCGGTTTGAGTTCGAATCCCGTCGATTTCATACATTTTTTGGGTTTCTTTTTAAGATTTTTAATTAAAAAAATTAAAATTTCAAAGCATTTGCAAGATTCAAACATTAGATCTCTTAGAGGAAACGCACACAAGCAAATTAATCAACTGAGCTACAAATTTTATATACTATTTTACATATATCATGTATATATATCTTACGGGACGGAGCGGGACAGTACCGTCCCGTCCCGTCCCAACAGAAAATCGGGACGGTCGAGACGGTCGAGCCGACAAATCTTATCTACGAGACAATTTTACCTAACAAGAGCATACAAGCAAATTTTTATGTAATTAATAGTTTAAGAAGAATATATATGTAAAAAAATCCTTCATTTTTATGAACAAATATTTTCTCTAGCATATATGTACCAACAAATATAAATGTAATATGAATTTTCGCATATTTATTCAGAGGTATATATCCAGAACAATATTAAAAAATAATAATTTGGTGGGACATTTAGCAAATCAGACTCTAATATTAACCTTACGAAGCAAAAGCTCGGTAATCTATTCCAACATCGAATTATTGTCGGACTGTAATAAGCAGCTAAAAACTCTCACCCCATAAGTAATTAATAAGTATGAAGTTACGAATTGAGAAATGTTAGAAGTGTCATATTTTCTTTTCATTCTTATTTTAAATATCTAATTATGAGATGAGAAGGAGAAAATGAATTAATATCGAACGGTCCGAACTTACAATAAAAGAAGAATGTGGTAAAATTTATGTCATGTGGGTCCCATAACATCTGAACATCACAACGTCACTCGGTAATTGGTTTCAAGATTTGTAAGATCGACCGCACCGGCCATTTATTGATACGGTACCATTACATACTGCGACGTAAAAAATAAAAAAATATTTAACTTTGATATATCTATATAAATAAAATTATTAATATTAATATGATCTATTAACTTAGTAAGTTAAGGTGTGTGGTTACAATATTTTTAAAAATTCTTCTCATTTAAAATATTTTTATTTTAAAATTTTAGTTTACAAGTTTAATATTTTAAATATAAATTTAAGATAATTATATTATATTTAATTAATAAAATTTAATAAAAATAAATAAAAAATAAATAAAAAGAAAGGAGATGAAGATGAATATTGATCAGATATATGGTGTTTTGTAATCAACAGTAGAGGTGTCAATGGCCCGACCGAGTTAGACTTAGATCCACTCAACTCAAGTCTGACTCCTCAATTTAAAAGTATATCCCGAATTTAGTCTTGAGCTATGTCGGACCTAGTTGGACCCAACTTCTTCACAAATTTGACTTTCGATCGACTTGACCATGCTCGACAAAATAAAATAAAACAATATATATGAATATAAATTATATAATATTATTAAAATGATTAAAATTTTAGATATTAATTTATTTAAAAATATTTTAATTAAATAAAATAAATTTTTTATTTTTGATTAAATAAAAAATTGAAGGGAATAAAAAAAGAAGAATAGTCATGGCTGGCCAGTGGGCTGCATTTAAAGTTTGGGCCCGACCCGCGGGCCTAATTAGATTATACTTTTAAGTTCAACTAAGGATTTACAAGTCAAAAGGAGTCTAGCGACTTGGCCGAGAATGAAGTCAAGTTGCAGGTCTATTAGGCTGACCTGACCCATTGACAGTCCTAATTGATAGGTCTATTAGATCACACCTGCCTAATTAAGGGCCCACGAGTCAAAAAGGACCTGGTAGCCCAGCCCATAATGAAGTCAAGTCTATAGACCTATCGAACCGGCATGACCCATTGACAGCCTTAATTGTCGAGTCTATCACATATTTTTTAAATATATAAATAAATATTTTAATAAAATTTATCAAAATATAATTTTATATTAAATAAAATAATTTAAATTATAAATTTTAATAAAAAAATAAAAAATGTATTAAAATTTAGTATATCTCTCCTGCTCATATCTTCTGTAAAATCATTATCAAATGACGTAGATAGAAATCAATTTTTTTAAATATATATATAATCATTCTAAATATTGAACCTCGTCCTCACAATTGTACACAAATATAATAACCAACTAACTTATGAACCCATCTTATATGTTTTATCTTTGTAAAATATATTAAATAATATATAGATGCTAACACCAAATCGACTGAGCCACTTGTTTTGCACTTACCAGTGAGTGTATCACCCTCAACCAGTCCAGTACGCAGCGAGATGTACGCTTTTATGAGATACACAATGAACCGATTGCGTACCACGCGCCCCATGTATCATTTTATCTTTGGTACAATTCGGTACGTACGATTCATCCTGTATCGGATCGATTTGTAAAACCTTGATCGATATGGACCAAAATATTAAGTTTAGAAATTATAACTCTAGATAATAATTGAGTTATGACTTTTTGGATTGGGTCGTCCTCATGTGTGATAAATGAAATTAATTTATTTACATAAAAATTATTATTAAATAATAATTTATAAAATATATTGACAAATATATCAATATGTATATTTAAATTATATAAAAATATTATTTTTATTTATAGTCATATCATTTTTTTGTTAAAATTTATAAAAATTATGTTTAAATAATATTTATATATTATTTAAATTAACATAATAATATGTATGTTAATATATTTTTAAGAATATTTTTTTATAAATTCATCTCTAGTCATGATCTTTATGTAAAAATTTCAATAATTTTTTTATTAAATTATCCATAGCGTACGGAACAAGCATCGTCGTCTCCGTTGCTCCCTTCACTGCTACAAATTGCTCGTCTTTTTCTTCTTCTCCACCAACCATGCAGGGCAGAGGAGAAAGGAAGTCATCGAAGTAGCAGCAGAACCCTCTGCCGCCGCCGGCCATGGATCTGGGCGACCTGAACAAGGTGTGGGAGGTCAGGCCCCTTCGGAGGCCCGGCGAGGACGCGGCTCGCCGGACGCTGGAAGCGGTGGCGGAGCAGGCGCAGCCCATAATGAGGAAGCGCCACTGGAAGGTCCATCTCCTCTCCGAGTTCTGGTACTCAACCCATCATCCATGGCGAATTCTCCAGTTTATGTCACCGTTGGGTTCGAACTTCTCTCTTTCTTCTCCCCCCCTCTCATGGGGCTCTATGTGTTGTCGGCAGCCCGGAGAACCCGGCCTTGATGGGGCTAAACGAGGGCGGCGGCGCACATGTGAAGCTCCGGTTGCGGCGGCCGGGCCGCGATTGGGAGTTTCTTCCCTACGAGCAAGTCCTGGACACGATGCTCCACGAGCTCTGCCACATCGAGCATGGCCCCCACAACGCTGACTTCTACAGGCTTCGGGACGATATCAGGGAGGAGTGCGAGGACCTGATCGCCAAGGGGATCAAGAGCAGCGGGAAGGGTTTCGATCTCCCCGGGAGGCGCCTGGGAGGGTTCACTCGGTATCCGTCTCCGCCGCCCCTCCGGGATGCTGCTCGGGACGCTGCCGAGAGGCGCGCGAGGGCGGGTGCTCTGGTGCCATCTGGGCCGAGGCGGGTGGGAGGGGACGGTGGCATCAGGGCTGTTCTTAGTCCGATTCAGGCCGCCGCGATGGCGGCCGAGAGGAGGATGCGGGATGTCCTGTGGTGTGCTTCCAGGGATTCTGGTTTTGGGGAAAGCTCGAAAACTCCTAATGATTTTGTAGGGGATTCTTCCAATGTGACGATACAGGGAAGTAGCGGTAATGGCCTTCCAAGCGTTGGTTCTCGGCCTTCTTGCAATGATGGATTAACGAGCACGTCGGGTTCTGTTGAATTATCATGGGAATGCAGTGCTTGCACGTTGTTGAATCAGGTGAAGTTTTCTCTTTCCTTTAGTAAGGATGATGCCATGTTCAATTCCTGTCCCTTCCTGCTCTATTTTATGTTGATCTGCCTCAATTTCTTATTATGATTCTCCGAAGTTTCTTCTAATAAATCAGCAATTGTCTTTTATTTCGTTTGGGATCTTAATGAATTCTCATTCATGGGTAGAATTGTTGCCAAACTTGCCTTTCAGTGGCCATATTCTCATCTGTCATTTAGTTGCATATCATAATGAGGACCCGTAGTGGGTTGACTGGTAAGGATCTTGTCTCATTGTAGGGAGGTCCCAAGTTCGACTCTGGGGGAGGGGGGTTACTTGGTTCATATTTAATCCTCGAGAGATATGAGCTTGGGGTTTGCTAGCCTTGAGAAAAAAAGGATGCGTGTGAGTTGGGTGTCGTTGGATTTGAACCCTCAAGTCTCTCACACTCCGTGTAGACCCGAGTACCGCTGTGCTTGGTTACTCGTCATAAAAAAAAAGTTACATATCATAATTAAGGAAAATGTGAAGATGAACATACAATTTTATGGTCCTCATTAGAATTAAAAAGCACTAGAGAGCTATAATTTAGTTAATAAGTGTATGGTATGTTTGATATCAAAATCGCTTTCTTGTTTAGACCGATAGGATTCCTAAAGAATTAAAGAATGAACAAGATTGGTGCTGCTTGGTTAGAATTCTGAGAGGAAAATGTATTATGTATGCTCATGTACTGAAAAGTTTCTTGTTTTTTTGGAAGATATCCTCTATGTTATCTTAGTCTATGAATATAGATGAAGATGCAAGGACAGTGGAGGAGATGGAGTTGGGTGTGTGGGGGGGTGGGAGTGCGGAGGGCATGGCCCTTGTAGAATTTGGAAATCTCCTCTACTATGTACTGATTTGTGTCCTTTCTTTAGAAGACCAAGAGCTAACCCACCCACCTTGGATCAAGCCAAGATCACCGGTAGCCTGAGCCATGGGCAGGCCAAATGTCTCTTGGACAGTGGCCTCCCCAGTCCCGATGGAGTCCGTCAGGTCAGAATTCACGTGAACCCCGGCTTGGTGCCCTCCCTATATTTATGTCCATTAGTGTGACTTGCTACTGCAACCTCGCAGTTGTCTACGGAGTGCTTATCCAACTCTCCCACACCCGAGGGACACTTTTTTGTCATTGACAAGAGATCAATATCAGAACATGCACTTTTCTGAAATCTCTCAGAAAAGTCCCTAGTAGACAATTCATTCATATAACCTTCTTTAAATTTATAGCTAATATTGATATTTGCATTTATGGTTTGTTATAATTTTTAGTTTTAACAATAGAAACCCCCAGCTCTCCACCCCCTCAAGAAAGGAATTTTTTGCCTCCTTCACTGCACAAGCATGCCTGTATAGATTTAAGATGGCTATGCAGAGTGTATAAACTCTAAATATATGTTGATAAAAAATTATTCTTTTGCTCTCTTATATCTTCTTGTGTTGTGAGATTCTTGTTCTCTTTTCAGTTTTCCCAGTGGATTGCTTTGGTTATTCACTTTACTGTTGTCCCTTCTAGACTGAACCTGTGCTATGGCATCAATATTATGTCTATGTGTGATGTTGTCGCTGTCGTCAATGTTGATTCTTGACTATCTATAGATCCTCAATTCCTGGTTTCTTTCACCTTTGTTGTTTTTCCTTTTTGTTTATGATTTTCTTTTGGCAATTTTTCTTTCAGATCCCTGATTATTGGTTGCTTTACATTGTTTCCACTTCTCCTTCTGTCCATGATTGTCTTTCTTAAAAAATTGTGGGTGCAGCAATTATCTCTTATTTGTGAAGCTTGTGGTGCCACAAGACCTAAGGAAGCTGGTGACAAGTTCAAGACTTGGTCATGCAGATTCTGTACTCTAGAAAACAGTATTAAACTGGATAAGTGTGCAGCTTGTGAACAGTGGAGATATTCGTACGGTCCTCCCGTGGCATTTCATGGACTTCATCTTGGAACATAAAAGCTTACATTAGCAGTTGCATTTTGCTGTAAGTTTCTTGGAACTAGAAGAAAATATTTCATACCTTTACTTGAGAATGAGGTGATTTCTGCAATTCTTCTATTAGAATAAAAGATATAACCTACTTATCTAGAGTAATTTCTTTTGAAATGGGAAAACAATGGGAATAAAATGAACATTTATGACATCAAGGAACATTTGTCTAGAACTTAAATTGCTGAATCATACTGAGAAAATGTGGATTGGCCAAATTTCTTTAGGCTTTAGTAGCACTTTCTTTTTCTCTCTGCATTTTTATTTTTATTAGGTGGATGAGTTAGAGCATCCGAATTTTTTGTAAAACATTTTTCTCATTGTGGCGGTTATGTATTTTTTCAATCAATTAAAGAAACAAGCATTAAAGTGGAAGCTTTGAATCAGATTTCTGCAAAATTTGTCATGGAACTGGGGGAAAATGCAGCTTCAGAAAAGAAGTCATCTTCAAGAAGAAAGGGTACACCTTCACATCCAATGGAGGGTTACGCTATAGCCTTGCTTCACAGATCTGGACTCCCTAGGAGTCCTTTCAAAATGAAGCTCTTTAATTGGAGGATCTCACACGGGAGACTACCTACCTGTGACAGGCTTGCTCTTTTCCTACAGGATATACCCATGGTGTGCCGCTTGTGTGGAGAGGAGGATGAGACATTGGGTCACCTTTTCGCAGAATGTTCCTACTCACAAGAGGTGTGGGCGAAGGTCACAAGGAAGATTAATTGTAGTATTGACTTGCAAGGGAGTGTGCAACACTTGACTGGCCACTGGCATAGGAGGTTGAATCTAAAAGGGGGCAGAGTTACTTGGTGGTTGATCCTTCATGCTACGTTGTGGGCATTATGGGGAGAAAGGAACAATAGATCCTTTAGAGGAGAAGCTAGAGCTGCGGATAGAGTGGTCTCATTTATTGGCGAGAGAGTGAGAGAATGGGTGGCAACTTTTCCTTTTTTGACTTTTTGTGGGGTTAGTGCCGACCACTCCATCTTGGAGTAGAAGACATCTTTTGTACAGGGATTTTTGTGACCACATTGACTATACATGTATATCCCCTTTTCCCTTTTAATACAATAGTAGTCCCACCCACTTTCAAGAGAAAAAAGAAGAAGACAGGAAGTTGGACAAAAATGATCAAAAGGCTAATTAAATATATATAGGCAACAATTCTTTTCCACACTGGAAATATGGTTTGGAACAAGGGGACACAGGGCTCATGTATGCCTTGTCCAGATATCTTTCATTCACAAGTTATAACAGTAAAATTCTTCATGGCGTCATATTCATCTAGTTTTTATGTCTTTTAATTGCGTTGAACCCATTCTCCTGATACTCAACAATTTTATTTTAGGTTTGTCTTGGGTAGTTGTCTTGGGCAATTATGGATTGTGAGTATTTAAAAGTAATGAGTGTAAATGGAACATACATGGGGAACAAATGTTTAATACTCTTACCTACCAATGCTGATGTATATGTTGTCAGAGACAACATGAGTTGGCATTTTAAAAAAAGAGAGATGAAATAGCTCAAACCAAGAAAACTATCAGCTATTACCATTACTGTTAGAGAAAAATAAAATCATCTGCAACAGGACTTTATGTCTAATGATAAGTTGATAAGTTAACAGTATCTATGGCCTTGCCCTTTGGTCCATGACTGCCTATGACTGGTTATTAAACTGACAAAATTCCTAATCAAGTGAGTCCAATTCCTGGTGGTGGTTACTTGATATACGAGAGAAGCCTGACTACTTTGTGGGATGGTTGCAGTCAGGGAATAAAGGCCTTTTTGATGATATAAATAAGTAGAGAACTTTATGGAAAATGCTAGGTTGATTGGTGTTTCGGATGCGGGTGTGGACAAAGGTCTGAGGTCATCTCTTTGCTTGATCAAGTGTTGTTAGTTGGTGGACATAGCGAGAAAGGCGAAGGCTGAAGCTGCAAACAAGAAAGGAGAGACGGAGGAGTAAGAGGAAGATGGCTTTTCGATCACGTGTCTCCGTCGAGGAGGGTAGCTTTGTTTTGTGGGGACGCTTTGATGTCCATATCTTTGTTGTTAGGGAGTGGATTGTGTGGGGGTCCGTGCTGTGAAGTGTGGGGCTCTTTGTGCACTCTTGTGTTTAAGTGGAGTTGTTGCTTAGTGGGCAGGTGGCTGTTGGTCTCTTTTCTTTGCTCCCAAGGCAGAGAATGGTCTGCCGCCTTTTGTACTTGGGAGGTGTGCGGGAGCACTCCCACCTTGCATGTATACTTTTTTTTTCTTTTATATAATCAGTGGTACCACCCACGTTCAAAAAAAAAAAAGCAGCAGCAATTCTTTTCCACACTTGATATATGGTTTGGAACAAGGGGACACAGGGCACATGCATGCCTTATCCAGATATCTTTCATCCATTAGTTATAACAGTATAATTCTTCATGGCATAATATTTATCTAGTTTTTCTGTCTTTTAATTGCTTTGGACTCATTTTCTTGCTCCTCAACAATTTTATTTCAGGTTTGCCTTGGGTAGTTGTCTTGGGCAATTATGGATTGTGAATATTTAAATGTAATGAGAGTAAATGGAAAAAAACATGGGAAACAAATGTTTAGTACTCTTACCTACCAATGCCAATGAATTTGTTGTCAGAGACAACATGAGTTGGCATTTAAAAAAAGAGATGAAATAGCTCAAACCAAGAAAACTATCAGCTATTACCATTACTGTTAGAGAAAATTAAAATCATCTGCAACAGGACTTTCTGTTTAATGATAAGTTGATAATGAGCATTTTCCTGTGGCAGTTAACAGTATCTATGTCCTTGCTCTTCATTCCATGATTGCCTATGACTGGTTATTAAACTGACAAAAGTTCCTAATCAAGTGAGGCCAATTTCTGGTGGTGGTTTCTTGATATACTAGAGAGGCCTGTCTAAAGACTTTGAGGGACGGTTACAGTCAGGGAATAAAGGCTTTTTTCATCATAATACATATGGAACAAGAGACAAAAGAGAGATACAAAAGTAAAGGCCTGTGTCAAATTAACTCACATAGATTATAAAATAACAGACAAAGATTAAGAAAATGGGAAAAACAGATGCCCATCTTTTCATGCTAAACATGTCATCACTTTCTTTTCTCTAGGTGTGTGAATGGCAAGCAACAATGAATTAAAATTTACCAGTTCTTGTCAACCATATATTCAGGGATTGAAATAGATATGCTTTGAGACAGGGTGCGTCAAAAGAGGGTTCTACTTCTGTGTTCCAAGAAAAGATAGTGTCCGCATCTTCCACCTTCTAATTATAGTTAAAGTACCCACTAAGGGATCATGAATTTTCTTCCTTTGCTGTTGAATTGTAGGTGATAACTTGTGCAGAAAGGTAGAGATCTGGGCCATTTCTTATTTTAAGAGAGGCAATGAAGAGCTGCTCCATTCTTATTTTTATAGTAATGGTTCATTTTGCATTCAATGTTTTAACAGAATGACTGAACTTTGATGGGTTTCTAAGAATTTGGGTTGATGTAGACTCTGAAAGGAATAGTTCTATTGCTGCCTTTCTTTCAGATCTGATACAATCCTCATATCATACCTTTGTGTTGTGCATAACATGCCAATACACTTCCAAAGAAGATTCATCAGAAAATACAAGGAAAGATGTCCCCAAGAGCATAAATTTCTACAAGGCCTGCATTCCCTATTAGAGACCCTTTAGAAGAGATAAGAGGATATAACTTCACGAATCAATAATGTAAACAAAGTGACTGAAACTCAAAACAAAACAAGGGATTCTGTTGTCCGCCATGAAGAAAAGATAAATTTGAAGCAACTTGGCCTCAAAATGAGAGAGTACAAGAAAACAAAAATAAAAGTAGCAATTTCGAGATTCCATTTGCAACTCTGAATTATTTCTTTTTTGCCCTATTTTGAAAATGGAATATCATACTTCAATCTAAAGTAATTTTATGTTGTATTTTTTATTAATCTTTATTCACCTGAATGTTGTTTGTGCTTTTTGATTCGTGGACCAGTAAATTTGTTCACCGTTATTTTCATTCATGGATAGCTACCAAAGGCATGGGATTTTTTGTTTAGATTTTGTTTTTTGAGGTCTTGTAGTTCTGAGTGGTGAGGAATCTCTCCTTTACCCATGATTATACTTCCTCTATTTATATTTGAACAAGATTGGTGGTCTAATCCACTTCTTTTGGGGGGAGATGAGCATTTCCCTCACTTTGGAAGGGAAAGAAGCTTTTAATCAATTTTGTCTTTTGCCGTTTTCAGGATTGGTGGATTTGTAGCTGCTAGCTGGTATTTGGCATCTCTAATTCTATTCAAATGCAAGTAATCACTGAATACACAAAATATTGAGTTTTCTTCTCTGTTCGCCCATACATGTATCTCGACTACTGGCTGTCACACGGTTACAGTACTCGCAAGGCATTTGGTAAATAGACTCAATATACACATTTTGCCTTCAGTTTTAATTGTAACTAATTGGCCAACTGTAGTATTGAATAGTTTTGTACAGATTGAAGTGGTTGTTAATGCTATTTTTTTTTCTTGCAACCTGGAACTTCCTGAATTGAGTTACATATTGATTTTGCAGTAAATCTCTATAATGTTAACAGTAAGGCCTTGGTTTGTTGCAACAGCAGCTCTACCATATAATTTCTTAGGTCATGTTTGGAGCAGCTTCCAGTTAGAATCGCCTTTGAGGTTCTACAAACTTTGGCCTAATTAATTTGAGGGGAGTATGGTGAGCTTTGGACATTGTTTGAAATTATTTTAGCTTCCAACCAAAAGTAGGTTGCTTAGACAGATTTGACTTTATAATTGATGTAACTTAGTTGCTTCTATTCCTGAACTATATATTTTATATTGAAAATAGAAGTCAAAGTTAGCTTTTAACTAAAAAATTGACCAAAGATATCCTTAAAAATTGTAGCAAAAAGAAGCTCTCTTTTCTAGAAGACGATGTCAATCACTAGTTTGTTTTTGAGCATCATCGAGGTTGGCATGTAAACTGTAACAGCCGTTCCGTACGCTTCGGCTTGTCTGGAGCATGAAGATCAGCACTTGCAAACGTCTGCTCCGTCGGGTCCCATTTGCAAATGTCTGAATCATGGTTTGTCTAACTTAAGTCTACTCGGGCGTGTGGTATCGTATCTGAAAAAATCTGATATGTTACGGATCACTCTCAGGATCGGCCGAGTTAAGTAAAGTCACGATGAGAGAGAGAGAGAGAGAGAGAGAGAGAGAGAGAGAGAGAGAGAGAGAGAGAGAGAGAAGAGATAATACATAGAGTCGGGTAGAGTTGATTGTGACTCATACCGTATTAGATCAAAGAAGATCTGATGCATCCGATCCGATACTAATGACCGAGCGGACGAATCTTAATCTGAATAAGGGGCCCTCGACCTCGTACCAACATCACCCCCTCCCCCTTTACGCAGACAGCTGCGCTCTGCGCTTGAACGCCTCCCGTGGCTTGGAAGAGAAATAACGTCAGTTGGGTCAATTTCTCCTAAAAGGCAAGGTTTATTGCACACCCAATTCTATTATAATTCATTTAATAGCGGGCTAAATTTGGCCAAGAACAGGTGTAAAAGGTATGGTGTTTTTTATATTTAAATATTATTAATTATATAAAATTAATAGCACAAACACCACATATATTATCAAACCACGTTATGATAAGTATACATAGACATACTAATGCCGGGACAGAATGGATTAACTTATTTTCTAAAATTGTATAGGTCGAGTGAAGGAATCAAACAACTTGTTCCACACCAATCGGTGAACGAAAATATGTGTTAAATATGTAAGTAAATGAGTCCTATGGCACATCAAATATGTTTTCCATCGACCAACATTCCAACTCGGTGAAGAAATGGCAACCCTGGGCAGTCGCCAGCGCGGAGCCAATCGGGCTGGCCCATTATTGCCCATGTGATAGTGATCAATCATGGGCCGCCCTCCTTGCGTGCTTCCAATGAGAAGACGCCCACGGCCGTGAACTCCACCGAACATCGGGAATTGGCCAAAAATGTGTAGAGCTTCGGACACTGACACGTATGTGATTCGACGTCGACGGGCAGATCGGGAGACACCGGCGGATCTCAATTGGCCTCATCTGATGTGGACACATCAGCGGGTGATCCATCCGTGGCTTGGATCCCCTCCACATATAATCTCTCTCTCTCTCTCTCACACACACACAGGCGCGCGCGCGCGCGCGCACGCACGCACACGACACACGCACGCACGAACACTCACTCAGGGTACACTTCAATTTCAAGTAGATCAGAGTAGAGGTGGCAATTAGCCTGATTAATACGACAAAGTCATTAGTGGACAGTGGACAAAAGAATGTTTGACCCCAACTCGGACTACACACGCACGCACAATTTTTAAGTAGTTGAGAGTAGATGCGACATTCGGGTGGGTTGAGCCCGAGTCATTAGTTGAGAGTGGCAAAAGAATGGTTGACCCTACCTCGACTTGGTCTAACCTTGGGTCAAACTTGTGTGAATAGTGGAGAGTGATAAAAGAAAAAAAGTTTGAGTCAAACTTGACCTGGCTTAGCTTTGGTGTGGGAGATTGCCACCTGAGTTAAGGGTAGGTTGGAGTGGAATAGGACTATATATCCTGCCTCTCGGAGTCAGCTTATTAAGTTTAGTCTAAAAAGTATTAATATTGATGTGATATCTAGCCAATCAGACTCGGGAGTTGGGCAATTTTTGGACATCACGAGTCAGGTAGTTTTATCTCACTTAGAATAGTTTTGAGGAGGGTTTGAGACAGGAAATATATGTATATTTCTTGATAATTTGAATTTTAGCAGAGTAAGGTCACTTATAGACGTATTCAAGTAGATTTAAGTGAGTTTCATTAATCCTAACTAGGCCCAGTTCAAAGAATCAACTTGACCTGAACTTCCTCTGGTGTTTTCACCCAAATGTGTCCTTTTAAGTGATGAATGTTGCCAAGTTTAGGTCATGAGAGATTCTGAAGTCTGGGGAAGGAAATCATCGGACAGAATTCTGCAAATTTGAATAATTTGTCTACTCGTGGAGGGATTAATATAACCTCACTTTTAACAGATCATCAGTGAGAGATGTTATATGTTGCCGCTAAAATCTCCTAGGCAATGGGAATCGGATTGAGGCACGTGTCTCCAATTTTTTATTTGAGTTTTACCTCTTTTAGTGGTACATCATTCATGGTATTAAAGTATTTATTTGAGATTTGTGTATCAGTTAAGAATGTGATACAACGAAGTGTCCTACGATATACTCAAAATTTATATATTTTCTTTTAAAATAAGATTAAATATTTTTGAGATAACACGAGTCTATCGTTGAGTTGAGATAATATTAACATATGAAAATTAATATCATTTTTATTTTTTTTGACAATTTTAATATTATTTTTTTAAATTATTTAATCTTACGTCTCATCGTGTCTTGAAACTTGTGTCGAGGTTTATAGTAAATGACTCACGGTCAATCTCAAGATCTTTTAAATTATAGATAATAATAGTAATAAATATATTTATCATAATTAAGATTAATTTTTTTATATTCTTCCATTTTCCTCTCTGCCGTACCTTGGTTATTTTTTTTGGGGGGGGGGGGGGGGGAGAGAGTTGTTGCCGGTGGTCTTGGAAGAGAGGGGAGACGTCTCTCTCTCTCTCACTTGCGATAAAAAAAGTCACGGCCCAGATTGTTTTTTGAGTTGTAATTATTTTTTATAAATTTTTATAATCGTTTAACTCTTATTACAAAAAAGTCACGTCATTTGCGATAAAAAATATCTCATGAAATATTATATACGGAGAGTTGTAAGATACATGAAATGGCAAAAGTACCCTTCCAACTTGGGTCCCCACCTCTCTCTCTCTCTCTCTCTCTCTCTCTCTCCGGTGGAAGACCCCCCGCCACCCCTCACGGCCCCCCCCTCCGGTGGAGCAAAACCTCCCCTCCCGATTGGGAGTCCTCTCGACACCGCCGCTGGACCCCCTGCCCTCTGGCCAACCCTCGGGGGAAAGCAAAAAATGGGCGAGTGGAAAGAAACAGAAGAGGAATGGATCAACTCCTCAGCATGGGCTTCTCAGAAGAGCTCTATTCCCAGGCCCTCACCCCCACGGACGACACCTCTACCCAAGAAGCTATAGAATGGATCCTTACCCTTCTTTTAGGTTGACGATAGATCCCTCCTCCCCTCTCCGCCCCCCTTGTCAACCCGTCGGCGCTCCACTTCCACCCAGCGGTCGCTACCCTCCCATTCGACACAGCCTGGACTAGTACTTCACTGGCAGACCACCACCACCTCTGTCGCAGCGGCCGACCAGAAACCTTCCGCCCCCGCCCGCCGCTCCTTGTTGCCGCTACCATAGCATCTTCTAAGAGGGCGGCCGCGGTGGTCTCTGAACCCTGTTGATGATTGATGCAATCTGGACCATCTACTTGTTAGGACTTAGGTCCACTTATCTTAAGTCTGGCTTAGTCATTTACTTGTAGTTTAAGGTGTTAAAACCTGGGTATATGTCCTAGTTTCCAGGCAGAGTAGTTGATACGTATGTTGCAGGTGGAAGATCCCCACATTCTTCCCCCATTACGTCTTCTATTTCCTTCATATTTGTATGTCTATAAATGTGTAGGATGTCATGGCGCTTTATGTACTAGTTTCAAAAGTGTATCTTCCTCTGTTTATGAATAGAATTTTTCCTTTCAGTCTCAGTTCTCGCCTCTGTCTTGCTGTAGGTAGCAGAGTCAAGGTCCACTCTTCCTTTCATTTGCTTCCAATATTTTTGGTATCAAAGCGGTCAGGTTCGACAGAAGCTGGGCGAAGAGAATGTTGTTTGCTGAAGCAATGAGCCTTCTAGGAAACAGGTTGCAGCAGTTTCAGAAGTTGAAACAGAGGAAAAAATTGGTGCACGCCAAGTGTTCGACAAAAGTCATAAGAGAAGGTTTTTAGCATGGCTAATGGTATGGCAACCCTAAACCTTTCTCAACCGTTGGTACCTATTTTACTGGAGTGAACTATGAGTATTGGAGTGTCAAAATGAAGACTTTGTTCATTTCCCAAGATCTTTGGGATCTAGTTGATATCGGTTATGGAGAAGTAGAGAGCTCCAAAGAGAAGATGGCAGATCTTAAGGAGCTTCGAAAGAAGGACGCCAAGGCACTGCTGGCCCTCCAACAAGCTGTGTCAGACTCAGTGTTTCCTCAGATAAAGTCCAAGAAGGCATGGACCATTTTGAAACAAGAGTTTCATGGAGATGGGAAGGTAACAACAGTAAAACTCCAAACTCTTAGAAGAGAATTTGAAACACTTCTTATGAAGAGCAATGAGTCAGTTCAAGAATTTTTCTCCAGAGTTTCAATTACTATAAATCAAATGAAAACTTTTGTTGAAAGTACTTCAGATCAAAAGGTGGTAGAAAATATCTTACGAAGTCTCCCTTCGAAGTATGATCACGTTGTTATAGCTATAGAGGAACCTAAGGATTTATCCATTTACTCCTTTACTGAATTAATGGGCTCATTGTTAGCACATGAGGAAAGAATGAGCAGGTCATCAGATAAGAGTGTGGAGATCACATTTCAAACAAAAGTTGATGCACCAAACAACTCGAAGAAATGTGAAGGCTCATTAAATCAAAGGAATGGTGGAAGAAAACATGGAAGAGGTGGCTTCCGTGGTCGTGGAAGAGGAAGATATAATAGATCCAGACATAGTTCCGAAAGTGGTGACAAAGATAATCAAAAGTCAAGTTACAAGGGGAAATAATGTCTCACTGCAAGAAGTTTGGTTATATTGAGACATATTGTTGGGAAAAGGCCAAGGAGCAGGTCAACCTTATTGAAAAGAAGGAAGAGGAAGATAATCTCTTTCTTACACATGTTAATCCCAAGCAAAGTAAGACTGATATTTGATTCTTGGATAGTGGCTGTAGTAACCACATGATAGGGATAAAGAATTGTTTCAAAGCATTGATGAATATGTCAAGTAAAGTGTTCTGACTTGGAGATGATAAGGAGGTGAAAATTCAAGGACAAGGGATTGTGTATGTGAAGACAAAATCAGGTATAGAAAAACTTATCCATGATATGTATTATGTACCTAGTTTAGCTCACAATTTACTTAGTGTTGGACAACTAATTGAATAAGGGATATTCAATCCTATTTGATGATAACATGTGTGAGATTAAGTGCAAGAAATTAGACAAGTGCATTCAGATTCACATGACTGAAAATAAAATGTTCCCTCTAGAAATTTCTTGTATAGATGATTTTGCGTTAGTTTCTAATGTGAAAAATCAGTCTTGGCTGTGGCACTTAAGGTATGGTCATTTGAATTACAATGGTTTGGATTTGCTAGAAAATATAAATATGGTCCATGGTTTGCCTCACATAAGTTGTAGCAATGATATTTGTGAACATTGTGTTTACGGTAAGCAACATCGCTTACCATTCCCTATTGGAAAGCCATGAAGAGCAAAAGAGCCTCTAGAATTGGTCCACACTGACATATGTGGTCCAATGAATGCACCATCTTTGAACAAGAGCAAGTACTTCTTATTGTTCATTGATGATATTTACACTCGTATGTGTTGGGTATTTTTCCTCATTCAGAAATCAGAAGCATTGGAAAAGTTTCAGGAGTTCAAAGTTTTTGTTGAGAAAGAGAGTGGGCGCATGATAAAAATCCTTCACACAGATAGAGGGGGAGAATTTTGCTTCAATGACTTTGATTGTTTTTGTAAGCAGCATGGTATTCGCTGGCAATTAACTGTGAGGCACACTCCAGAGCAGAACGGTGTGGCTGAAAGATAAAATAGAACTGTTGTGGAGATGGCTCGATGCATGTTGAAAGGAAAAAAGATTCCAAATGATTTTTGGGCAAAAGTTGTGGCTACATCAGTTCACATTCTCAATATTTCTCCAACCAAAGCTATAAGAAACATGACCGCATTTGAGGCTTGGCACCAGAAAAAATCTCAGATGGGTGGTTTGAAAGTTTTCGGTTGCATTGCATATTTCCTTATTGATTCTGAAAGTAGAAAGAAGTTAGATCAAGAAAGTAAAAAAATGTATTTTTGTTGGGTATAGTATTGAAAGCAAAGCTTACCGTTTATTTAATCCTAAAACTGAGAAGCTAATCATTCGCAGAGATGTTGTATTTGATGAGAACAGCTTGTGGGACTGGTCTGCAAAACAAAATCAACAGTCAGTAGTGATGGTTGATGTATCTGAATTTTCAGAAGAACATGAAGAAAATCAGTCATATGAACAGACTTTCCAGCTCTCCTAGCAGTTCGCATCAAGGCAACATTGTGGACAGCAAAGGCCCTCCAAGAAAGGTAAAATATCTTTGTGAGATCTATGAAAGGAGTAACTTTGCTTTTATGGTTGTAGAGCCCACATGCTATGAAGACACAATAGGAAAAAAAGAATGGGAAGCTTCTATGAAAGATGAGATGAATGTCATTGAAAAAAATAAAACATGGGAACTTGTGGTCTTACCATTGGGAAATGATGCTATTGGTGTCAAGTGGGTTTACAAGGTCAAGTACAATGCTAATGGGAGTGTGCAAAAATACAACTCAAGATTAGTTGCTAAAAGGTATGTGCAAAAATTTGGTGTGGACTTTTGTGAAACATTTTCCCATGTTGCTAGATTTGAATCTATCAGAACTGTTTTAGCATTAGCAGCTCATTCAGATGGAAAGTTTTTCAATTAATGTTAAATCTGCATTCTTAAATGGTTGTTTGGAAGAGGATGTCTATGTTGAACAACCACAAAGATTTGTTGTTAAAGGAGAAGAGGGGAAGGTGTACAAATTGAAGAAGGTGCTCTATGGCCTTAAGCAAGCACCTAAAGTATGGTATAACCGGTTGGACTCTTATTTCAGAGACCATAGTTTTCACGGAAGTGAAAGTGAGCCCACTTTATTCATGAAGGTGAAAGGTATCCATGATATTCTCCTTGCTTGTGTATATGTGGATGACATAGTCTATACAGGACCTTTGGAACTCGCTATCAAGCAGTTCATGGATGGTATGATGCATGAGTTTGATATGTTGGATTTGGGAATGCTACATTTTTTTCTTGGTTTACTGATAATGGTATCTTTATTTGTCAAGAGAAATATGCTTTAGGGCTACTTAGAAAGTTTAACATCCTGAAATGCAAAGTTTCTTCTACTCTAATGAATCTGAATGATAAACTGTCTCTAGACGATGGAACTCCAAGGTCGGATATGCAAGCAAATTTAGAAATTTTGTTGGACGTTTGATATATTTGACAAATTCACGTCCGGATATTATGTTTGCTGTTAGTTTGATTTCCAGGTTCATGCATAGCCCTTCCATGCATCACTTTGAGGCAATAAAAAGGATTCTTCGTTACATCTGGGCAACAGCTAACTTTGGAATTTGGTTTACACCTGTTCCTAATTTCAAATTGGTTGGTTTTTCTTATAGCAATTGGGCAGGTTTTGTAGATGACAGAATAAGCACCGGTGGGTTCATCTTCAATCTTGGTTCTGGAGCTAAAACGTGGAGTTCAAAGAAACAAAGCACCACCTCTTAAAGCAGAGTACATTGCTGCATCATCCACTACATGTTGTCAAGCTGTTTGGATGCGAAGATTGTTGAAAGGTATGGGTCAAGAACAAGAGCAAGCCACTGAAGTGTATTGTGACAATAAAGTGACAGTTGCAATGATAAAAAATCCTTTGTTTCATGACCGAACCTAACACAGAGATTCGACACCACTTGATTCGAATTCTTGTTGCTGAAGGACAGATCGCAATGAAACATTGGTCCACTGAAGACCAAGTTACAGATGGCTTCACAAAGGCACTTCCTCATGCAAAGTTTTTCAGGTTTAGAGATGCACTTGTTGTAATAGACTTTGCGTCAAGGGGGAGTGTTGAAGATTGATGCAATCTGGACCATCAAATTGTTATGACCGAGGTCCACTTATCTTAAGTCTAACTTAGTCATTTGCTTGTAATTTAAGGTGTCAAAAAATGGGTTTGTGTCCTAATTTCCAAGAAGTAGTTGATATGTTTGTTGCAGGCGGAAGATCCCCACGTTCTTCTCCCATTATGTCTTCTGTTTCATTCATATTTGTATGTCTATAAATATGTAGGATGCCATGATGCTCCATGTACGAGTTTCAGAAGTGTATCTTCCTCTGTTTATAAATAGAAATTTTCCTTTTGGTCTTAGTTCTCGCCTCTATCTTGTTGTAGCTAGCAGAGTCAAGGTCCACTGTTCCTTTCATTTGTTTCCAACAAACCCCTCCCCCTCTGGCAGAGCAGAACTACACCCCCACCACCCCCACCCCTCCCGGCCCTCCCCCTCCCCACCCGCCAGAGCCCTCCCCACCCTATTGGTATTAAATTTTCTTTTTTGCATATATAGCCCACTTAAGTCAATGATTATGTGAAAATTTATCTTGGATTTTTATGTCTTAGTATATCCTTGTTAGATGAATATATTGTCATGTAAAACCTTAATTACATAGTCGTCCGGTAACTAGGAATTTAGGGGAAAATAATCATATTAACCATACCCAGGGTTTGCCGTCCCGTCCCGACCCGCATCAACCCGCACGACCCGACCCGACCCAGGCGGGCGTCGGGTCGCACGGGCTGTGGGTCGTAGCCGGGACGCACTGGACCGCATAGTCCCGTGCGTCCCACCGCGTACCGGAGCGGGTCGAGGCGGGCCCGGTGTGGTACGTGCGGGACGGCGCGTACGTGCTGGGTCGTCCATTTAGCGGGCCGGGGTGCGGGCGTGTCTGGCATCCGCAGCGGCTTGAAGGCGGTGGCTGGCGGGTGTGGGCGGTGCAGAGCGGCGGCGGACGGCACCGGACGGCGGCGACGACCGGCGATCAGAGGTAGGTGCCCTAAATTTTTTTTTTAGGGTGAGGAGGGGGGTGGGGGAGGGTGAGGAGGGGGAACGTCTGCCACTGCGGGGGTGGGGGAGGGTGAGGGGGGGGGGGGGGGCGTCTGCACTGGCACCGGCGCCGGTGGGGGAGCGGGGAGGGAGGTGGGGGAGGGTGAGAGGAGGGGGGGGCGTGGGCACCGTGAGAGGGGGGGGGGGGGGCGTCTGCACCGCCGCCGCCGCCGCCGGGGGGGTGGGGGAGGGTGAGGAGGGGGGGCGTCTGCCACCGCGGGAGTGGGGGACGGTGAGGGGGGGGGCCTCTGCACTGGCACCGCCATCGGATCTGGCCGCGGGGAGGGAGGTGGGGGAGGGTGAGAGGGGGAGGGGGGGCGTCTGCACCATGAGAGGGGGAGGGTGAGAGGGGGAGGGGGGGCGTCGCACTGGCACCGTGAGAGGGAGGGGGAGGAGGGTGAGGAGTGGGGGGGGGCGTGGGCACTGTGAGAGGGGGGCGTCTGCACCGTGAGAGGGGGAGGGTGAGAGGGGGGGGGGCATGGGCACCGTGAGAGGGGGAGGGGGGGCGTCTGCACCGCCGCCGCCACTGCCGGTGGGGGGCGGGGAGGGTGAGGGGTGGAGGGGGGGGTTGTTTAATTTTTTTAGTTTATTTTTAATCTAAAAAATATAGGAAAATATTTTATTAGACTATTTAATATTATTGTTAATGTATTATTTAATTCATGTTATATAAATAATATAATTTTTGTTTAATTTATGTTGTAGAAATATCATTTTGATAATGTATTATTTAATTCATTTTGTAGAATTAATATAAATAATATTTAATTCATGTTGTAGAAATAAATTTATTTTTTGATGTGTTATTTAATTCATGTTTAAATATTAGATTTAATTTAAATGTAATATTAAATATTAAATATAGTATTGCATGTTGTAGAAATACTGATATTAATATCATTATTAGTTGTAGATGTAAAATATTTTTAAATGCATAATGTATATTAGTTAATTTAATTGTATAATGTAATTTAATTTAATGTAAATATAAATTTAGTGATGAATAGTTTATAAATAATTTTAAAGTTAATTTATATGTATAATGTAAATTATTTAGAGATGTTTATAATTTATATGTGTCATGTAATTTAATTAGAGATGTAATTTTAAATATCTAATTAGTGATAAATAATTTTAAAGTTAATGTATATGTATTAATTATAAATATTAACCTTATATGTATGTTATAGAAATAATGATATTATTTTGAACTAAATTATATTAAGATGTATTAAATATTGAATTTAGTCTTGCATGGTACGCAAATAATGAAATGATGTTCATTGTTAGTTGTAGATGGGAAATAATATATTTTCATAATTTAAATTTCTTAATTTTAGGAGATAGCACTTTATGGCTCCTAAGGAACGAACAAATGATATTGGGTGATCAAACGGAGTTTTGTTGGATGGCAACCGTAGGTGTTGGCGTTGTAACTATTGTAAAATAGAACACCGGGGAGGAGGGGTGTCTCGGTTGAAGAAACATTTGGCAGGAGGAGCCGGGGCAGGATACTCTGAGGTTGCTGGGTGTACCCATGTGCCTAGAGATGTGAAACTTGCAATAGCTAGGCACCTGCGGGAGAAGAGAGCTGAGATGCAAGAAAAGGAAAAAAAGAAGAAAAGGGATCAAGCGGCAGTGAGCGGAATAGCAAGCGGCAGCAACGAGGAGGAATGTACATGGACACCCAGTGACGAAGACAAACAAGCACGTACTGAGCAGTCTAATGTGTATGTCACTGTGAACGATCCATACGAAGCCGAGTTTCGTGAGGCAGTACGTCAGAGCAGGGAAGAGTCAAGACATCCCGAGGAGACTAGAGTCCGTAGTCGCGAGGCGGTGAGGACCGGAGCATAAGGGAGTGGTGGTTCATCTACGACTCGACAACCACGAGGCATAAGGAGTTTATTGACTGGTGACTCGGGGACACAAAGAAAAAGGACACAATCGATCAACATTGAAGATGTGGAGCCCAGTGCACTATCCCAAGAGCATGGCAAGCAAACGAGGATGGACGATGCATATGGCCAGAAGGGACCTAAATGGAAACTTGGTCAGGCTGTTGCAAAATGGTGGCACCACGCGGGTCTGCCTTTCAATGCAGCCAATAGCCCTTGCTACAAACCAATGTTTTAGGAAGCACATGTCCTTGGGCTACACGTGCAACCACCTACAGCGAGAGAATTGGCTGGCGTATATCTTGATGAACAAGTTGCTGAGATCAAGAGTTACATTGACTCATTCAAGCAGAAATGGACAAAGTACGGAGTCACACTGATGTGTGATGGATGGTCAGGTACCAAAAATCTAGTCTGATCAACTTCCTTGTTTATTGTGACAGACAGGTATTCTTTCACAAATCAGTGGATGCGTCTGGTCAAATTCACAGTCACCAATATATTTTGTCATTGATGGAGCAAGTGGTGACTGAGATTGGGGAGGAGTACATTGTGCAAGTGGTGACTGACAATGAGTCGAACTATAAGAAGGCTGAGGAGGAGCTAATGAAGAAAAAATGGCACATTTTCTAGACCCCCTGTGCAGCACATTGTGTAGATCTGATGCTGAAGGAGATTGGGCAGCTTCGTATGGTCAAATCTGTGGTCGAGGTGGCACAAAAAATCACGAAATATATCTACAACCACACACTTGTATTGACATGGATGAGGGAGCATTGTGGCGGCGAACTGTTGAGGCCTGGCATCACATGATTTGCCACCAACTACATCGCATTGCAGAGCATACTGAAGCACAAGGATGGGTTGAAGTAAATGTTTAGAGGTGAGACATGGCTGAGTTCCTCTTTTGCTGCTTCACGTGAAGGGGCGGAGGTCGAGGGGATTGTCAACACCTCGAATTTTTGGGATAGAGTGAAGGTATTAGTGTCATTGATAGAGCCACTGTATGAGGTACTGCGATGTGTGGATGGGGATAGAGTACCAACCATGGGATTGGTGTACAGCAAAATAGAAGCTGCCAAGCGGAAGATCCTTACAACGTCCAAAAAATATGCACCCACCATTCTAGAGATTGTGGAGGACAGATGGGACAGATAAATGAGCCGCGATCTTCACATGGCAGGTAAACACTTACATTCTCGTCCAATCAATGAGCTGTGATTTTCAGTTGATACTAATATGTAATTCATTGTCTTACGATTCTAGCGTACTATCTACATCCGGCCTTCCAATATGCTCGGGGCCTTGTTTATGACGATACGTTGATAGAATCGGTCAACATTGTGGTAGACCGATTATCTTTCACCCCAACAGATGCTGCTGATGTGTTGAATGATGTATACTTGGATATTTTAGCATTGACAATATGAAATGAAATATACACTTAATATTTTTTGATAATGCATATGAAAACATTTAGAGAGGCAATTGGTTCATTTACGACACCTAATGCCATGGCCAATCGTGACAGACTCGACCTAGGTAATGTGTCTTCACAATGTACCTTCTATATCTTGAGAAGTAATTTTTACATCTAATTATTATATTGTACGTGATCTGTCTTAAACACAGCTGAGTGGTGGCTAAATTACGGCACAAGTGCACCAGTATTAAGGAAGATCGCAATGAGAGTTCTATCGCAAACATCCTCGTCGAGTGGGTGTGAGCGGAATTGGTCGACGTTCTCCTTCTTGCATACTAAGCTGAGGAATAGGCTGACACACCGCAGGCTAGACAAAATGGTGTATGTTCATTACAACATGAGGCTAAAGGTCCGGCATGTGCAAATGGATACAAGGAGAGGAGAGGGAGATTACGACCCAACGGATGCTGTGTACTTGCGAGACGATGATAACCCTATGGTAGCATGGGTTGCAAGAGCCACAACCGAGCGTGGTGAGCAGAATTGGATGAGGAGGCTGACGAACCTGGCAAGACACCACGGCCTAATACTTTTCTCGCATCAACTGTACAAGAGGCAGTGGGGGAGGGAGATGACATCCATGTGTATTTGGGTGGTGACGAGTCAGCAACGGGACGTGATGATGAAGTTAATTTAGATGAAGACCTCGTCATTGGGGGTGGAGACACATCGTATGCGTACGATGATACAGCATGGGAGCGATTGATGCAACCTCCATCAATCGAGCGTCAAGAGCCACCTCAGGTGAATTAATACATGAAAATCGAATCGCAAATTTCATTAGATAGCGTAGTCATATATTGATGTATGATGATATAAGAAATATATTGCAGGTCGGTCCGACAAATGACAACATTGTGGGAGAACAGTGGTCCCGAGTTGCTGCACCGCGACATTCAATATCTGCGGAACCAAGAAGGTTATCCACTTCAAGAGAGGCTAGGGGGAGTTCCTCATTTAGAGAGGTGAAATTATATTGTCATTTCTACATTTGTCATGTTGTATTTCATTGGTAATTGAATATATTATTCTTTCAATTGTGTAGTCTTCGGTAGCATCGAAACAACCATCTCAGTCTGCTGCGTCACGACGCTCAATATCTAAGGCACCCAATCAGTCGTCTCAGGTATACGTACATACTTACACAATAGAAAGTAAGTTGAAAAATTATCTAAGCAGGCTTCTGCTTCTCAGGCATCTAGAGGGACACAACATGCAGTAGGTAAGCCGCCCCCTGCTCCACAGAAGAAAAAATCATCATGGACCACATTATTCACCAGCAAGAAGGACAAGGGACCACCATTAAATCCGATAGATATTGCAGACATGGAGACATTAGATCCCAATGCAGATGACGACACTCCCGAGCCCTCTGTTGAGCCCCGCAGCAGTGGGAGTCATGACTCCGATGATGATAGTATACCGAGAGGGTCTTCATCCCATGGAGGTGAAGGTGGTCAACGGAGTCGTGGTGAGGATACTAGTGCTGGTGGTAGAGAGTACAATAGTAGTCATAGTAGAGGTCGTGGGGGCCGTCAACATGCCGCATGGACAGAGGAGCAGCACTTCACACACGCCACGCAAGATGAGGACCACGGTGCTCCACCGGCAGGGACGAGACGGGCAGCTGATCATTGGGATACCTACTATGGAAGTTCGGTTGCAGACAGTACCAGCTATCAAGGCATGTTGTTTGATTTTGAGAGCATGAGCACACATGACTCCCAGGGATCTGGAAACTCGTATGGACGGTCATGGCCGCAGCAGCCGATGTATCATGGCGACTCAGATAACAGTAGTTCATTTTTCTCATCATATCCATATCCTTATGCCGCAGCTGCGCCAGCAGAGGTCGTGTACGCACAAGGTTCGCAGCAGTATGAATACTACGTACGCATGTATTGGGAGAACTATTCAGGTTCAATGCGCTATGAAGACTATCTGTCCTATCTACGTACCACGTTTAATGTCAAATTGTTTAGAGATGGGCACTGGCCCTGTTTGGGTCCATACTCTTAATTAGTATGTATCATTTGGTTATATTTATAACTAACTAGTAATTAATTGTAGATTTCTTCATATATAGAGTTCTGTACTTATCATTGAAATCACTAATGTAAACTTTTACATCATTTGCAGGTCATCATGGACGGACGGCGTCACCCTGCGTGGGAGCATTGATACTCTGTTGAGGGTGATAGACATGTGCACTGTAGATACTGCGAACATCGCGTCACCGGCATACACAGGTTTGCGGAGCACCTTGCTGGAGTGGGACGCGATGTTCGTGCATGCGACCGAGTTCCGGGAGATGTCCGACATTCCTTTCGGACACAGTTACATGATAGATACGGTTCTCGTAGCACACCCAGGATATCTTCTTCTACGTCCCGGGTACCTCCACCACGAGCACAGGGGGGAGCAGGATCTTCCTCCACGTCCAGAGTTCGAGCAGCACCAGCACCAGCACCAGTCGCACATGATAGAATTGAAGCTATAGATGTAGTGATGACTTTTTTTTACAGATTTTCATGTACCCTCCACCGCAGCACACGACCCATCATTTGTACAGATGGTTACATATTTTCAGTCCCACCCACATGTACCACCCACTAGGATAAGGTTAGATTATACGGGTGATCAGTCTCATGTATCTGATGATGAGTTTTGGGATTCAGGCTTCACTGATGACGAGGATTAGTGAGTTTTGGGATTCGGGCTACACAGATGAGGAGGATGAGTGAATTTTGAGATTCGGGCTTCACAGATGACGAGGATTAGTGAATTTTTATATTTTATACTTCATGAATGAATGTCATTATTATGTCACTGTTTACTTTTACATATTTAGTAATTGAAATAAATTTTTATGTATTATATATAATAGGATGTTTAATTAAGCGGTGTAATATGTAATTTTTATATAATTAATTATGTGTAATTTAGTATGGATCTATTATCATAAAAAAACTCTACATTCTAATATTTTTAAATATATATAACATTTAATCTTTCAAAAAAATTATTAAAAATTTTAAGAAAAATTAAAAAATTACGCGTCGAGAGCCCGAGGGAGCGGACCGGGTCGCTGTGTGACCCGGCCGACCCGACCCGACCCGACCCGCGCCGTGACCGGGTCGACCGGGTCGGTAAACCTTGACCATACCCTACCTTTTATAAACCCTACATTTGTATTTATTGGAATACCCTTGTGACATGATTATATTGTCACGTAGAACCTTGCTATAACTATTCATCGCGGAAGGGTTAACCAAGTAGACAATATATTCGTCTAACAAAGATATATCAGTAAATGTCAATTCATGGTAGATTCTTATGCAACTGGCAATTTAGAAGAGTATATATATATATATATATAGAAAAAACCTTAGATATTGCTATGGACTCATCCGAGTTCTCTCTCCCAAGTCCCAACCAGAATGTGGTCATTCATGTTCTTTGAAGAGTGCGTTTAGTTTTAACATAAAAACTTAGAAACCAAATAAACTCAGTCTTACGAATTTTAAAACTTAGGTGTTAAGGTTGAAGGGCTCAAGACTATAAACTCAAAGAACCCACGTATATTTTTCGATATAGAATTATTCCCATTCTTATGCAATTGGCAATTTAGAAGAGTGTATATATATATATATATATATATATATATATATAGAAAAAACCCTAGATATTGCTGTGGACTCATCCGAGTTCTCTCTCCTAAGTCCCAACCAGAATGTGGTCCTTCATATTCTTTAAAGATTGCGTTTAGTTTTAACATAAAAACTTAGAAATCAAATAAACTCAGTCTTACATACCAGTGTTATCAGAATCGGATCAATATTTGAACAAGACAATGAGCTGATTCGATTCAAATCGATTTAACCGTTCAATCGAACCGATTTAAACCGTGATGCCTGTTAGAGTGTGGAGCCTAAACTCATCATCGTCTCTTTGTATTGTTCTAGGTGTGTTTTTATCATAGATTGATCTTTTCTTCCCCATTTCTTCTTCCCTTTCTCTACATACCTTTTCTTCCCCATTTCTTCTTCCTCCTCTGTTATTTGTCCATCTCTACATACATAATAAGATATTTTTGTTCACACGTACATATCATTTTGAATATTTAAATATTTAAATATTTTTTGTGAAGGTTAAATATGGTCGAATCGGTTCGGACCGATTCAGCATTAGACCGGAACGGACCTAATCGGACCGGTTCCTGGACCGGTTCGACCGGATGGTCCGATTCTGATAATATTGTTACAAACCTTAAAACCTAAGTACTAAGGTTGAAAGACTCAGGACTATAAACTCAAGGAACCCACATATATTTTTCGATATGGGACTATCCCAATTCGATGCTCCAACACTCTCGCAAAGTGGGTCTTGGCCTGCTCTGATACCATCTTATAAATATTTAACCATGGTGAAGGTGACAAAAGGAGTTGGGTCAAGATCATGCTATGATACTATGTTGAATCCACAAAATCGCGGTGTTGAGATACATAGGCCCAGGGTCATAAGCTCATGAATCACAACTCATTTAACCAATACGTGACTATTGTCCAGGGGATTATGCCTAAATATTCCAACACCCAGAATAATATTCGGAAAGAAATATAAAATTTATTATAATAAATGGAATAGAATATATATATATATATATATATATATATATATATATATATATATATATATATATATATATATAAGGTACTCCGAACTTTGTTTGAATTGTTCACCGTTTTAAAGTGACTAGTATTATCTAATTAACACACAACAACATAGATTTAACAAGATTACAATTATAAGAGAAAACTCGTAATATAACCACACCTTAATTAAGACTTGGCATTCTTCTGAGTAGTTAATTAACCACGGTCATTGAGTCTATCAAATATCATGCGGTCAGAGTTAAGTCTGTTAATGTATTTATCATGAATCCACATTGATCTCTTCAAATCACTAATAAACATTTGTCAAATGCAGACTAGAAAACCAGAATCCGCGTCATTGACGTAGCATCCGTATAGGCTTCCGTCGAGCTCTCATCAGCTCGAGGAATCGTTGGACGGCCGTCGCGCGCTGCAGGGTACGGACAGAGCACACAGTAGTATCCTACCGTGGGCGGTGGCGACGCCGGGAAGGACGAGCCGGGCACGCACAGTCCGAGGGGAGTCTTTCGTTTGACGCGGCCCAGTCAACGCGAGGGCCGAGTCCACCTCGTGCTCGAGAGTGGAGACGCGTCCTCCCGGAGTGGCGGAGGGTTGGCTTCCTTTCCTTCTGGTTGTTATTTGTAAGTGGACGGCGACCGCGGCCGTGGAAGGTGGCCGGTTTGGTCGGAAGTGCGCAGACTTCCTCGGGAAACACACAAGTGAGAAATAAGAAACCCTAAAACAGAAGAACAACACGTGCACGTACGTGAAGACATGCAGCTTACGCGAGGGTTAATTAAATTTGAACGAGGCTGCCAATGGACCGTGCCCGACTCAAGTGAGAGTCTTTAATTAGTTTTTAAACTTAAATTCAGTCTAAGTACGAGTGATAATTTGTCAAGTCGGATAGGATCTCACTATTTCATTAAATTGTTAGTCCCGACGTCGATCAAACTTCATTTATAAACTTTTCAATCGAATGTGATCTTTGAAAAAATTTATTGACATCTCCATATATTAAAGAGATACAAGATACTAATTCTTTTTGAATGGCCAACGACATCATCTCTCTCCCTTTTTAGGTCATGTGACATAAATTTTTATTTAGAATCTAAATATTTGACTGACTATTTCGGGACATTCGGTCGACCCAAAAGTTTAAGCATAGTCTGATTCTTTAACGGGCCTAGACTTTTAAGTCCGACTAAAATTTCACATGCTCTATATAAAAGAGGTGGTAGCTGGACTCAATATCGGCCTAGGCCCGTGGACACATTGGGCTGACCCAACCCCTCGAAAAACCCTAAATTTGTAGTAAGTGAACATGGAAAAAATGTGTCAAATCTCTTACTTTCTTTCAACCGAATCTGAGGTTCTACGTACCGTATTTCAACCTCTACAACACCCTTATTAGATGAATATATTATCACATGAAATCAAGATTGGTCGACTTGCACGATGAGGCTACTGTTTGTTCTATTTTGACATGGTACGAGTCGACCTAGCTCACCCTGACTGAAGTCAAGTCATGCAATTGAGTTTTGATGACTTTAGCCGACTAGGTCCAATTAGACCAACCCAATTTCTCTACGATACAATACGAGTGAGCTGACGCTCACCGATATGGTGCAGTACGATATCCGTGACCACCCTCATCGAACGGTTCCATAGCTAGACGTACGTTTGTGAGATATTATTATTGAAATGAAATGACCAAATTAACTCGATCTCTATCCTATCATTTGTAAGTTATAGATTTATATTCGCTAATATATTGTTGTTCGACGAAAGCATATCGTCACGTAGAACTATACGTAGTAATTGTCACGAACATGGCGATAACATGGACAATACGTTAGTCAAACAAACGCATGGTAACAAATATATATGCATATAATAGATTAATGGATTTGAGTATAATTAATGATTTAAGAGGTATGTACATGTAAAAAATCGCGTTTCCTTTTTAGATGACGAGGGAAGCAGAACTTTTGTCGGTAAATCCCGGGTGGGTGGCTGCAAACAAGAGAATCTGACCGTGCATCAGGTCGCCCGTCTTCAAACGAAATAAAATTGAAGTCCTCTACTCTCCATGCATGAGAGAGAGAGAGAGAGAGAGAGAGAGAGAGGATCTAGAGTGACTCGGTGGAAAAGGTCCTCCATTTCATAGGAGGGACTCGAGATCGATCTCCGGGGAGGTTTATTTGACTCACATTTGATCCTCGAGGGATGTGAGCCTGGGATTTTATGACGACGGTACAAAAAGGGGTGATTTGATGCGTAGGGTGAGACTCGAACTCGGGTGACCCAATAATCGCTAAGCTCTCAGTACCACTCTACTAGATTCTCCGTTACCAAAAAAAAGAGGGAAATAGAGAGAGAGGTGGATGTTTCTTCCGGGCGACTTATCCCTGAAGAAGAGGAAGCCCAGAGGGGATGGGGACTCGAGAGAGAGAGAAGGGCACCTTCCCAGCTCATCCAAGTCAGCCGACACCACCTCGTGAACGGCCAAAGGCCATGTCGGGCGGCCACGTCCACACCTCCCCCCATCGCATGTCAACCTTGCCTTCCCAACCGGCACGTCAGCACCTCTCCTCAGGGACCTTCCCGCATCTCCACGTGGCAAGCCAAACTTAAGCGGCCTCCCATGCTAGTAGTAATTAGTTTATTAACACCATCACTTAACACTAACTTTTATTCCAGCGGGAGGTAAAAACATGCCACATTACCATTTAACAGTAGATCTTTAGTTGGCACTTCACCCAAAAAAATCAAAAAAGAGATTATATAATAATAAATGTTTGTCGCTGTGTTAATTAAACCCGATTGCATCAAGTAACATTAATGGTGTTTTTTTTATAAGTGATCTCTTTTTTTACGAGAAAATTAGCGAGAAAACACGCTATCTCGCGACAGAGACGTGAAATTGAACTCGCACCCTTCTCTAAAAAGAGTGACAGTAATTAAGGGGGAGAGATTATCTGACTTCTTCTGAAATTATCAATTTATTGGTTGACTTCCTAATCTACTCGATCAGTTAGTATCTAAACAGTAGAAGTTGATCTTACTTGAAAAGACTTGCTACCAATCAAATCATTATCTAATAAAATGTATATATGGATGCCAAGTAATTCTTTTCTACAGTGCCTCATATGTATCAACTATTACATGCACCATCTTTAGAAAGTATATTCATATTTGTGATAACTCTCGCCTTCCATCCTACCGAGCAAATCAAATATACATAAAGTTAGCCCAGGTAGAAGAAGACATCTTTATCCTTTAGTTAAACTCCCACCCGATTTGTTCGAGGGATATATCATGATATCTCACTAAAAGTTCTCCTATTTATTTTGATTATTCATATAAGATATTTTATTTGAGTTAAGATACATAGACTCTTATCCTGATTTATCTCGAGATAAGTTATTCTACCAAAAAAATAGAACAAGGAGGGTTAAACTTTTTCACAATTCTCGAGAAGATATTTTGAATTATCTTATCTCCCAATCAAAATATTTTGATGTATTTTTATGGAATACTCTACCTACGATTTAACTTATCCGCTTAACCTATTCCACAATCAAACATGGCTAGATTATCACCACGGGAGAGACAACAGGTACCGTTGTTGTGTCATGTTTGGGAAAGATCTAATACAAAGCATGGCTGTATTTTCTTTTTAAAATTTAAAAATAGAAACAAGGACATTCTAGTCATTTAATTCTCTCCTATTAATTAATTGTTGAAATTTAACATTTGAAAGAATATTTCCTACATATTTAGATGACAATAAACAACAACAATATAAGAATGATAGTTTTGAAATTAAAATTTAATAAAGATAATGGTAGATGTTCAAATGTGATATCTCGAAACACGCATTACATCTTTTAAGATTTATTTGATACGGAAGAAGGAAATCGTCTCGAGGAGAACCTACAAACAGAAAAATCGCGTGAGAAAGAACCTTGGGAGAAATAACAGGGGGCAACGTACCCTCCGATATCTAAGTCGTACGGATGGGAGGAAGAGTGCTTTGAATCAGTGATTAAGTATTCGGACAGAGTGTGATCAGAGAGTGAAGGAGGAGGTCGGGAGTGCTCGAAAGATAATTCTACAAATAAATTTATAAAGAGTGTATTTTTTGGAAAAACAATCCTACACACCCTGACAACATATTTAAAGATTTATTCTCAATATAGCTGTCTGTTTGTCATCATATTGCTCTCTTAAGACCTGTTTGATAACAAAATACACCACGCGCGGGTGGAGTATTCGTCGGTCTCGCGTTGATTCTCCCAATTTCTCTCTCATTCCACTCTGATAAAAGCGAGAATAAGTTAACCCAGAGATATGCCACCCCAGCTTGAACCCATGCATTCTGTCATCAAACACCCTATTATTTACCTAAGCATATACATCTTATTTTATGATCCTTATTTTTATTAAGGTATTTATTATAACATGTATCTTGCTATTTAGTATAGAATTGCATATATGCTACTCCAATAAGCCTGAATGGATCATAAATGTCACTTGAATCGGGTTTAATCCTTCAGCATTCGCGTACCATTAGGGGTTTTGTAAGCTTCACAGTATTCATATATTTATTTCGTTGAGCGATTTTATGTGTTTTTTTTAATGACACGACAAGGTTATTTGAAAAATACTTTTGTATTCTTAAGATATTATCTTCTTCTCAAAAAAAATTTCTTTACACGCCCCCCATGGAGCAAGAAAATCCAAAAAAATAATAATTCCCCACTCTCCCCACATTCCCCTTTTTCTGTTTCCTTCTCTGTCTTTCTCTCTTGAAATATTTTCTAAAATTGATAAATACACATTTCCTTTTAGTGAGAGTTATATTTAAAGCTTTTTTTATTTTGAAATTAAATGTTCTCCAGGTCACACGGCGCGTGCGTCCCTTAGACTTCTTCCTGCAACACGCGTCTCCCTCGGAGACGGCGAACAGAGTCCCACTGTGGCAGCAAGGAGGACGCCGGGAAGAAGAAGAAGTCCAAAAAAAGAGGGAAACCGAGTCCACCCCCAGAGAGAGAACTGGGAAGCAGCGAGAATGTTATTTTTCTGACCGGGCCTGGTCAGCGGCGGATCAACCCACCGTGGGCTGAGTCCGCCTCGTGCTCGCGCTGGGGAAACGGGAACCGCGTTCCCCCGGAGCAGAGGGTTAACCTTCCGGACATTTCTCCTTCCGCTCCTTTCTTTTTCTCTGTTGTGCAGATGGCGACCGCGCCGGTGGAAGAAGGTTGGTGGAGGGCGCAGACTTCCTGACGAAAGAAGGGAGGAAAAGGGAGTGGAGAGGACTTGGAAGAAGGGTTTAAACCAAGTGAACCTGGCGAAAACGTGGGACGACTTTGCCTATCCATGGCTGGGCTGATTCGCTGCGTCAGTTTTTCTTCTTCTTCTTCTTCTCCTCCTCTATCGTTTTCTTCTCAGATGGGCGCCCGCTAGTTAAAAGCTTGAAAGGGCAGTGCCCCTGAGGTGTCTGCCGTACGTCTTCTCCCACGTACCCATCCATCTGCCATCGGCGAAAGCGGTGGCGGACTTCTGTCTTCTCTCCGGAGGGTTGGACTTCGTAAGGGATGACGAGGGACGATGACGAAGGGATCAGGGAGTGGAGGACAAAAGAGAGTGGAGCAGGAGCGATGCACCGGAGTCGACCCCCCAAGTCTGAGAACTTCCCATGCCATCTGCGGTGAAACTGTTAAGAGGACCCCTTGACACTGACTTTGGAAGGGACGTAGTCTTTTCTCACGGGTATTTTTTTTCTTTTTTTTTTTTTTAACTTATACGTGGACATTATTAGGCCATGGCTGGCGTAACTTTTCGTCAATTTGCAAGCGTTTTTTGAATTTTCACAAGTTCTGGTCTAATTATTTTGAAGAGAAAATGGTGCGTCTTAATTGGAAACCATGTATGTAATTTTTAAGTTAATCTTTATCTTTCTATCAAAAGTTTTGAATTATAAGATTCCAGATTGATGGTGGCCAATTAATGTATAACCACTCAAAACTAGTATATTGACCACTTCAAATTTACGTTTTTCATTTTGAGGTTATAGATGCTAGAAGTGATTTTAACAAATTAAAATCTCCGCCAAAAGATGCTCTTGAGTTGGATGACCATGTATGTGCATTCTCCCAATAGAGAAGGAATATGGGATGACCATGCGTTCGTTAATGTGTTTTTTTGCAAGCTTATAATATTTTTTTATTAATGATACGAGTAAATGGTGTACATGGTTCTGCGGCGTAGACTTTGCAACGAATCAACGATGATACCCAGGGCATGCGCGTAGTCACATTTGTGTCTACTGCTTGGCATCAAATCCTAAATGGGCATGTATCTAAATTTGCTTTTTAATTCTGATTTACACAATAAAAGAGTTAATTTCAAGCTCAGATAATTTATAAAATTCAGATTTCAGTTTTTTATATATGTATGTATATATATATATATATATATATGTGTGTGTGTGTGTGTGTATAACACTAGCTGAATGATAGATATGTAACCAATTAAACACATAACTGAACCTAAAAATTATTACTTGTTGGGTCTAAAAGGATAAAATATTTTGTATAGACCCATGCATTTAAACCGCGCCCAAGAGACAATTATTTTGCATTCAAATTAACTTTCGCCTACTAGAGCAATATTGGGGACGCATTAGTCTCTGAGGCCACATGTCGTAGTGACGTAAAGGAAATGAGAAAATAGTCTATCCTTAATTCTTGCCCCATTAATTTTACTGTTAGTTCAGAATTAATTGGGGATAAAACGCTTAGTATAAGAGTATATTTATGAATAAGATGAATATTAAGATAGGAAACTATATATAAGAATTACTTACATATCCATGTTGCGACTTTTGCGAGAAGACTTTTGTAGTCTCCGAGAAATATTGTCCCCATAAGTGAGGCTGTGTCTTTTGAAAAATATCTCTTGGATGGAGAGGTGAGGGCCTATCTTAATTACAAGAGCACAATCATCTTCTCAATTAATCCATATGCGATTATTCAGAGCCCTCATCTTAATTATGTCTCCGTGCATAATCCATAATGCATTTAGCTTTATCCTTAAAAATACGAAGAAAATGGAGGATCAGCCGAGCCTCATTTTAATTTTTTAAAAATGTAGCCAACACTATAAACCAAAGATGGCTTAATCTCAATTCTGATTTATTCTAATATCAAACACAAAAATCAGGGAAAATTACTCCTGTACACTTTGAAATCTTATAAAATTATTCCTATTCTAATATCAAAGACGGCACGTCAGCACCGTCGCGAGGGTGACCAGGCATCCAGGCTTCGGTGTGGGGGGTAGTGGCGTTTGGGGGCGGAGATGGGACCCACCCGCCGCTTTATTAAAAAAAGATCGCAGATTTGATTTCAAGATATTGATTAGGCTTCTAGATTATGAAAGTCAAACCCCCCGCCTTTTCAGTCTCTCTACAGTGTTTAGGAAGATTCACATGGGATAGTTCCAGGTTCCAGTAATCTCGAGATCTCTCTCTCTCTCCACTTAAATTACTATTGTATTAGTTTCTTCTTCGTCAAAGATTAAAATAATTACAATTTTTAAATCCTTATTTTTACACAATCTAGTTCACTGCCTCTTCAACTAAAATTTCATTTAAGCTTCTCTTCCAGTCCACGACGACTAATATTTTGTGCACTAAATTCGGTGCACCAAAATCTAGTGTACAGAGTATTCACTCATTTGGACACGGAAGTTGTTTGGCAAGAGCTTTTTCATTTTTTACGAGCAAACTTTGTTTTGTTTCATGCAAGCTTGGGAACTCCGATTGAGTCGTAAGACTCCGGTGCACAAAGTATTACTCAATCGGACACGGAAGCCCGCTCGATAAGAGCTTTTTCGCTTTTTACGAGCAATCTTTGTTGGCTCTGTGCAAGCAATTGGGAACTCCGGTTGAGTCATAAGATGTTGGTGACACGATAGTTATCATGTTAAAAAGTAAGATCACCTAGCAAAAATCTACATCTATTCTTAACCCCCAGTCTAGAATAATTGAGGGTAAAATAATGTTAATACTTTTACATGAATATCATGTCATATTTTATTTACATTGATATATTCTTAGAATCATAGTGTCAAAGGTATGCTTTAGAGGAAAAATATCAAGATTTTCTTCTCTAATATTATATATATATATAATCCTTGTATAGTCGTACTGTAACACAATTTATCTACGTGCCTTTAGGACAATAATGAAATAGGTTGAGCATATCATTGTCCTAATGAACATATTCATGATACTTGAGGAGGGTAAATTTGGTTTGGCTCATATCGGATTCATCTACAGCAAAGCTCAATTCGACTCACGGTCCACGACGCACCTAACAGACAACTACAGCCACGGCCCGCTACAAACGGCCCAAGACGAATGGTCCTTGGATTCGACATCGTGAAAGGCCGTGGCCGAGGCGCAATGTCCGCCGGATGACTCTCCGACGACCGACCGTTACACCCCACGATGCTGACTTCAACTCCACGAAGGGCGAGCACGCTCCACGGGTCCCGTAAGACTCACCTGGGGATCGACCAACTCCGGGGTAACCACCCCGCAATGGGAAACTCCTGTCATAATCGCGGGAGACGTTGCTCCACGATCTACGCCTTATCCTGCTAAGGGATAGGCCTTCGACACCAGGACAACCCCCTATATAAATGGGACCTCATCAGAGGACCAAGGGAGAAGGAGGGAAAAAAAAAAGAGAACACACGGTGAACTTCACCAAGAAAGGCTCACTGAGAAACGGGCTAGAGAGACACACCTCCCACTGCTACTCGAGAGGCTATGGCTGTCTCACTCGGAGAGAGAACCCCTTCCGAGCAGTCTTACCGTCCAGCGAGCACTCGTGGAGTGGTCACTGGCAGCGGCGAGCACTCGTTCGGAAGGTCTACCTCTCTCCCAGATCGACTACGACGGCCTCCATCTTCCTCTCTCTTCCCTACTCTGCTTTACTGTCAACTTAATCAAGTGCTAACTTAAGCATCGGAGGGTTGTCCCCTGGGTAACGTCCAAGGCTCCTTCTGACGTTCGTCTATCTAGTGTTTGCAGACTTCCACGGGTGCCGGACGATCTTCCACAATAAATAAATAGAGAAGTGTGGTACGAGGCGTAAGAACCAGATTCTACCATCTACACTTTTGGCGCCGTCTGTGGGAACTTCGAGCAAAAAGTCATGGCACCTCGTGAAAGCTATCGCAACACTAGCAACCGTGGGCGCAGATCCCATCAGACCCCTGGCTCTCGTCTGAGATATCAGGAGGCTTCGTCCTCCCCCTGATCGCGACCAGAGGTCGCCGCCAACGAGCTCGCGGAGATGCGCCAGCAAATCCAGTTCCGGATAGAGCTATGTGAGGGACTCCTCAACAGGCCTGACGGGAGGGAGCCCGCTTCCTCAGAACATCCGCAGAATGGGGGGGCTCCCACCATAGCCAATTCTCGTCGGGTGCGGGAGGCCTCCCACGCCTTAGCTGCACAGTCCCGACGCCCGTGCAGCTCGCCCCCACCAATGGTATGTAGCCCGCTACACTCCAATCTGGAGATGGCACATCGGCTCCAGCGTATCGACGAAATCGAGGATAAGGTCCGTTATCTAGACGACATCCTCCTTGCCGCCAAGAATCGAGACCTTCTCGACGACGATTAGGACTTCCATGCTCCCTTCTCCAAAGAAATCATGGAAGCCCCCATCCCGCCGAAACTTTAGTTGTCGTCGTTCACCTCTTACGACGGCACCACCGACCCGGCCGACCACATGCACAGCTTCGAATCCAACCTGGTGTTCAACCGGACCTCGGACGTTGTGAAATGTTTGGCATTCGTCATGACCATCTGGGAGAATGTCTGGGCATGGTTTGTGTCCCTGCCGACTGGGACTATTTCCTCCTTACAGCAACTGAAGAAGCTGTTCAATGAGAACTTTATTGGCTGCTGAAAGGAAGCCAAGTCTGCGGTGAGCCTGCTCGCCCTCAGACAAGGACGCGAGGGGACCCTCTGGGACTATGTCTCCCGCTTCCGCGTAGAGGCACTCCGGATTCCGCGCCTCGACATCAGCATCGCCACCATCGCCCTGACGTAGGGGACTCGGGACTCCATCTTCCGACGATCGCTCGGAGTCGAAGTCCCGACGACCCTGACTGACCTCCTCGCTTTGGCACAGAAGCATGCGAGTTGCGAGGAGAACAACGTGGCCCTGGGCCGCACGGCAGGAATGGATCGATCCGACCTGAAGAAGCACTCCACAAGCTTGACTCCAGAGGCCCTAGAAGTTGCGAAGGAAAAGAAAGTCTTCATTTCAAACAGAAAAAGCTTACAAGGTACGGGGTCGATTGCCCCGACAAAAAGGAAAATACAACACAAAGAAAGCAAAGACAAAAGGAAGGATTGGCGAGCTTCGATCAAAAACTCGCCCCGGCAGGAGCATCACTCGGCCCTTGGTCGCCCCCGGCGGCAACCTCAGGAGGCGGCAAGTAATCAGTTGAGTCGACGACATCCTCACTCGCACGCCCCCCAGCGCTCGGCTCTCCTGACTGCTCCGCGGCACCCGACTTCTCCTCGCCGAGTTCCTCCTCGCCATCACTGGCCTTAGGACCGAACGACGTCAATGGAGGGTGCAAGGGAGGCACCGGCACGTCCAGGCTACCGGCTACGGCCTGGAGGGCAGCCGTCCAACCTTCTTGAAAGCCCCGGTCCCGAGCAGGGCCGTAGACCTCAAGGGCGGCCGCGTTAAACTCATCTCGATAAGCCGAGGACGAACAAAAGCGCTCCACCGGCTCCTCGCCGATGGAAGGCATCGACGAACCCAACGCCTCGGCCTGCACCTCCGCCTCTTGGGCTTTGGCTTCGGCAGCCTCGGCCCGAGCCACCGGCTCCGCCAACCGGGCTTCCGCTGCCTTGGCTCGACTGGTCGCCCCCCGGAGGGACTCCTTAGCAGCCTGGGCCTGAGCACAGAGGACGTCTCAGTCTATCAAAGCGCCCGCCAGAGCTCTCTCCTACTGCTCGACCAGCCCCCTCAGCCTCTTCAGCCGCCTGACGCCGCTGGAACTACTCGCACTGCGCCGCCAACCCTTCCCACGCCTCTTGGCTGACTGCCAGTTCTTGCGCAAGCCCACCAAAATGATACCTCCACAAGCCCAAGGCCCTGGAGACCGTGCAAACGCCCTTGGCGGCCAGGTCCGTCAGCTCGTTCTCAGCCCCAGGACCGAACACCCTGGTGCGCTCGTGCCACCTGATGCTCTTGTCGATAAGGATGACAGCTGTCATCCAACGCGTGTACCCCGGCACGGTCTCCTCAGGCGGCAAGTAGCGGACGCTTGGGGGAGCTTCGGACGACAGGGGGTGGGCCGCCTCACAAGTAACATGGGCCTTTCCCTTATCAGGCGCATCCTTCGCAGGAACGGGTGCAGGCAGGACGGCCGCGGGCTCCTCGGTCGGCAACGGTTGGGGAGGAACTTCAAGCGAGGGAGGAGCCTCTGATGGTGACGGCGGCGGAGTCCGACCTCAGACCGGAGTGGGTGCCCTCCTCCTCTTCCTCTGGCGACGCTGGCTGTCCAGCGCCACTAGCTCATCCAGGTTCACCTGGATACGCCCACCACCAGGCATGGTGGATTCTACTTCGGCGACGCTCGCAACTTCCTCGGAGATGCCCCTCCGAGCACTTGACCCGCCACTGATCGTGGGAGCCGTAGTTGGACCCTCTGCTGGGAGAGCCGCAGGGCCGGATATGGCAAGCGCCCCGGCGCTAAGGCGACGGCCTCCTGGGGAGCAGCGACGGTCACCTGGTTGGAGCTCGGCTCAATATTGTCAATAGGGTGAGGCGCGAGCCGCGGAAACTCTACGATCTCGTATCGCAATTCAAACGACTCCCGCGCCCCTGTCAGATAACACAGAAGGGGTTAGTTCAAGCAAGGAGATAACAAGGCCCGGCATGTGGAACAGTGAAGGCATTACCCTGGGGTAATGGGGGGCTCAACCCCAGCTCCCGGAGTATCGCCGGGGTTAGCACGACGTCGACATTAGGAAGCAGATGGCGAAGGAGGGACGTAATTACCCTCGACTCCTCCGCATTGGCGGTAGGCCGCCTGTCCGCCCTAAGGGGACAGAAACCCTGAACGAAGCTCCAGTCGCTCGGATGGTCACGAGCCTCGACCTTGGTGATAAAGACAAAGCGCTAGGACTAGCGCTTGATATTGGACACCGCGGAAGTGACTTGGACTAGGACCCAGTCCTTCCGAGCCTGGAAGTAAAAAGAAGACGGATCGAGAGGACATCACTAGGCGCTGTAAAAATGTCGGAAGAGGAAGTAAGTGGGGTCGATCAAGGCTTGGCGGCAAACATAGACAAAGCCGCACAAGATGTGCCAAGCATTGGGAGAAAGGTTCCCTGGATACAGACCATAGTGCTCAAGGACAAACTCGAAGAAAGGGAGGATTACAGGAGTGAGATCGCTCCCAGACAAAAAGGCTCGCGTCATGATTATAGGAGTAGCACCTGCTACCGTTAGATGCACCTTGCGCGCCAAGCAAATAGTACGAGGAGACCTTCCTCGCAGCGATCTCCCAACGTACCCTCTTCAACTCATCTCTCAGATCCCGAAAAATGCTGGACATCTGAGAGTGGGGGGCTAGTGAGGAGGGTAAATCCAGCTCGACCTATATCGGGCCCATCTACAGTAAAGCCCAATTTGACTCACGGCCCACGACGCGCCTAACAGGCCACTACAGCCACGACCCGCTACGAACGCCCAAGATGAACGGTCCTTGGATTCGACAGCGTGAAGGGCCCTGACCCAGGCGCAAGGTCTGCCGGATGACTCTCTGACGACCGACCATTTCACCCCATGACGCTGGCTTCAACTCCACGAAGGGCGAGCACGCTCCACGGGTGCTATAAGACTCGCATGGGGATTGGCCAACTCCGGGGTAACCGCCCCTCAACGGGAAACTTCCGCCATAATCGCGAGAGACGTTGCTCCACGATCTACGCCTTATCCTGCTAAGGGATAGGCCTTCGACACCAGGACAACCCCCTATATAAATGAGACCTCAGCAGAGGACCAAGGGAGAAGGAGGAAAAAAAACAGAACACATAGTGAACTTCACCAAAAAACGCTCACTGAGAAACGGGCTAGAGAGACACACCTTCCACTGCTACTCGAGAGGCTACGGCTGTCCCACTCGGAGAGAGAATCCCTTCTGAGCACTCTTACCATCCAGCGAGCACTCGTGGAGTGGGCACTGGCAGCAGCGAGCACTCGTCCATAAGGTCTACCGCTCTCCCAAATCGACTATAGCGGCCTCCATCTTCCTTTCTCTTCCCTACTCTGCTTTACTCTCCATTTAATCATGTGCTAACTTAAGCATCAGAGAGTTGTCCGCTGGGTAACGCCCAGAGCTCCTTCTGACGTTCGTCTATCTGATGTTTGTAGACTTCCACGGGTGTCTAACGATCTTCCACAACAAATAAATAGAAAAGTGCGGTACGAGACGTAAGAATCAGATTATGCCCTCTACAATATTATAATTATTTGTAAATTAATTTATCGAGATTCGTTAAGTAGAAATATAATTTTTTCCAGTTGGTTAGAAATACAAAATTACATGTCAATAAGTTATCTTTGATGTTCATATAAGTACAGCCCCATGCGGAAGCCAGGAAACCCACTCCACGGGAGGGCTGAAATTAGCACTCTTTCCCTACAACAACGACAGCAAGAGGGACATTAAACGTGGCCAAACAGGCCCATCTGCCACCCCTCCCCCGGACAGGATCCCAGCTGTCACCGGCCGTCTGATCTGGATCCAGCGCTGCCGGTTTACGGGAAGGAGAAACGGCGAATTTTTAAAACCGCACGGGGTCCGGTCCGGGACGCAGCGGAACCAAACGAGAAATCGCACCGTCCCATTTGTCTCCTTCTTTCGTGTTGACACGGCTACGTCCCGTCCGTGTCTGTCCTCTCTCTCTCTCCCTCTCTTGTTTGCATATATACAGTGTCACCTTTCTCAACATTTGCATTCCATTATTGATGCCGTCTCATTAGATATTTGCTGTTTCGTATGCATCGCGCAGCGCAGATGAGTCTGCCATCAGCCGTATCCCAAAAAACGATCGCACGTACAAGCGCAGTCCCATGTGCATGCCCGGGAGGTGGGGGGGGGGGAAGTGTGGATGCGTACGCCCGTGAGGAGTCCCCGCCGTCAGACAAGCATCTCGCGGTCGACGGTTCGTTAGGGGACCACCGCCCAGCCGGATGGAGAAAATCAGACGGTTCAGAAGCGATGTGATCCCGCTACCTGGAATTGATGATGGCTACACGGGGTGGCTGCGGTGATCCTCCTACTGCTCAGACCTCCCCCACTTCGGCCTTCGCTGATTAGTATGATGATATGTGATTACGCAGATGCATGCCAATCTAAGATCTCTTATCAGTCGGATCGGTGTATCGGGACCACCTTCGGAGTCTTGAGACCCCGGGTGCAATTTGGGTTGGGGGGGGACGGGGGGCGATTCGGACCCCGAAATCGGACTTTTTTTTCCTCCCCCACAAACCCAACTTGGCAGGTTGCACGCGACCACACAGAAGCGGTTGAGGGGGGGGGGGCGGGGGAGGGCGCAATCCACGAAATTACGTGCCGGAAGAAAGCGAGGAGATCCGAACACCCGCCCGCCGTCATCACTTCCATTGGGGAAACGGGAGAGGGAGAAGAAGTGAAAAAAGAAAAGGGGGGTTTTCTGTAAACGATGGAGACTGGAAGTCTGGAACGAGGAGAGATGAAAAAGGGGAAAAGGTAAAGTTGCCCGGGCTGCCAGGCCACGCCAGGCCAGCGTCGCAGTAAAACTGCAAAAAGTTAACTAGCGGACAAGTTATTACCGGTTCGGTCGATCTGATCTCGTGGTGGCGAAATTACAGATCAGGACACTGTCAACGAAGCAAGATGAAGGAGGTGATGCCCCCCCCCCCCCGAACCCAAAACTAATCTTATCATCCCAGGTTTTATTCCCCACCCTCACTTCTCAACCCCCCGGCTTGCTCAAATCCCAATTCCCCTCTTCCTCTCTCTCTCTCTCTCTCTCTCTCGACAACGTAACGACCCCACCCCACCCCCTCCACGCTCGCTCTTGTTTGGCCCTCCCTCCCTAACCCCCCCCCCCAGACGGAGATGCTGCTCTTCTATATTATTATTTTTTAGACTTTCAGTGGAGGAAAAAATTAGGTAAAAAAAAAGAAACTAAACATCTCTCTCATCTCCCCCCCCCCCCACCCAACCATTTCCTCCTCTCGCCGCTCTTCTTCCGAGAACCCTCCCTCCTCCGGCATCCCCATCGCCCCCACCCAATCTCCACAATCCCAAGAAGACCCGTTCTCCTCTCTCTCTCTCTCTCTCTCTCTCTCTCTGGAAGAACCACCAGGGCAGAGTCCATTAATCCTCCTCCCTCATCATCCCCGCCTGGCGAGACCCTACCCATCGATGCTCCACCGCCCATAGAGACGATGAGGCCTGCCACCGCGCCGATGAGGCCGAGCGGCCAGCAGCAGCCACAGGGCGGCCAGGCCCCCTCCACAGCCCTCCGCCCCCGCCGCCGCCCCGACCTCACCCTCCCCCTCCCCCAGCGCGACCCCTCCCTCGCCGTCCCACTCCCCCTCCCCCCCTCCGCCCCCTCATCCACCTCCTCCTCCTCCTCGTCGGGGCCGTCCCCGGTCCCCGCCCCCGCCCCCGCCCCGGCCTCCGCCCCCAACCCTTCCTCCTCCTCCTCCTCCCAGCAGCCCCACCTCCCCCTCGCCCAGACGCCGCACCTCTCGGATCTCGAGCGTATGCGCCGCGTCGGGTGCGGCAGCGGCGGCACCGTCTGGATGGTCCGCCACCGCTCCACCGGCCGGTGCTACGCCCTCAAGGTTATCTACGGCTACCACGAGGACGCCGTGCGGCGTCAGATCTGCCGCGAGATCGAGATCCTGCGCACCGTGGACAACCCCTTCGTGGTGCGGTGCCACGGCATGTACGACCAGGCGGGGGAGATCCAGATCCTGCTGGAGTTCATGGACGGGGGGTCCCTGGACGGCCGCCGCATCACCTCCGAGCTATTCCTGGCCGACCTCGCCCGCCAGGTCCTCCAGGGACTCGCCTACCTCCACCGCCACCGTATTGTCCACCGCGACATCAAGCCCTCCAACCTTCTGATCAACTCCGCCCGCCAGGTCAAGATCGCCGACTTCGGCGTCTCCCGGATCCTGGCGCAGACCATGGACCCCTGCAACTCCGCGGTCGGCACCATCGCCTACATGAGCCCGGAGCGGATCAACACCGACCTCAACCACGGGATCTACGACGGCTACGCCGGCGACATCTGGAGCTTCGGCCTCAGCATCCTTGAGTTCTACCTCGGGAGGTTTCCCTTCGGGGAGAACATCGGCAGGCAGGGCGACTGGGCCAGCCTGATGTGTGCCATCTGCTACTCGGAACCCCCGGTGGCGCCCCCGACGGCCTCTGCCGAGTTCCGGAACTTCATCACCTGCTGCCTGCAGAAAGAACCGTCGAGGAGGCTCACGGCCGCGCAGCTGCTGCAGCATCCTTTCATCACCCGGGCGCAGGCCTCCCCTCCTCTCCATCCGCCTCCTCCCCCTTTCTCCAGCTCTCTCACCCCTCCGCCTTCTTAGATGGGTCCCTGTTTTCTTTTTCGCTTCTTCCTTCGCTGCTGAAGTCGATCCAGGAAAACCGAAAGATAGAGAACAAGAACAAACAACGCGGATGTCGAAATTAAAGATCTGCAGCTCCCGCTGGCGGTGATGAATCAGGCAGTGAGGACAGGAATCTGTGTTTTCCATTACTAGGTTTTTGCCCTTTTTTTCTCCCTTTCAACCAAAATCTTCTTCTTCTTTTTTTCTTATCATGATAGCATCATTATATGATAGTCCCCTCCCCCACTCCCGGCCCGGATCGAGGAAGAAGAAAAAAAGGTTCGGCAGCTGCTGCCTGTAATGCTTCATTTAATCATTGTAAGACGGGAATTTGGGAAAAGAGATGCGAAAATTGGCAATCACCAAGAGCAACAAATCGCTTTCCGCTTCCTCTCTATCTGTGCTGTTTTTGGTGCGTTCTTGGCGCAGTGGGTCCTTCTGAATATGGTGTTTGGATTCGGTGATTCTGGGTTACTTGGATTCTTCCTTACCCTTTCCATCGGTTTTCTCTTTTGATCACCTGGGATGTCCTCTGCTTCCCCCCACCGGCGCATCTGCATCGACGCACATACTTGGCAAAGCGGGGGCGGCAGCCGCAACATCAGCTTCTCTTAAATGGCACATGGATGCATTTGAAGCCGATGGGCCTCGAGAACGTAATCTGCTCTACACCCCATCTTTCCCAAAATCCCCCATTTCCTTTTCGTCTCCTATTTCTGCCTTTTTCCTCTTCATGGATGGGCTTCTGCTGAGCCGATGTGGAGCGTGTTTTTTTCTTTTTTTTTTTTTTGGGGGGGGGGGTTGTTTCTTCTGGAACTCTCTCGTGCTCGTCGACGACGGCGGCCTTGGCCCTTGGGCGCTGACCCCAGGACCCCAACGCCATCGTCAAACTGGCGGTGCAGGTTGGTAAACCTCCCCTGTTGCATATTCTTTCCAGGTTTGTTGCTCATATGGCGTCAACTCGGTGGTGGCGTTCTCGTGAATTCGCGTGTTATCCTCTGGAGCACCTTTGTGAATGGCCTCGCCGCTAACCTTCACATCCGGTGTGTTAATGGTGTGTATGGGGATCTCACGTGTGTTGGCAGCAATCTTTCCTTCTGCCTTGTTAGCAATAACCGGTGTAATGCAAGAAGTCGAAGAATGGATAATCACCCTCGTTCGTTGGTAGCCAACTAGCCACGGTACTTTTATCGGATGGATCTGTATTAGTTTTCTTTGGAGGATTTTTTTTATTTTCATATTAATATAGAGAGAAATATTGAGGCGTCACATTTTATATCATTCTTTTCGCCACGCCGGTCTAGGTGAATAACCTAGGGTTCACTCTTCCCGCCATCTGATTTGAAAATAATAACACTGGAAAAGAATGTGACAAAAATAACGGTACAGAATGTGACGTCATAGTATTCCTCGTAACAGTATTATAAATAGAGTTGGTGATAACTGATTTTGTATAATTATATATGATAAGCCTTCCTTAAAATCTTGTTTTTGCTTTAATTTGGGAGGTGCTAATTTTGGGGGTTTTGGTGGGAAGCTAGAAGCCGATTTGAAAAGTTACATAATTTCAAAGGGGACTCTCTTCAAATTAAATGAAAATGTTTTTAATTCAAAGCCGCTTCTAATACAACCTTACTTATCAGCCATTGGTTAAGCTTAATTATATTGAGGAATTAGTTTTAGGTTGTGGAAGTAGACCCTTTGTTTTTATAACGAATAATCTAGTACAATGGTACTTAGTAGTAGACACCCAACTCACTAGCATTCTTTATTCTTAGTGTAACGGTTGAGATTTGGCATCTCAATCATGATCTACACTCTCAATAATTTGTTTGGTAAGAGAAGAGAGAGGTGTCGTCGAAGAGGAACTTACAGGCACGAGCCACGGTTAGAAGGATCCCTGGGAGATACACAGGCTTCATGACTCTGTTGTCCTCACGGGTGAGCACGGCATTGAGCGTGCTCGGCATCACGGACAAATAGAGTAAAAGTTTCTCACTGAGTAGGGGCTTGGAGAGGACGGGAGGCGAGGTCAAGTATCTTTTGAGCTCCTCAAAGGCGTCCTTGCACTCTTAGCTCTAATCGACGTGCTCCTTCTCCGGTGACCTGTGTGCTTACTTGATCAGCTTGAAGAATAGAAGGCACCGTTCGACGGCCTTGAATAGGAAGCGACTGAGGGTTGCAATGCGGCCGGTGAGGCACATCGCATCGCACACCCGCTCAGGTCATCTCATCTCCAGGACTGCATTGATCTGCTTTGAGTTGGCCTCTATCCCTCTGTGAGTGACAAGGAAACTGAGAAACTTGCCGGAGCGCACCCCGTACGCGCACTTGTTTGGGTTCGGCTTCATATTATACCTCCGCAGGGTGGCAAACATCTTTGCAAGGTCCCCCAGATCTCGGTCACACGTAGACTTTTGATGAGCATATCGTCGATGTAGAACTCCATGTTGCGGCTGATTTGGGAGTCGAGTATGTGGTTGATCAGGCGTTAGTACGTGACAACTGCGTTCTTCAGACCGAACAACATACTTGTGTAGCAACATAGGTCATGGTCGGTGGTGAAGACGGTCTTGTCTTGGTCGGGCATGTGCATGTTGATTTGGTGGTACCCTAAGTATGCATCCAGGAAGTTCAGTATCTCGTGCTCAGATGTCGCATCTACCAATTGGTCGATACGCGGCATGGGGAAACTGCCCTTGGGGGTGGTTTGTTGAGGTCGGTGTAGTTGACGCACATTCGTCACTTTTCACTGCTCTTGGGAATGAAGACTACGTTTGTAACCCACTCTTGGAACTGAGTGGGCCTTAGTAGCCTAGAACGTAGCTTCTAGCTCACTTGATCCCGGATAATGGCCCGTCGCTCAAGGTTGCAACGATGCCTCCGTTGTTGCATCGGGCGGCAGTTCAGATCCAAGTCGAGTTGGTGGGTCACCACCTTAGGGCGAATGCCGGGGAGCTCGTCCTCGGACCAGGCAAATGCATCTTGGTTGACCTCAAGGAAGTGTCGGTAGGTTTCTTTCTCTTCATCGGTAAGGAGGGAGTCAATCCGTAAAGTGCGGTTGGGGTCCTCGCCGATCTGTACGAGGAATAGATCTTCAGTGGGGGCTCATCCGCTAGGTCTGAGCTTGTCCTCCCTGGGATTTTTATGAGGCAGGTCTGCTAGGTCGAGGTGGGCCTTACTGGTCGGTGGACTTTTCCCTCCTCACTTAGAATTTAAAAAAAAATCAAAATTGAAGTTTCTAAAGCTATAAGCAGATGAAGTTGTCGGAGACGTCTGAGTTACACACCGACCTAAAGTTACTCATGACTATTCTTAGTTAAAAGTGAGAGTTACATTACCTTTTTATGTTAACGAATGGAAGTCAAAAGTGATTTTTAAATTGTCAACGTGTTCTCGGGGGCATACTGAGTCGGAGATTCTTGATGATTGTAAAAGGAAAGATCCAGCTGGGTAGCCTTCCAAAATCACTTAATATCACTTTCATTAAATATTTTTTTCAAAATAAAACCCTAGAGTACCTTGTTAACGAGGTAGACCCAAATGAGGGTCTGGGTAGATAAATGTGAAATGGTTAGACCCAAATCCTTGTCAGACCCGAAGCCGTTTTGTCTTTCGCAACGATTAGTCACGTGTTAACGTGCCAGCGTTCACATATGCCGACACCTTAAATGACGTTTCACTGGACGTTTAACATGTTAATTAATGTGTCAACAACAATGAACATATGCTAACGCGTTAATTATTGTGCTAACATTGTCTTAACATATACATTCACTGATTAACATATATATATTCACTATTTGAGAACAATTTGATTGTTTGCAGTGAAATGGTGAGCGTAGACTTCATCGTTTACGCACCTTGAGATTCTGGACGACTATCTGCATTGGCATCTTGACGTGACGGCAACCTTTTTACGAGGGCAATTCTGAAAATTCTCATATGAGCATTAGATAAGAAAAGAGGTCTTGTCACCACCGAAATGTTAGGGTTGATTTTAGGGAAGACCATGGAGCGTAGGAGGTCTCATCCCAATAAATAATAGCTCCACGTACTAGTACGGCTGTCGATGGATTGGGTCGACCTGAAAAATTTGTGGATCTGATTCGATTTCGGGTCAAGTCGTAAGATCTTTTTTGACCCGTAGATTTTTAGTCGGACTTAAAAGTCTGACCTGACTAGATCCGCGTGTCGACTCGACTCGTTCTCTTTTTTTATTCTCACATCAATTTTTAAAAATATTTAATTAAAATTATAATATTTTACTTAATTAAAAAATTTAAAAGTCTCTTTTCACATAAATTATATAATTAATATCAAAATTTTAATTAATTTAGTTAGATTAAAAATTTTATATTATTAAATATATTAATTTTTATTATTTTATTAAAATTATCGGACCGGATCGGGTCTTAGTCGGGCTTTATCTTTTTTAAATAATGTCGGGTCCAGCCCGACCCGACATAGGTCGGGCCCGAGTCGAACTCAGACTTTAATTTTGATAAGTCGGGCTCGGGCCGAATCGACCTAAATCCGGCCCGAGCCCGACCTATTGACAGCCCTACGTACTACTTAAGTCCCCCCCTCAAAATTAAATAAATAAATCTGAAATTACTCCATTATTAGTTAGTGATGTAAAAACCTATTTTGGGATACCATTTTGAGATTTGGAAGTCATTTATATAATTTTCTTGGTTATATATAACTTCTAATTAAAAATTTAAATTTAAATTTCTTTAAATCGGGTGCATATAAAGTTTGTTGGGGAATAAAATTAGTTGCAACCACTCCCAATCATTAGTTTTCATATGTTATATATAGAAGTAAAATGTGATTTTAAATTAAAAGATTCTTGGACATATTCAAAGCCTTGTGTCAGAATAGTCCCTTAGAAAAAGGGGTAGAGTGAAACGTACTCAAAATAGTAGAGTAGAGTATTCTCCACTTAACTAATATGTTAAACATTTAGAGTTGGTTTACTCGAATCTAATCATTCTAACATAATATCAAAGTTTATAGTTATAATGTATGTTGCACACTTCGTGTTCAGCAGGATTCACGTGATAAAGATTCAATTGACGTATACAGTTATACATTAGAAGATGCCCTAGAATAATTTCAAACTAGAAAACAAGCAGAGTACAATACATATAAAATAGCGGAGTCTTATTTATTCAACATTTTAAGATTTTGAGTTGGACAATTCCATCTGATAACTCCATCATCTTGTACCAAGTTCAGGTTTCTTGATTATTGTAAAAGTGGAGCAATTTTAGAAAAGATTGAGTTGGGTGACTTCAAAACCAACGACAAAAATCTCCTTCACTAGATATTTTTCATGAAAATAAAATTCGAGTATCTTTCAAATAAAAAAGTTTCTCCCTTTTTGTCTTCTTTTAATTGTTTCCGAAATGCTTAGAGGAAATGTAAATCATTAAACAGCACCTATCTTGGAATTTCTATAGCATGGGGTTATACTTAGTTTCGCATTCAATGACGTCACTTTAACATGTTCTCTAATTTTACTACAAAAATGTTAGATATCAAATTTGCATTCAGAGGCTGTTTTTTTGGCATAAAGTACAACGTTGTTTTTTTGTGTGTAAAATATTATAAAATGTCAATATATTGTATTTGCGTGACAAAACAACTTATTTTTGTGACATTTAGAATGTTTTGCACTAAACTAAACAATCTCTTATTATGTCAAAAACATCTAACTTTCATGTAGTTGTCATCTAGAACAATTTGACTGTCTTGTAATGAAACCGTGAATGTGGATGCCATATCTTACTTTTTGAGGTGAATTTCGACATTAAGTGTGTACTTCTGTACATTTTATTTAGGGTGGTTTGATACGTTGTCAAATAATAAAAATATTTATTTTTTAAAATTAACGATAATAAATTTTGTTGATTTTAAAATTTTATGTTTAAATCTTAGATTTAGGTTTTTGATGGTTTTGGGCTAAAATTGAGAATCATTTTAAAACCAAATCGTATTAATAAAAATAATTTATCTAATTTCTATTTAATGAAAACCAAATCAAACCGCATAAATCGGTTTCAGGGTATTTCTATAGATCTATATAAAATTAAATAGTTAGTCATATTATTCAACCCTTCGATAAGTCTCTTCGTGTCTTATTCACGTGTAATTAATAGAGATGTATTTCCTCAAATAGTGAATATTTTTTCAATATTGTTAATAGTTAGTCACATTATCTGTTATTTAGAGAATTATGATTCAGATCGAATCAAATCACGTTAAATTGGTTTAGTTTTAATTTGGCTCCAAAGTCATTCGATTCAATTTGATTCGAGTTAAATTCTTAATTTGATTTATTTTGATTTAATCGGCCAGTTCAAACCAAACTAAATCACATTAAAAAATTATATTGATAAAAAATAAACATATATAATAATTTTATGATATAAATAAACATTACTTTCTATGATGGGAATAAGACAAATAATTGATAGCTCTAACTATATATATATATATTAGTTGTATATGTTCTTTCTTAATTGTTCCTAGAAAGAATACCAGAATAGAAGTTACAGAAAGAGAAGAGAAATGAATGTATATATTTTTATTGTTAGTAATCATTAAGAGTATCATACGTATAGAAGATTTTGACCGAAAGAAAATATTCATCTTATATTTAGGAATGGAAGGCCATCTCTGATATCTAACGCTTATCAAGAGGGTGAGCAGGGATTTTACCGAAGTCTTAGGCCTTGTTTGGTACAGCGCACACTGCTGAACAGGGTAATATATTCACCGGTCACGCAGCTTATTCGCCGGTGATATCTTGTTTACAGTTTGATAGAACATAGCATTAATGAGTGGAAGAGCATTCAATAGACCCATTTTTATTACAATAGTGCCATCTTGTTCGGGTTAAGTATTCCATCGAAATGGTGGAATACCTTAACCGTGTAAGATAGCAACCGGCAGAATACCTGAGTTTTGTATCAAACAGGCCCTTAGAGAATATTTGAAGATCCCATCTTAAAAGTAGGCTTTAATTGGATTGATTGAATTCTTCTATTTTGATAATAAGAAAATTGATCGGACGTTTCAAAGTTACATGATTAACTAGGGATTACTTTTTTAAAGTTTATCTAGGGGTATCTGATCCCCAATATGTTTATGTCAGTAAGATATAAAATTCTGTAAGGAAGATTAATAAGTTTAATACAATATTAAGCGCATGGATAATGTCATCTTAAGGAGACACGAGGGTATCCTATGGTACCGTCTACTACAAGAATGAGACCCAATCTATGGTCCGATGGTTTGATCGTGTGGTGTCTTGCAGATATTTTTAATCTCACAAAAATTATGTAAGATGTGACGATCTTAAAAATCAAATATGAGATCTAGAGAACGGGCGTCACAACTTCTTCTTCCATTGCAACAGAGTAGAGAGAGAAGAAGAAGAGGGGAGCAACGCAACGAGGAGATGCGCAAGGGGCGCAAAGGATATGCTTACAATAACATTCATCTTGATATAGGCACATCTAGATTTTGTATCTATATGTTAAGTAAAATATAAATTGAAATATTGCTATATTTTATCATGATCAAGTAAATCCACCTTTACCAACTAAGGCCTCGTTTGGGAATCCACATCTCTTTAGTTTTTGAGTCATAATCTCTGACAGTCCATAATTTTTAACGAATGTCCAACATGCGCTTGAATTTTCGAGGAGACAGAAAAAATCAAAGGAGAGAGACGCAGAGACAAAAGTATGTTATGTCTAGAAATCCTATACGCAGGTGGAGGAGCGCTTTTGAGGATTTTCAATGATTACAAATCTTGGATGAACTAAAGATTTGTAAGACAGGAGGATTTTTGTGAAAATGAAAAGGAGAGGTGAGTTCGCAAACGGAGCCTAAGTCACATGGCGCTGTCCGGACCGAACCGGGGAGCCACCTGTAAGCGTGGGATACTGTGACGAAGTCACGTGGCGCTTTAACCACCGACTAGAATCGAATATGTGGCTATATTGTTATCAACGAAGTGTAGAACAAGTTAACACACTCCTTGAGTACATATAATAAATCAAATTATTGTAAAAATTAATATTTAGCTAACGGTTAAATACAAGAGTAGATTGGATACAGTTTAGATGCTTAGCAGCACTTTTAAAAGAATTTTTTTTTCTGATGGGCCCGTGAGTTTTTTAAAAGATGAAAGTTGCATTGTGGCAGCTCCCTTGTACAAGAAGAACTATACATACCCGGAGAATACATCAACGCACCTTTCAAACCCTATAAATTGATACTTTGATCATATTTGTATGATTGCATCCATGTTTAAAATTGGTCACATGATGCTGGTGTTTGATATGGTGACTTAAAAAAAAAGGATCATTTGGACCACAATATTGAAATCCCACTGAATTTCTTTGGATTTTTTTATGCCGATTGATTCAACACTGAAAATTCTGGGCCTCTTGAGCATTGATTGATGTAGCAATTGAAACCTAAGATCAGAACCCACTATTTTACACAGAAATTTCTTGTTCGTTTTCCACTGGTTCTAGAATCAGTAATTTTAAGATGCAAGAATTCAAGGCTTTAGCATCAACCTAAAAAAAAAATCTTGAGAATTCTCTTATAAATCATGAGTACCCACGGAATATAAAATTGAGTTTAGAACTAGAAAAGTTTGAAAGTCAAATTGCAACGAGATTGAGGATTCCTTGCAAGTCCAATCTCGATTTGGGTGGGGTTAGAATCTTACCCTTTGAAATGGAGAGCCATGTGTCCAATACAGATATCACTGATTAAAAATAATAAAAAAAGTAAAAAAGTAATTTTTTCTCTACGAGGGATCATTTAGCATGTCATAAAGTATCTTATCAGGGGTGAGCATTATTAGAAGCACCAGTTATCCAAATCAAAATAGTAGATTTAGTCTAATTTAGTTCGGATTGAAGCATTAAAGTTACGGTTTACATTAAATTGAATCGTATTAATAAAAATAATTTAGTCTGATTTTTATTTTTTAAAAATCAAATCAAACCGTATAAACCGATTTTAGGGCATTTATGTCGATTTAATATAAGACCAAAGAGTTAGTCACATTCTTCGCTCGTTTGATCGAGAGGTCTCTTCCTGTCTTATTCATGTGCAGTGAACAGAGATGTCTCTCCCCAAATAATGAATATTTGGCAATATTGCTAATAGTTAGTCACGTTCTCCATTCTTTTGGAGAATTATGGTTCAGACCGAATCAAATCGTATTGACTTAATTTGATTCTAAAGTCATTCAATTTAGTTTAATTCGAGTTGAATCATTAATTCTATTTAATTTGATTTGAGAAAATCTCTATTCAAACCGAACTAAATCGAGCAATGCTTATCCCTACCTAAAATGTTATCAAATGTTATAATCTTATACTTGAAATGTCATCGTATCCAATTTTTTAGTGTTTTTCTTATATTTAGAGAGTTGTAAATCATTGGATTTCAAAATTGGTCTACTATTTTTAACCGATTCACATTTTCGTTCCAAAACTAAGAAAAAACAAAACCGTAGATTTTTTAAAGCCGGAGATTCTAAAACAAGAACTTTTACTCTCATGGGTTTTAAAATCACGGAATCGACATTTTAATGCTTAGTTTTGGCAGCACTTTTTCGTTGACCAGATTACTACGGAGAATTCAAATTCTACATATTATTTAAAAAGAGGTGATTTTTTGATTTAAAAATTAAGATTCGATAATCTCGTTTGAGAATGTACCCAAGTGTGAATGAATTTTATACCGAGTTACGGTCCAAAAAAATCCCTATTTTTTACATTCAAATTTCATGAATTTCATTGTCCACTCACTCAATTTTAGAGAATTTTTTCTCCATTCTAATAATTAAAATATATTATAATCATTTAAAAGTTCACAAAAAAGGAGATTATCACTCCCTCCACTTTTTGATTCTATATCTCTTCCTCTCGTCAAATTCTATTTTTCTCTTAGGTATATGCTATGCCGAGATATTTATGATTTGTTTGCCAGAGATTATGTCATACCAAGAATTTTAATAATTAAAAATCTATTTCACAAGTTTTTTTCCGTCAAAGTTACAAATGCCCCCTAAGTGAAATTTGTAGAAAGACGGGCAGTCGCCTCCCAAAGATTCCGTGATGTGCCCGGAAAGATCAGATTCTCGTTGACAGTGGGGTAGTATTCTCCGTATTTGCAGGCAGAAAAGATATGTTGGAGTGACGGGTGATGGCCCTCGCACAAAATTATGAGTGTGTGATGAGCATTGGGGCCTCTGTCACAAACCCGTTCCCAGACCACACTTTTACTGTCTTATCTCCAATCCTCGGCATTGACATATTGTTGACGACGACTCTTATCTCCGATCCTTGGCAATGAGATATCGTTGATGACAAAAGTTGAGAGAATCCCCTTGACGCATAGGGCAGGTTTGATAATTGCTTGGGTTATATAACCTGATGAGAGAGAGCGACAGGTCTCGTCAGCTCTACTCACATCCAACTCTATCTAACTGGGTCAGGTGACTTACTCGGGCAGTGGGACGCGAGTAAATCATCCCACCCCGTTTTCAAACGGGCCAATAGAGAAAAAACTCTCATAAATTTTTGGTACGAGATCAAATCGCAGCAGCGTCCACATTATTCTTATCCGACGTGAAAGTGATCTGAACGTGGAGTACCATCAAGAAAGACAAAACTGAAGCAAAAACAAACGAGGAGTAGACACATAACCATCACTTTAAAACCTCACCTTGTGATTATTGCAATCAGCACACATCTTTTTTTGTCTGCCTCTCAGGTTAGAGTCCTCACGGGGGAGTTTCGTTTTATGTTTCTGTTGGGTCCGTGAATTGTTGGGTCCTCCATCTGAAAACAGTGGAGTGGATTTGATATCATGTTTACATGGTGATATAGTTGATGTCGAACAATTCTCTATCTACTTGATGTTGAACGATTCTCAAATATGCTCATCATTACATATGTAGATCGACTTTAAGACTGTGCAAGGATAATACAGTAAGGGATAGATGATTATAAATCCAATAAGGGATAAAAAAAACCCAAATATATAATCATACACGGAATATAACAAGGTTTATTATATTAAAACATTAAATTCCTTTAATTTTTCCTTATTTCAAAATGTTGAAGTATTAAATAATAATTTAACTAGAGTACAAGGGTATGTCGATTATGGGATTCATGAACTTCGGCGTGCAAGGGCCCCAGGCATGTGTACAGATATCATAAGCTGATAAGAGCAAATTGATTTCAGATGTCATAACGGAGTGAGATAACACAGATTAGAGCATTTTGTAATCCCCAGAAAAGAATGGCATTGACAAATGACTGCTTTACCTCAAACAATGGAGCACAAAGACTAAAGTCACAACCTAAGCTCCCACAAAACCTAGATATCCACGCAACTTCAACATTTTGGCAGCATAATTTATAGGAAAAAGTTTGGTACATTGTAAAGAGATGTTTGTTATGCTGTACATATTGTGGGTGCTAATAAAAATCAAAAGGACTGCTTTGGGAGAGTGAATTTGCTGTTATTGCTGATGCCTGCTAGAAAGGAGACAGCAGAACTAGCCGGCTTACACTACAAAGTATCCAGATCCTCCCCCAAGACAGCATTCATTCCTCATCTACAAGGCAGACTGGAATATGATCTCAGCAAGTTCCTGCAACGTTGAGAAGACAGCATTATTATCAGGTATCATTCCTTTTAATATTCTCAATCAACCATAGATAAATTATCAAAAGTCACGTGAAAGCAACCCCCCCTTCTCCATGTACCTGCTTCCCTGACGGAACAGTTGGCTCACCCCACTCCATGGCCTTCTTCTCGAGCGTCTCAAAGTCGGCCTTCCCAGCCTGTTTGATGCACTAGTTAATCACACAAATAGAAGATATGTGGAGTCCCCAAAAAAGGGGGGTATGTTAAAAGCACATTAGTACCTCAATTAGTGCCCCAACTTCGGTGTCAAAGCTCTGGTATCGTTTTCTAACAAGCTCATCCAGGGAACCATCCTGGGAAGATTCAATATAATCAGAAACTGGTAATGGAAAGATGAACTGACACAAATAAATCCCCTCTTATTTTGTGAGCATACCTCTATCAGCTTTGCAACATTGCGAAGGCCACGAGCCAGAGTATCCATCCCGGAAATGTGAGCAAGGAATAAGTCCTCAACATCTGTACTCTCTCTCCGTCTGTAAACATTTTTCATCGGGAGATCTTTAACGTAGTTTATTCTAGTCCAGAAGCAATATGTTCATCTCATAGACACAAAGCCAAAGCAGAAGAGGAGATCAATACTCACAATTTCGCATCAAAATTAAAACCACCAGGTGCAAGTCCTCCCTGCAGGCAAGAAAAACCCCAATCATCATCAAAACTATAACAAAGCCTTCATCCAATAATCCGAGTGTATGAAGTACATATAACAAAACAGTCTCATGCTAATAAAATGAACAGTAGTGCTCTACATACATTTCTAACCACACTCAGCATCACTAAAGTTGCCTCCCCAATATCAGTTAGGAACTGATCAGTATCCCAACCTGCAAGATAATTGCTGTAAGGAAATGGAACACAGAAAAGCACAAAGAAATGTCTTGATTTGACATCCACGACATGCGATGGACTGAACAAACCTATACCTATCTGAGGATCCCCAGTGTTGGCATCAATGTTCCCCAGCAACCCATTGATTCTTGCAGTTTCAAGCTCATGATGGCAGCTGAAATGAGAAGAATAAGTTATCACATCTGATGATTATGGGTGCACAAAGATGTGTGCCTCTACATACAAAGGAATATACCTGTGGCCAGAGAGGGTGGCATGATTACACTCAATATTGAGCTTAAATTCATCTGCAGAATAAGTAGGAGACAGATGAAATAAATGGTTCCTCCAGATGCAAATAACAGATAATAAGCATAAATCAGCTCCAAATCATCAATACGGGGAAGGACCTGGTTATTATAGAAACATAAAGCCCTTAAGGATGGAAGTTCAACATCTTAATTGAGGAGCAATATGGTTGTAATACCATGAGACAGGGACCCAGTTACTCTTCAGGCAGTGGAATTCCTTAACAGCCGCTTTGATAACAGAATATGGGTTGGGTGGGGTAGCTTATTCACCTTATCCGGCCTTATTCGACTTTGGTAGCACCACTCGGATAGGGTGGGTTATTCGGGGTCGGGTAGGGTAAGTGTGGGTTAAGTGCGGGTAACTTATTCGACCAAAATGGTTGAATATGCTACCCAAGGTCAGGTAGGGCAAGGTTTGTGGATTTCTTATTTATGAAATTTTTAATTATTTTATCTATTTTGTTTTTTTCTTATTCTAGGTAGAATAAGAACTAGTTATGAAACTCGGTTACGCTTAACCCTGGGGTAGCTTACCCAAGCTCACCCTAACCGGGCTTACCCTAACCTGTTATCAGAGCGGCCCTAAGAGATGTATCAATTTTTCTGCCACCAAACTGGCCGTTATATGTTGGAAATGAACTCACATGGTGAAAATGGGAGGGGGGAAAGAAACAGCCTCATGTAGATTATCAACAAACATAAAAGTTCTGAAAGGAAATGGATGTGTTTGAGGTAATTAGGTATTTGAATTGAATAGATGGACCCAAGGATTTGTAAGAAATGCATTTCAAGCTAATTGACATCACTGAAGAAATCCAAGGTCTATATTAATTTTACCGTCATCCTAGAAGTGGGTGTACTTTAGACATGCTAATTTTAGAGCAACTTACAGCAAATATCTAAATTTGTCCATTTACCTAACCAACAATTGATCATCATCTCATCCCATTTATTTAGGATTGGTTACATGATTCCTATTCCACAGTTCTATTCTATCAAGTTCCATGTTCGCAGTTAAAACCAAGAAAAGTAATGTCTTTTCTTAGTACATCAAACCATCCTATTTTAGGTCTTTCTCAAGTCCTTTTGACATTATATACAATTCCAATTAAGCTTAATTCACAATTACTTTGAGCGATGCACATCTATGGGCATGAGACAGGTCAAACATGCTTTGATCCAATTAATAGAATGGCCTTGTGCAAGACAAGGTGACTTAGCAAGAATTTTATAGTTCCTACATTCCTACCAGTTCAGTTGACATGCAAGACAAGCAAACATTATGGTGTACACGAATAAGAAAAATAAATATGAAAGCAGTAAGCATTGAGTTTTGGCAAAATCCCCCCTACAATTCCAGTTAACAATTTGTAAAGGCAGCTATTGGATTTCTAAAACATTTTGCTTCTCTGTGATCAGCAGAATTGATAAAGAAGAATGGAAGAAAACAACATATTGCAGTTCCAACATCAATGTACAAATTGATTTTCAGCTCAAACAAAATGTTGCAGCTTTTCATAAGCTATCTCATCCATTTGATTGCCTTCGTTAAGGACCTTTCACCTTCATGGAATCAAGGATCACTATCTATTCATTAGGAACATAACAAAAATGGCTACATGAAACATCATATGGTGAAAATAAGATATTAGATGTCACTGGCTTATTTGAATTTAAAACAAGTTTACCTAGGAGGCCATATTTCCGTAGAAAAGACGTTGTTGTTGCAGCATCCCAGTCATATCTGCCATGAGCGAGAAGTCAAAACATGTAGAAGTTGAAATGACAGAATCTCCCTTTGTCTAGCAATAACTTACTGGTGCTTAGTCGGCTCTTGCGGTTTAGGTTCTATAAGAAGTGTGCCTGAAGAGAAATGAAGTCAATTAATTTCTGTTCATAAGGTGGGAAAAAAATAGCAGCACTACCTTAAACCAAGAATGAAAAAAGAAACATCAGCGCACTATTCCTATGGAGTGAAAATGATATTAGATCTCTTTTCATAATGGTAACTTCAAAGTTCAGAAAACTAAAAGCCATATGTATAGTAAGTTTGATAGAATTTAAAGGAAATAAAGCAAGCGCCATCATGACAACCATTTCTTGAATAGAAGGTCAATGTATTGTCCTGTTGGAAATATTAATTATAGAGGTCCTATCGTTATGAGTGAAAAATGTGGTAAAAAATTATACCTTTGAATCCAATCTTCTTCTTCCAGTCCACAGCAGCTTTAAGAAATGCGGCCTGTAATGAAAAAAACACATAACCTTGGTATAGCAATGTGATTAAAAGGGAAAACCAAGTGAAGCTAATAGATATAGTGCTGTGATACTCACAAGGTGATCCAATTCCCTTTTCATATCAGTATTCAAGAGAGTCTGGTATCCTTCTCGACCACCCCAGAAAACAAAGTTTTCCCCTCCTAGATAGTTTGTCACCTGCAGACATACAACAGTGAATATAATCAAATCGTCAAGGTGAAAACCTATCCAACATGTCAAAATACCAACCTCTATGGCTTTCTTGACTTGAGCTGCAGCATATGCATAGACACCCACCTCAGGACTGGGAAACCAAGAAAAGACAATTAGTGAATAGAGCTAAGGTTTAATAATTTTAATGAAATAGATAAAGGCAGTGAGTAAAAGATAAATTACCTCGTTGCAGCTCCATGCATATATCGAGGGTGCATGAATAACTGAGCTGTACCCCACAGAGGTCGGATCTTGGTTCCCTGTAGAACCATAGAATAATTCCATGGACATGAAAAGAAATGGTATCATCATCTGAAACTAATACCAAAGACACAGTGGCCAGTAGTAGTTTGGGGTGCATTTATGTTACCTGAAGTTCTTTTGCAAGGGCAACAATTTCATCCAAATTTGCATTAGTTTCCTGACACAAAATCAAATAGTCGAATCAATAAGCAATAAAAAAGTAAAAATTTGGTACCTACAGTATTTGGCGGCAGTATCAATGTCTAATATGTCACTGAAGAAGATTAAGATCACGGAAATGAGGTCATGAACTTGAAGCTCAAGGCCAAGAGAGTTACTGCTAAAGCCAGCTAATCGCCCCGTAACAACACCAATTGATTGGGATTGATACAAACAGATCATTTGAAAGATCATCACAGAGAATTCTAGAACTTACAGCTAGTGTTTTACCATCTGGCGCAATATCCCTGTCATGAAAGCACCATCTGTCAACTCCCAACTTGTCTATGAACTCAAAGTTGGCCCTCACTGTATGAAAATGTGACAGAAATAAGAATTGTTTCATACTCAATTTATTAAACATAAGCAACTATTCTTTCGCATTACTTCTTCTCTTGGCCATATCCAACGAATTTGTTCCATCTTCCCATGGCCATAGCTTGGTTGGAGCACCAAAAGGATCACCTCCAGTCCCACGAAAGGTGTGCCAAAATGCAACACTAAACCTCAGCCAATCCTATGCAATCAAAAAATAATTAAAATATTAAGCATGAAAAAGTTTTACAACTGTACTCGTATGGGTAAAGCTGATCAACAAACCTTCATCTTCTTTCCCAGAATCACTTCTTCTGCATTGTACCATTTATATGATAGCGGGTTTTTGCTATTTGGGCCCTGAAATAAAGAGAGAAATTATATATACAAAGTCTATAACCTTCAATAAGAAGACTGAAAAATAAATAATGGGTGTCTCTTTGTTCATACTTCAAATGCAGCAGTGTTGATTATATACCCCAGCCACCTCCTCCCGGCCAAAACACACATAGAAAGGAACTAAAAGGAAAAGGCAGAGAGTAGGGTGTTGGACTTCTCACCTCATACTTGATCTTGGGAATGCCAGGGAAGAACTCCCCTTCCCACTCACCATCGCCACATTGGGCCCCTAGATCGGCTGGACACGTCTGTTGCGCCCTCCCAGCAATCTGGCAATCAGACATGATCCAAACCTTAGACTCTCCAAAGAAACAAATTTGGATGTTCACGCCCCAAGAACAACCCAGATAAGAAAAAGATCAAAAATCTAAAACCCTCGAAAAGAAAAAGGAAGAGCAGTATATAACTCACATGAGACAAACAGATGAACAACAGCAGCAGAATCCTCATGGCCTTCATCATGTACCTCTCGCAAACAACTCTGATAACGGGAAGTAAAACACCAATCTGAAGAAAGAAAAAGAAAAAGCGAAAAACCCACTCATCCGATCAAAAATCACGAGCTATCACTTCGTATACAATAAAAATCCAAGCTTTGTTCAGAAAATTAGTGCCCAAAAGCAGAACTGATTCACGCGACGTCGTAAAATCCTAAACTTCTCTCCCTTTTTTTTGTAGGACACCCACAAAAACCACCGGTGAGTGAGACACAACTAAAAGCTTATCCCCACCAGTGAAAGATCATGTTTTGATGTAAAACAGATGTGGGGAACAAAGAAAGAAGAAAAACCCACGAGAAAGGAGGAGAAAAAAAAAACGACAAAAGAACGATCGCAATAAAAGCGGAAGCGCTCCTCGCCGCCGCAGGCGAGAACCTTGTTGGTTAGAGGCGCTGCTCTCCCATCGCAGAGGAAGAAAACAAGGGACCTATCAGAAAGGGAGAGAGCGCTATTAATACTGGAGCGTGCATTGAAGAGTTCTAAACCCACAAGGCAGTTCCTAGGAAAGCGTTCGAAGCCGATGCAGCTTGGGGTCCGGCGGGGGTGGGGGGGGGGGCGCGGGGTTGTTTCGTGTTTATATGCAAAACATTTTCTTGGAAGGGAATAAAGAATCGTGGAAATATTTTTTTTTTGAAAAGTGAAAATTCACGGTAAATGTTTTTAAAGAAAATATAAACATATATATACGATTTTTGTGAGAAAAACTGGTGAAAATGAAATCTCACGTTTACACTTGGTTGTGGGAGTGAGAAGTGAATGGAATTTTTTTTTTCAGGGTCTATTTTTCCAACCCCACCCATCCCATAAAACCAGGAAATGTTCTAAGCATTTGGGCAAAAGTTTTCCTAAGTAACTTTCCATGTGTTTACAAAATTTGTGAAAATAAAAGTACCGAGAAATTTCGCAAATACAAACCCGCTTTAAGGTTGGCCCGTCCTTATCCTGTTCTTCGTCTTATCCTAATTTTGACAAAAAAAAACTGAGCTGTCTCAACTTTATCTTTACCAAGATTCGGACTCCATGATCCGGACGCAGGTGCGACGATCCGTGGGCCCACCGTATGTGCCTGTCCAATGGAGAGGTGCAACGTGTTGGTGGGTTCTTCCAGCGGCGCATTTTTCATTGGTCAAGGACAAGGTCGTTGTGCCATGCGCAGAGTTCTCATTGGAATCTTGTTTAAGATCACTTTTTGCCGTGCCTTTGCTTGTCCAAGCAGCTGGAAGTTGCTTCAGACGTATGTTCTCATGGTTTTTTTATTATAATTTCTTGTTTCCCTAATGTTGGAGTTGCAAAAATGTTCAATTGAAGAGGCCATTAATTAAAGTATAAAATGTGAGTTTTTGAGTGGATATACAACAGAATATGGAAGATTCTTTTTTTTTCATAATCTTTTTTTTTTAGGGTTATGCGGTCCAGTGGTTTGGGACCAAGGAAGATTAGGGGAAGAGAACATGGGACCGCAGCTCTAAATTGGCATTTCATAACTTTTCATAAATCGGGAGCGGGTGATACCGCTAACGAACAATCTGACATTTGCGAATAATCCGACAATGGATGATCATGCTTCGCACGTTGGAGAGCAAAAGCAAACCCGGGACTCCCATCGTGGGGGAGGTGGTGAATAACAAAGGCACGTCTCGAGTTCACATAATATAGAAGATTCTAAGAGTACATACGTAATTATTTTATGTTAGGATTTTTCTTGCATCAAAACTATTGTTAGACGTAAATTTAAAAAAAAATCACTTATGAAAATATATCAGCAATCACATCACTTTGTAAATCTTAATTATGCAAAAATATCATCACCGTCACCGCACGTTAATAGCCGCGAGGTTAACCATGGGTCATTTCAATCAGATTTATGAAAAGATCAAATTATCCTCAATTCAAAAAATATAAAAAAATAGAAAACCCCTCCCCCTCCACAGTGGCCATCGGACCCTCTCCCCCTTCACCTGTGCCGTCGGAGCCCCATCCCCATCCACCATGTTCGTAAGAACCCCTCCCTCATCCTCCTCAGCCATGGCCACCGAAGCCCCCTCCCCCCTCCACCATGGCCACTTGAGCCCCCTCCCCCATCCACCATGGTCGTCGGACCCCCTCCCTCCTCATGCACAAATAGGAACCCCTCCCCATCCCATGGCCATCGGATCCCCCTCCCTCTTGGCCGCTGGATCTCCCTCCCCCTCTCTTGCGAAGTCGAACCACCCCTCCCCCTCCGCTGGCCGCTGGATCCCCCTCGACCTACAACCGCCGCAGTCGCCTCCTCTCTTCCCCCTCTGCCGCAACTACAGCCACAGGGAAGGTCCTGCCCTCGTTGGTCGCCTACTACGAGCGCTACCGTGGTCACAGTCGTTGCCGGCCACCTCGAACCCGCTGCCTCCGCTAAACCCCTACCTGCCACTTGTAGGTCCACTATCAAACAGTGCCATCCTCCTCACCACCTCGCCGCCACCTACACTGCCAACCCTTCCCCCTACTCTACCTTCCCGTCTCGCCGAAAACCTCCCATGAAACACCCCCTCCCCCGCAATCTCCCCCCTCCCCCCAATCTCTCTCTCTCTCTCTCTCCCCGAGGGCACTTTTGTCATTTTACACCTAATTGACGGAATAATAGCATCTTTATGAAATATTCATCTTTTTATCGACGAAAGTTAATTGGGATGACATTTTTACACAATTAAAATTTGCATAGTGATATGTATACTAATGTATTTTTCAAGAGTGAGTTTTTTACAAATTCGCATCTAACAAGGATTTTGATGCAAAAATTCATTTTTGTTAAGGGGTTAAATAATAGCAAATCTTAACAATGGTTTACTTGATTGATTCAATACGTGCATTATAGAGCATATTGGATTGTACTAGCGAACAGGCGACACGTTTGGCACATGGCACACACTTTTGCACGCCATGAATCTCGTGACCCCGTGTGTGCCGCAACGTATTGCACGATCCCATACGTATGCGAAGTGGCACGTGCAATCCGAGTGGGTATGTGTGACCTGAAGGGTGATAACTTTGATCAGTCATTGGTGTCTGCTGCTCTCATCGATTGCACTGTCGTCTTCATTGTGCCTGGTTGCAACTACCTCTACTCCGCTGTTATTGCGGTGATGAGCCTCCATCGTTCATTACCAAGGAAGTGCTCGCCACCACGAGTCACTTGTCATCGCAGTCGCCTATCCCACCGCACCCCTTGTAGGCTATGGGTGTCCCCTACTCGTCGCCGCGGTTTCCCCTACACCGCTCTCCAGCCTCTCCCTAGTGCACCACTACCCTCGACCACCCACCACCTATGTTGAGATTTTTGAAGAGGTAGGTGGCTGAACTCTAGAAGAAACAGAAAGTAAGAAACCCCACCCCTTGATTCCGGAAAACTCAGAACACCAAAACTCTAAAAGAAACTTTCCCCAATAATAAAAGAAAACTTTTCTATTTTGCCCCCAAAACCTTAAAAAGAAACTTTCACTATTAATAAAATAAAACTTCTCTCTTTTGCCCTGAAGGCAACCCATTTGTCCATTCTGATTCGGGAGAATATCTAAAAAAACATGATTTTTGGAAAAAGGAATTCCTTTCTTCTTGGCATGCGGTGACATGATACCATACTATATCACACCTTACCAGGTCAAAATAGGCACGGGCCGTGCATTCGACATGGCAAACCTTGATCTTAACGTGCTAACACACTTAGCATTAATGAGGGGTTCGTCTTGAGTGATTCTAAGGGCGTGTTTGGGAATGCACCGAGCTTCACAAATATCATAAAAGAGAAATGTTAGTTACCATCTTGGACGGTTAAAAAAGTTATCCGTCCAATGCGCTATTAATTCATGTCATTAGTAAGTGGGTCTCACCCATTAAATTTCTTAAATACTTCTTAAATGTTTATGTACACTTCCATCTATTTGTCACCCTTATTCATGTATTTGTCACCGTTAGATAATTATTTTTCACTCTTAAATAGTTATTTGTCACTTTTAAATAATATTGAAAGTCTCATTCGTCGTCTTGAGAATGCGTAAAAATTGACAGGAGTCGACTATTTGTCATTCTTACATAGTTATTTGTCATCGTTAGATAGTTATTTTTCACCTTTATCTAACTATTTGTCACATTTAAATAGCATTAAAAGTCTCATTCGTCATCTCGATAATGCGCAAAAATTGACACAAGTTGACTATTTGTCATTTTTACATAAATAGTTGTCACTCTTAAATAGTTATTTGTCACCTTTAAATAACTATCTGTCACACTTAAATAACATTGGAATTTCCATTCGTCGTATCGAAAATAAGTAAAAATTGATAGGAGTTAATTATTTCTAACCCTTATATAGTTATTTATCACTTTTAAATAGACATTTGCTACTCTTATAGTATATTAAAACTCTTATTAGAAATACGTACAAAACTTACAAAAAGTGAGACTCACACACTACATATATGGCCCAACAAGAGATAAGACAGATAATAAATTTACTCTCCCGCACGGATAATTAGTATTTCTCATCGTAAAAATCTCTTCACCGTACAAAGCTATGACTCACATGAGATTTCTCTTCATTAAAAATCCCCAAAAGTATTTTTATACGTTTGCTTCGGCATAGTCACCAGTGATGTGCATTTTTGTTACTACCGTCTCTCTCCTCGAGATTTTTTCCAACTCAAAAGTCTACACATCCGTCGGAGGTTCGGTAAAACTTAAGCCAATGAAATATGTTGTTCAAGTGTAACTCCATCTTTCAACCCATCAAATCAAGATATGAAACATGTTGTTCAATAAAACATGGCTGAATGAAACACATACACACACAAGCACAATCGTTTTGATATCATCAAAATCAAACACGAACTAGGGGTGCAACAATCTCCCACTTTTTGATGATGACAAAACGATGTGTGTGATAATACAAATATTGAGCCATTCTTCCTAAGACAACATCAATTATCAAGCATACAGCATTGAACAAACACCAAACATTAACACACACCATACACATTAACACACACCAAATATTCTCCCACTTTTTGTCATCTACAAAAAGACAGGGGGTTGAGTGACATGATAGGAACGTGTGAGGCCAAAAGAATGAGACCAATTGTTGAAAAATGTCAAGTAGGACTTGTACAAGCTGACATCAAGTATGAACTATATGCATGCTGAAAATTTGCAAGTATGCAAATATGCAAATTAGCACTGAATATGCAATATGTGAATGCTAATCATGCAAGATATGAAGCTATGCACATGATAACTTCTATCCTTCAAATGTAAGGTTTATGCTCAGAATTAGACTCAAGGGGAATGCATGAACATGCAAGCACACAAGCACAATCGTCATGCACACAAATATAACATATAGTAACTCCCCCTTAATGAGGCACGGTGTAAGAAAAGAACATGTGATTCAAATTCAAGAGTATAAGATATGAAGTATAACTAAGAGGTTTTGTGCATACACAACTAGGAGTACTACATAAACCATGAATGTAGGTAAATTCATAAAATACATATATCACAAAAATACTCATGTGAAATGTGAGGCAATGATTAATGAGCTTCAAAACATATGAATTTTCAGATTTTCTAAAAAACACTAGAAGGTAATTTCCTCTCTACACTTTCACTTTAAATTCTCGACTATCGGTAGCTTCGCACAACCCCAATTTTGTTCTTTTAATGGACTTCACTTTTCGGCGCGAGTTTCCTCATATGTCTCAATGGGGATTCCCGGCTACTTGGATTCGTCACACATATGGATTTTTGTTTCTCCTTTTGACGCGAGTTTCCTCCTTTGTTTCAGGGGGGATTCCCGGTTACTCGGATCCACATTCCACTTATTGAATTTTTATGGGGTAGGTAACTTTTTCCTCACGATTACTCTTTAATGTCGATGTAGAGATTCAAGTTCCCTTTAAAGTGTTGGAAGGAATTTCTTAAATCCTTATCAATGAAATTCATTAAATTCATTATGTGCGAGAGTGTGAGGGTAAATGTTTGTTTTGCATGTATAAAATAAATTTGACAAGACACGGCTATGACTCCCCCTAAATGTATGCACGGTCGGAAATAAATCCCCCCCTTAATATATGACATGTATCACATATGAATAAAATTACTGCATTGTTATTTATCAAGGAGGTGAGGTCTTAAAATTTTCCAAGAAAGGTCTTATAAGATAAATACATACACGCATGCAAGGATTTATGGAAGTATTCATGCAAGCATTCATGAGTCAAGATATGCGATTATCATGAAATATATGCATATGCTCTATATGCATGAATATGCAATATGCATCTTTTTGTCATTTTATATGCATAGTATATGAATGATATGCAAAGATGCCAATGCATTCTTTTTATGCAAGTTTTCAGTTTTTTATAATGACTTGAGCATATAAGAAAAGCATGAAGTAGGTGAATGCATGAGATAGATTTTCAATGAATTTGACACTGAATCATGAGTATTTTATTTCAGATTTCATCATGAAAAGTCATATCCCTTAGAACCTAAATGTTCAACCATGATCATTCAAAGATAATATTTCATGAGACATAAGCTTCAATTTGAACATGATACGCCCTGCATGTGTGAATATGTAAATAACCAAGTGTCCAACAGATTTCACACAAAATTTGGTAAATTAGCAAGATAAGTGTTTGAACTTCTATTGACAAGAATAGATTTCTAAACATGTCAAACAACTTATCAATTTAGCAAATCAATCACACATGGTCAATGAGCTTTAAAATAAGCCATGGTTAACATTTAATACCAATTGTTGCATTTGATCAATCAATTCCACAATTCAAAAATTTTGCCCTTTTGAAACAAGAAGGTTTTTAAAATTCAATTTGAAAGCACATGCAAATCAAAGGCAAATTGATTTCATTCAAAACACATGGTTCCTTATAAGCTAAATAATTCAATTTCTGAATTTTGGTACTAGGCGGAGAACACAGGTCTGAAGACCACCATCACGCTTAGTGGAAGTATCCAGTTGAACGTAGTCCAACCTTCTCTAACCACTATTTGATATACCAAATATTCATCCATTGAAGACATATGTGGCTTGTGAAGAGTTTAGAGTATAACAAGAGAACATATCAAAATCTCATTCCAAAATATCAAGGCCACCAAGTTTGACAATGAAGGAGCAAAGTTGGGGTTTTACCATATGAGTGTGCCTTGTTCCTTTTTAAAGGAACCCCTTTCATTCTTTATTTACCTCAAGACACACTTGCATCCAAAATAATTCATTCAACAGATTTGGACACCCAAGCCTTTTTGGGTCTCTGGAGGTTGGTAGCATTGCCACCAAATGCTTTCTTCCTTTTCATTGCTACAACGTCATCATTCTTCATGATCCTGCAATTCTCAATAACATGTCCACGGTTTCTACAATAAAGGCATTGAGGAGAAGCAGTTTTACCAAAAGACTTCCTTTTTGGAGTAAAGAAAGTTTCAAATCCATTCCATCTTCTATTTTCAAAAGGACTAGATTTAACAAAATTAGACCTAACATGCATTCTAGAAGCATGGAAATTTTCTGTTTTTAAAAATCAACACTCTTTCATAATATGCCCGTACTTCCCACAATGAAAGCAACAAGGAGATGTGGGTCTACAGAATGACTTTCCATTGTTTGCATGAGTGTTTATGAACAAGTTTCTCTTATAGGATGAAGACCCTTGAGCATTGGAAGCATGTTCAGTTCTGAATTTTCTTTGAAAGTTCAACTTAGCATTCATGACACGATAATCATCATTTTGTTTGACAAAGCAATCATTCATGACATAGCCAAGTTTGTGACAATAAAAGCATGAGGTATTTTTCTTTTTGCATGTAAGTTTGTCATCCTCTTTCATGACAACACAATCATCCATCACATGACCAAACATGCCACAATAGAAGCATTCAACATTCAACTTTGATTTTTGAGATCTATTTGACATGGAAGGCTTTTTGTTGAGATTTTTCTTTTTATCAAAACCATTTCCAGAGATTTTCACTTGAGTAACGGGAGGAGGTGTTTTGGAGGTGCTAGGAATGTCGGAGACATGAACAAAAGAGGTTTTCATTTTTGATTCAAAAGATTTTTTGTTGACCGGGATGTAACCAAGACCCTCTTTTTAAAAGTTCACTTTAACACCTAGCAATGTGTCTAAGTTCTCCTTTGGTGAGGACACCAGAGCACGAGTACGGCCCGACTCAGCGAGCCATCAATACCGGACCCGCAGCACGACTCGGTCGACATCGACATCGTTGTGGCTGGGCGACAGTATGGAGTCCCTACCTGAGTGTTGATACTTTCCTATGTTTATTGTGAGTGTATTACCATGTATTTGCTTATTGTGAGTGTATTAGTGTATATTTTGTATTTTAGCTTCTAGTTGGGTCAAGATTGTAATGTGGGCTACACTTCATGTAAGGGGTCCAAATTCTAAATTGGGCCTCAAGACCATTAGGAGCTCAATTGGACTTCTACACATGTGGGCCTAAAAGACTGGCCCGAGGCCCAAGATGGGCTTCTAGAAGACTTGGACTATTAAACCAAGGAGACAAAGGTGGAGGATGCCCCCTCCTTGTCCCCCATGCTTGTCTCCCACCCACCCTTGACCAATGTTAGTGGGTGTCCTTTGGTGTTAGTGGATGTCCTTTGGTGTTAGTGGATGTCCTTGGATCTAGATCTAGGGTTTTCATATTTATAGTCTCTTGTTGTATTTTGTGTGGAACTAATGAAAAATTCAAGAGAATTATGCTTGGTGTGCAACCCCCTATTTCTTCTAGTGTTCTTGGTGTTCTTCATCTTCTTCCCCCTCTCTTCTCCAGATCTAGATCTAAATATCTCCTATCTCTCAAATCTCTTCCCCTTCTCTTCTCCCTCTACCTATTGTGAATGTCCACTGCCGCCGTCGCCGCCGTTCGTGCCGCCATCAAGCTGCCACCACCACTTCTCCGAGTTGCTGTCCTGGATTCCGGTCGGCAAATCTGAAGCTTGAAGAGGAAGCCATAACTCCCGATCCGACCGTTGGATCGAGCTGATATTTTGAGGGTTGGTTTCCACATGTCTCCTACATCCCCAGTTTAAATTTCACGCCGATCAGAGTTCGTTTGCCCCCCGTCCCAGTCAGTAGCTTGTTCCCCTCACAGTCTGCCTGTGAGCAGGCCAGCGAGATAGTCTGTGGTAGGTGATTTTTCCAACCCCCCAAACGTGATCAGAATCCTACAAAAAAACTATGTGTGTCACCGTGTCCCTCTCCTCTACCCACCATAAAAATATCAGGTCCTACTTCCTTCATTTGATCCACGGTCAAAGCCCATAAACAGGCTGGTTCTAGTCTGCCATGTGGATTCTGAGTTTCGGGACAGAACCATCACTCCGTTTGTAGAGCTATTCATTTCCATTCAGACCGTTGGATGGTTCTGAAACTCCAGTATGTTGAAGTTCTTCGAGTGCTCTTCGCAACGGTGCTAACCTCGTCTCGATCTGACGTCATGGCTGGGCGTACCGGCTGATCTTGTCGGAGCACGCAGATCCGACCAGAAGCGGAGCTGCGGGACAACATTGGGGATTAATTCCCAATAAATTCCCCAACTCACCACCGGCGACCACCGCTCCCGGGGATCGACCCGGGGCACTCCAGGGACTCTCCCTCCGGTCGCCGTTCCCAGGATACGCCCGAAAGCCGCTGTCCAAGTAGTCGGGCCCACTTGGAGCCTTGTGGGCCCCACATTGAGCGCCACCACCGTGCTACCCGCCACCGCCCGGAACCGCACATTGCTGCCCGCCAACCCCTGAACGGCGCTCCCGGATAGCTGGTTGTGGCCTTTTACCTCCCTGCATGGAGTGGGCCGTAGTTTATTTTTACTGCTGTAATTAAATATTAGTTTGTACCGGGAGTGACGGTTCACGGCCGGGACGTCGTCGCCACGCTGTGAGCGTGGAGGTACACCCATCACTCTTATTGTCTTTCTGCTTATTTAGTATGCACTTTACTGCCGCTGCATGTGAGTAGTTATCTTTCCTAGCTAGTTTAATTTTAATCACCGATGTGAGTTGTGAGAGCGAAACCCGTCCCGTGACTCATTCCGAGCACGAGAGTGAGCCGACTACCCAAAGTCTCAAAGCCGATTTCCCAACCGTGCACGATCGTCGCGTTTCCCTTGATGGGGACGACTGTGAGTAGCGCTTCTTGTTTGGGGCAAGTTCGTCTCTTCTGGAGCTCGTCGGTGCCGCGTCGTAGTGTGTTGCTGGTCGCGTCGTCTGTCTAGTCGAGTCTCGTAGTTATCCCGCATCAAATTGGTATCAGAGCCGGTTTGAGTCTAGGGTAGTATTGTCCAAGGTCTTGCATTGCATCCCAATATTCGATATATAAAAAGATGTTGCCCGACCGTTAGGTTACGCCAATCGGGGAGGCGATTCACTCGCGTGAGAGGATCTTCGGATCCCCGGACTCCGCCAGGTACCGGATATCGGTTTAAGTCAAGGGTCCTCAACTTGCATCGGTCCATCCATATAGGTCTAGTGAGTCACCCTTAGTTCTCTTTAGGCCTCATTGCATGCCCACCCATGGAGGTGCCCAGTACCATTGCCCTGACACTATGGGTGAACACCGAGGTGCCAACCCGGGAGGCCGTTCCCTAGAGGACATGATAGCCCTACTCATGGAGCGCATGGATAGGTCCGAGCAAACTCTTAGGGAGCATACCGAGCGTATGGAGAGCCGATTCAATGCCATGGAGGACCGCGCCGAGGCTTCTGACCGATCTGTCCAAGGTCTGGTTGGAAGGTTAGAGAGTGTGGAGAGAACCCCTCGCCGAGACCTACCTGGCATTCTCCCGGTCCCTCAGGCACATTTTAACGACCCGAGAATCCGATTATCGGGAAGGCCCGATAACCCGAGACTCGCACCGCCACCCACGAGCCCGAAAACTCGGAATGGTTAAAAGGATGGTGTGGAGACTACACAAGTATCACAAATAATTGCAGAAATTAAACAGTTATAATATTATGTAGGAAATAAATTAATATTTTACATGGTCCACAATAGAAATTAACAACAATAACAATAGTCCACGACTAGTACAGTGACAAGGAAGAAAAGTACAGCTATACGGGCATACCCCGGCTCTGACCTCTGGCACTACCTCTGGGCACCCGCACCACGCTGCACCCCAGACGCGCTCCCCCGGGGCGGCGCCTCACCTGAAACACGGTGAAAACACGCAGGGAATGAGTCTCGGAACAAGACTCAGTAGGGATCACTCGAACCCTACCTCGTAAAACGAGAAACCACTACACTAGCGGTAGGAGAGTACCTCGAAAAAGAAAGCCCTGTACTCCATAGAACAAGGGTCCCATGGCACGCAAACCGACACCCGTGCCACGGTAAGAAGGCCGAAGCTCAACGGCCAACCCGACAAAACCCGAAGGTCGGAACCACACGACTGACAGACTGCCACTCCGTACTCGACAGGAGTACCACCCACTAGAAGCACAGCCGGTAGCGTCCCCTGACGTCTTACGCCGCGCCGCAGGTGAACCGCCTGGCGTGGTAGCTCCTACCAGAGGCGCGAACACCGTACAAGTAACCACAACAAGTGACTAGCTGGGGTCACGCCCGTCGACATGCGTCCACTGTCCCCAACCACGTGTGCACACACAGACCACGCGTCCTAGGTCTGGCCCTCTGACCGGTTTTCCCCTGGCACTGGACTCTGATGTGACGAGGGGCCCGACGGTAACCAGTCTAAAACCGTCCTCAGGGTAAGCCCGTACACCACTCCCTGGTGCGACCAGCACACGCGTACTGATAGGCTGCGACTAGTGGAGGGTCACAAAGGAGTAGACTCTCGAGTCAACGGAAAACAACGTCCGAATCTGACAACGTGTGGGAATCACCCCACGCACCAGCCCCGTCGCACGGTGGCCACAGTCGGAGTAAAAACGGGGTTACCACCCTCATGGGGCAACCAGGCATGTGAGGGTCCACCCTAGGGCCGTCACAAGCAAGTAACGGTCCAGGCGAGACCGTTACATGCGCCTAACGGTTCAAAACAGACCGTCACACGATCAGAGGGGAAAGGGATGTAACGGCTTGGTCCAGGCGCGTCACACGCGTGTAACGCGCTTGGCCCAGCGCGTTACATGGCCCTCACACTTGGGGTGAAAACAGGAAGTAACGCGCCTGCCCCAGTGCGTTACACGCATGTAACGCGCCTAGCCCGGTGCGTTACATGGCCTGACCCCCAACGGTCACAAACCAACGGTCGAAAGCCCCTGACGGCCCTACCCAAGCGCGTCATAGGCAAATGGCGGTCTATCGTGAGGCCGTTACAGCCCCCGACCCCCAAAAACACTACTCAGGAATGTAACGCACCCCTTTAGGTGCGTCACAAGCATGTGACGGTCACTGGAGTGACCGTTACACACTCCCGAGCACGCTACGGCGGGAAAACCCCAAAAACTTCGACCACGCCCCCGTGCCTCCACCGGAGAGGGGGAAAACAAAGGGGAAGACCCCTGGGGACCCCTAGCATGCATCTAAGCCATCCAAACGTGAAATCGCGGGCTAAAACCATAGATCGGGCGAGCTCTCCCCAAATCATGGAAAACCCCAAACCCGCTCAATCAAGCCCCTCTCGGCCTCCCCGTGGCCTACAAACCACGGAAATGAACGGCAAGAGGCTAAGGAACGTCACCCTACCTCAATGGAGTGAATGCTCCGCCGGATCGTTCGTGAATCGTGAAAAACGCCTTAGAAAACCCTCATCCTTCAAGCTTCCCGCGAGCACCGCACGCCCCCACGATCGCCTCGCCGCCGCCCACGTCACCGCGCCGTCGCCCCGCCGGCGTCTGCAGCAGGAGAGGGGTCCGCCACGGTCAACCGGGAGGAAGAGAGGGAGAGGGAGAGGGTTACGGTGGAAGAAGAAGAAGAAGAAGAAGAAGAAGAAGAAGAAGAAGAAGAAGAAGAAGAAGAAGAAGAGGGTGGGGGAGAGAGAGAAAATAGGGGGGGTTTTATAGAAAATCTGGAAATTCCAAAAAATTCTGAAAAATAAAAAATTACACCCCCGCGATTCTCGGAACGCACCGATCGCAACGGTACCACTCGTGCCCAGGTGAACGGCCCGGTTCACCCGCAGCGAGCTTCCGAAGTAAAAGCCGAAACACATATCGGAAATCGGAAAACACACATGGAAAAGCCGCGGAACGCCTCCGGGCCTCCGAAACAACTCCGGATCGCGCCGATCCGAACACGAAAAATGTCCGAAACGAAATTTCGGACACAACGGAGTCAGACACTCCGAAAACCAAATCCGGGACCCACGAAGAAAGGATCCGAAAGTTCCGGGATATTACACACATGCTGCCCAGCCCGTGGCTGCTGCCCAGCTCGCACCACCTCGGGCTGAGGAGCAACGGCAACATGCCTCCCATTTTGAGGACTACGAGTCCGACAACGATTATGAGGGAAATGGCCGGCGCCGACATGGTCACCGACCACACAGGGATGATGAGGACGAACGGATCCTCAGGACCGTCCGTGCAGACCCTCCCTCGTTTGATGGGTCCCAAGATCTATCTTGATTGGGAGGCCAGCATGGATCGGTACTTTGAGTGGTTCGAGATGACGGACCACTGGAGGATCAGGTATGCCAAGATGAAGTTGTTAGGGCAAGTACAGACTTACTGGAGTAATGTAGAGAGTTTACTCTTTCAGCGTCATGAGCCTCAGGTAGGTTCTTGGGATGAGATGAAGGACAAGCTTAGGCGTAAGTACCTTCCTGCCACGTACCGTCAGCGACTTATTGATAGGTGGCAGAGTCTCACCCAAGGGGACCGATCCGTGTCAGACTACATCGCGGAGTTTGATGAGTACTTTTTGCGATGTGGCGTTACGGAGGAGAGCACTATGCCTGTATCACGCTTCTATCGTGGTTTGCGGCCCCACTACCAATATGAATTATTTCGCCGCAATGTTACCACCTTGGAAGACGCATACTAGGTTGCTCTAGAGTTGGAGCAGTTCGAGGCGGAGTTTGCTCCCGTCCAGCGCCCGGGGTTCACTTATCAGCGTGGGACCGACCCTCGTACCACGCCTACCTCCTATAGCCGCTTTCTGGTGGCCCGTCCCCCGGAACCCCCTCGGCAGGACCCCACTGCTCCTAGGCTCCGTACTTTCCCTCCGAGGGACCCTCCCCCTCGCCCGTAGGCACCCATCCCTGCCACTCGGCCTTATCAGCCTACCGTACCAGCTCGGCCTCTTCTTCCTACACCCCCAGTCCATCGAGAGGACAAGGGTAAGGGCTCAATGATTGGTGGAACATCTCAGGGCAATGGGACACGAGACCGTTGCTACACTTGTGGTGGAGTTGGCAACTTTGCCAGCAAGTGTCCCACCCGGGGAGCACTTGTTATCGCCGACACACCGGTCCGTGACCCCACGCCTGAGTTGGTGCCAGTCAGCTACGAGCCGGACCAAGAATTGGCCGAGGAATTCTTTGACGAGTTATTGGAGGGCGAGCATGTTGACGTCCCTGGTACCTCATATCAGGATGGCGTACATTTGGGTGTAGTCAGGTGCATCCTTACCCAGCCTCAGGTGAGCGACGATTGGCGTCGCACCACCATATTCCACACATTTTGTAGGCTAGAAGGAAAAGCTTGCAAGGTGATTATAGATAGCGGGAGTTGCATCAACGCTATCTCCACAGGCACCGTCAAGCGCCTTGGTTTGACGCCCGTGGATCACCCTGCACCTTACAGAGTTTCTTGGGTGGATTCCACTTCCATCCCGGTCAGATTGCGGTGTCTGGTGCCGCTGCAGTTCCAGGCATACCATGATGTGATCTGGTGTGATGTACTACCTATGGAGGTGGGTACTATCATACTTGGTAGGCCTTGGCTTTTTGACCGAGATGCCACCCTCCATGGCAGGTCGAACACATGCACCTTCGACCATGATGGCCACAGGATTACCCTCCACCCAGTCCAGCCGAAGGACCCATCTGTCCGAGGACCAGCTGGCCCCAATACTGTGACCTCTCCTAGTCAGGGGAAAGTCGGTCCACCCACTTTGTCCTCGGCACGGGCTACCACCTCTTCGACTGCTCCTAGCATAGTGGATCCTCCACCCAGGAGGTTGATGATGATCAGTCCGAGAGAGATGGAGCAGGAGGTGACCGGGGGTAACCCCATTCTAGCTGTCGTCGTCAGGGGCGTTGAGGATGTTGCCCCTAGGTCCGAGGATGAGCATCCCCCGGAGATAGCTGCAATATTGCGAGAATTCACCGATGTATTTCCCGAAGACCTCCCGGGAGGCCTTCCACCTATGAGGGATATCCAGCATGAGATCGACCTCGTCCCGGGCTCATCCTTGCCCAACCTTCCCCACTATAGGATGAGTCCCACGGACCATGCCGAGCTACAGCGGCAGGTCGAGGAGTTGATGAGTCGGGGATCTCTTCGGGACAGCAAGAGCCCTTGTGCTGTTCCTGCACTATTGGCCCCGAAGAAAGATGGCACATGGAGGATGTGCGTTGATAGCCGTGCAATCAACAAGATCACGGTGAAGTATCGTTTTCCCATTCCCCGATTGGATGATTTGCTTGATATGATGTCGGGAGCCACTATCTTTTCAAAGATAGATCTTCGTAGTGGCTATCACCAGGTGCGGATCAGGCCTGGGGATGAGTGGAAGACGGCATTCAAGACCAAGGATGGTCTTTATGAGTGGTTGGTTATGCCCTTTGGGCTTTCCAATGCCCCTAGTACCTTCATGCGGTTGATGACCCAGGTCTTACGCCCTATGATAGGGGTCTTCTTGGTCGTCTACTTTGATGACATCCTTATCTACAGCCGCACTAAGGAAGATCATCTAGACCATCTTAGACAAGTCTGCATTGTGTTGAGGTGAGAAAGTTTATTCGCCAACCCAAAGAAATGTGCTTTCATGTCTGATTATATCACTTTTCTCGGGTTCATTATGTCGAGAGATGGAGTCTCCGCTGACCCGGAGAAGATTAGGGCCATCAGAGAGTGGCCCGAGCCCCGCACCCTCCACGATGTCCGGAGCTTCCATGGCTTAGCGACGTTCTATCGTCGCTTCATTCGTGGCTTCAGTTCTATCACTGTCCTGATCACTGATTGCATAAAGAAGGGGGCATTCATATGGACTAAGGCTGCAGCCACGGCCTTTCAGGACATTAAGGAGCGCATGACCCATGCGCCTGTCCTTGTTTTACCTGATTTTTCTAAGGTGTTTGAGGTCACATGTGATGCTTCTGGTGTGGGTATTGGTGGCGTATTGAGTCAGGAGTCTCACCCCATTGCATTCTTTAGCGAGAAGCTTAATGATGCCAAACTGCGATATTCCATATACGACAAAGAATTCTACGCAGTTGTCCAGGCATTGAGGTATTGGAGGCACTATTTGTTGCACCAGGAGTTTGTCCTCTTCTCTGACCATGAGGCCTTACGATTCCTCCATACCCAAAAGAAGCTGAATGCTCGCCATAGTCGTTGGGTGGAGTATCTCCAGGAGTACACCTTTGTGCTCAAGCACAAAGCAGGGGCGGAGAATAAGGTCGCCGATGCACTGAGTCGTCGGGTGATGATGTTGACCACCATGAGTGTGGAGGTGGTAGGGCTAGAGAGGCTGAAGGACGCTTATGTTGACTGTCCAGACTTTGGTCCGATCTATGCCGTCCTTCAGGATGGTCCCTCGCGCGATTATAGCGAGTTTGTGTTACAGGAGGATCACCTATTCCGGGGTGACAAGTTGTGCATCCCACGGACTTCTATTCGTGACTTTCTTATGTGGGAGATGCATGCGGGGGGTCTTGCTGGCCACTTTGGTCGGAACAAGACCATAGAGGCGGTTGAGCATCGATTCTATTGGCCTAGCCTAAAGAGGGATGTTGCTCGTATTGTGGCCCAGTGCCACACCTGTGCTATGGCCAAACAAAGGAAGCAAAGTACCGGCCTCTATACTCTCCTTCCCGTCCCAGATAGTCCATGACAGGACATTAGCATGGACTTTGTGTTAGGATTGTCCCGCACCCTCCGAAAGCATGACTCAATCTTTGTGGTTGTCGATCGGTTCTCCAAGATGGCATTATTCATTCCATGCTCCAAGACCTCGGATGCCACTATAGTTGCCCGCCTATTCTTCTCTCATTGTGTCTCCAGGTTTGGCCTTCCCCGTACCATAGTGTCAGATAGGGATGTACGATTCACTAGGTATTTTTGGAAAACCCTATGGCACATGATGGGCACACAATTAAAATTCTCCACTGCATATCACCCCCAGACCGATGGTCAGACTGAGGTTGTCAATAGGAGTTTGGGAGATCTTCTTAGGTGTCTTGTCCGAGATCGAGTCAGGGATTGGGATTTGGTCTTACCCTTGGCCGAGTTCGCTTATAATGATTCGGTCAATAGGTCTACAGGTATGAGCCCCTTCGAGATTGTCACTGGCCGTAGACCTAGGAGACCCATAGACCTAGTCCCATCTCCCATCCAGTCCCGTGTGTCTGAGTCAGCCGAGTCTTTTGCTAGCCATATTAGACAGTTGCATGAGTATATTCGTCGTCACATTGAGTCCAGCAACACACGATACAAAGAATTGGCTGACGCCCATAGGCACCACCGTGAGTTTCAGGAGGACGATTCTGTCATGATCAGGGTCAGACCTGAACGGTTTCCCTCAGGAGCCGTGAAGAAGTTGCATGCTCGCGGTGCCAGTCCCTTTCGGGTAGTGAGGCGAGTAGGATCGAATGCATATGTTGTGGACTTGCCAGAGGATTATGGGATCAGCTCTACTTTCAACGTCTCGGATCTTGTCGTTTATAGGGACCCAGCGGTGATACCCAGTGAGCCCTTTGAGCCGTCTCCACCCATTATGAGTGACACCACCCTAGAGTGTCCACCTCCAGCCTTGTTACCTCAACAGCGAGAGCAGATAGAATGTATACTAAATGAGCAGGTGACGACTACTCGGGCGGAGTGTACCAGCGCTACTTGGTGCGTTGGAGGGGACGGCCGGCGTCCGATGACACCTGGATCACCCGGGCAGAGCTATAGAGGATAGATCCAGATCTGCTGGATCGGTACCAGAGCGACCCGGACCCTTACTCAACGGGGTCGAGCTTCTCCCACCCGGGGAGAATTGGTGAGGACACCAGAGCACGAGTACGGCCCGACTCAGCGAGCCGTCGATACCGGACCCGCAGCACGACTCGGTCGACATCGACATCGACATCGTTGTGGCTGGGCGACAGTATGGAGTCCCTACCTGAGTGTTGATACTTTCCTATGTTTATTGTGAGTGTATTACCATGTATTTACTTATTGTGAGTGTATTAGTGTGTATTTTATATTTTAGCTTCTAGTTGGGTCAAGATTGTAATGTGGGCTACACTTCATGTAAGGGGTCCAAATTCTAAATTGGGCCTCAAGACCATTAGGAGCCCAATTGGACTTCTACACATGTGGGCCTAAAAGACTGGCCCGAGGCCCAAGATGGGCTTCTAGAAGACTTGGACTATTAGACCAAGGAGACAAAGGTGGAGGATGCCCCCTCCTTGTCCCCCATGCTTGTCTCCCACCCACTCTTGACCAATGTTAGTGAGTGTCCTTTGGTGTTAGTGGATGTCCTTAGATCTAGATCTAGGGTTTTCATATTTACAGTCTCTTGTTGTATTTTGTGTGGAACTAATGAAAAATTCAAGAGAATTATGCATGGTGTGCACCCCCCCTCTTTCTTCTAGTGTTCTTGGTGTTCTTCATCTCCTTCCCCCTCTCTTCTCCAGATCTAGATCTAAATATCTCCTATCTCTCAAATCGCTTCCCCTTCTCTTCTCCCTCTACCTATTGTGAATGTCCACTGCCGCCGTCGCCACCGTTCGTGCCGCCATCAAGCTGCCACCACCACTTCTCCGAGTTGCTGTCCTGGATTCCGGTCGGCAAATCTGAAGCTTGAATAGGAAGCCATAACTCCAGATCCGACCGTTCGATCGAGCTGATATTTTGAGCGTTGGTTTCCCCATGTCTCCTACATCCCCAGTTTAAATTTCACGCCGATCAGAGTTCGTTTGCCCCCCGTCCCAGTCAGTAGCTTGTTCCCCTCATAGTCTGCCTATGAGCAGGCCAGCGAGATAGTCTGTGGTAGGTGATTTTTCCAACCCCCCAAACGTGATCAGAATCCTACAAAAAAACTATGTGTGTCACCGTGTCCCTCCCCTCTACCCACCATAAAAATATCAGGTCCTACTTCCTTCCTTGGATCCACGGTCAAAGCCCATAAACAGGCTGGTTCTAGTCTGCCCTGTGGATTCTGAGTTTCGGGACAGAACCATCACTATGTTTGCAGAGCTATTCATTTCCATTCAGACCGTTGGATGGTTCTGAAACTCCATTATGTTGAAGTTCTTCGAGTGCTCTTCACAACGGCACTAACCTCGTCTCGATCTGACGTCATGGCTGGGCGTACCGGCTGATCTCGTCAGAGCACGCAGATCCGACCAGAAGCAGAGTTGCGGGACAACATTGGGGATTAATTCCCAATAAATTCCCCAACTCACCAACGGCGACCACCGCTCCCGGGGATCGACCCGGGGCACTCCAGGGACTCTCCCTCCGGTCGCCGTTGCCAGGAGACGCCCGAAAGTCGCTGTCCCAGTAGTCGGGCCCACTTGGAGCCTTGTGGGCCCCACATTGAGCGCCACCACCGTGCTACCCGCCACCGCCCGGAACCGCACATTGCTGCCCGCCAACCCCTGAACGGCGCTCCCGGATAGCTGGTTGTGGCCTTTTACCTCCCTGCATGGAGTGGGCCGTAGTTTATTTTTACTGCTGTAATTAAATATTAGTTTGTACCGGGAGTGACGGTTCACGGCCGGGACGTCGTCGTCACGCCGTGAGCGTGGAGGTACACCCATCACTCTTATTGTCTTTCTGCTTATTTAGTATGCACTTTATTGCCGCTGCATGTGAGTAGTTATCTTTCCTAGCTAGTTTAATTTTAATCACCGCTGTGAGTTGTGAGAGCGAAACCCGTCCCGTGACTCATTCCGAGCACGAGAGTGAGCCGACTACCCAAAGTCTCAAAGCCGGTTTCCCAACCGTGCACGATCGTCGCGTTTCCCTTGATGGGGACGACTGTGAGTAGCGCTTCTTGTTTGGGGCAAGTTCGTCTCTTCTGGAGCTCATCGGTGCCGCGTCGTAGTGTGTTGCTGGTCGCGTCGTCTGTCTAGTCGAGTCTCGTAGTTGTCCCGCATCATCCTTCCCTTTGGCAAATCTAGACAAATCAAGCTTCAAGTTGTTGATCTCTTTTTCATATGCAAGAATTTTCTCATTAAGCAGGCAATTCACAGATTCCAAGTTTTCATTCTCTTTCAAGATTTCATTATTTTCATCATTCATGACATAGAGTTTTTCAGTTAAGTTTTCAAGAACTTTCTCAGTTTCAACAAACTTTGAAATCTTAACAAACAATTGTTCATTCTTAGATTTCAACAAGGAATTTTCTTGTTCAAGCTTATCAAAGCATTTCAATCTTCCCTCAAGTAAGGAATTCTTAATTAACATGGCACCATTTTTCTTTTTAAGATCTTCATTTTCATTCATGATGCTTTTGCTATCAATTTCAGAATCAAGCAGCTTTTCAAACATTTTATCATCATCAGACAAAGAAGCTAGCTTGTTCTTCTCAAGCATGGAGATTTTAGACATGAGGAATGTATTTTGCTCACGCAGTTCATCACACTCATTTTCAATTTGAAAAGATGTGTTAAGTTTTCTAGCCATTTCAACATCTTCATTCAAACAGGAAATCTCTTCTAAAAATAATTCAACTTTTGATTCAAGAGATTCATTTTGTTCTTGCAGATGTTCAATTTTTGACTCCAAGATTTTACAGTTTTCACAGGAGGAATTAGCATGCCCATTCTCATTAATCTTCCTTTTCAAGGTTTTATTTTCAGATATGAGTTTCTTGCATTTATCATACAGCGTAGCATATGCCATTTGCCATTCCTCAATAGAGAGTTCTTCGGATTCAGAATTTACCTCATCATAATTTTCTTCATTGAGTTGATCATCATTGTCGGCCATGAGACAATTTTATCCTTCCATCTTTCGAGCTTTGATCAACTGATCCATAATCTCCTTTGCCGTTCTACAAGAAGAAACAAATGGAAACATATGAGTATCAATAGCACTTTTCAATAAACTTAAGACAATGACATTTTTATGGTTCTTAAACTTATCTTGACTAGACCACTTGGTCTCATCTAGAGGCAATATGTGGACCATCATAAATCAACTTCCAAAGATTAGGATTAATTGAATTGATCAGTCCACACATTTTACCTATCCATGAAGTAATATTAGAACCATTAAGAATAGAAAGACAATTCATCGACATGTGCTCAATAGAAAAATTCATGATTGTAGAATGCACTAAGATCACTCTGTAGATCGTGAGATCTGGAGACAGCAGAGCCTCGCTCTGATACCAATTGTTGGGTCCTGAAGTGCAAGAACATGGATCTAGAGGGGGGGTGAATAGATCCTTCTACTAAAAGCTATGACCAATTAGAAACACAAACTAGCGCACAGCGGAATTAACAAGATTGATAAGATTGAAGAATTAGCTAAACACGATAACTAGGTTCTCTCGATCTCACCGTTCACACACGAACATTCAACCAATATAAACACTTAAGCACACATCCACAAAAGCAAACTACAAGACACAGAATTTTTAAGGTGGTTCGAGACCACGACGGGTTTCCTACGTCCACCCCTCACCAAACCCGGTGAGGCTTCACTCGGGGATAAATCCCCAAATGGAGACGACGCTCCAAACACACAAGGGACGACGCCCGCACACACACGGGGACACGCCCCAACACACACACTGACGGAGACGAAGTCTCCCACACGATCCGACGACCAGATCATAAACACATACACAATCTGACGACCGGATCACAACACACACACGATCCGACGACCGGATAACAACACACACACACACGGTCCGACGACCGGATCACAACACACACACACACACACATACGATCCGACGACCGGATCACAACACACACACACACACGGTCCGACGACCGGATCACAACACACACACACACACACGCTGCAACAACCGCAGCACAATGACACAAACACGATCGCACGCAGGCGATCAAACACGACCGTATATACAAACGGTCACACACACAAATATCTCTAGTGTTCAGAAAATAAACACAAATATTCAAGCATGCTCAAACCCAAAATATAGATCATAGAACACATCACAAAGAACTGATAGAAGACATAGAAGTAGTCCCCCTTTATTTTCCAAGGCCGGTTGATGATGTTCCTTGAACCACGAGTTGGAGGGAAGCCGGATGAAGATGATTCTTACGTCCTCTTGATCCTCTCTTCGATCCGCTCCTTTTCTTCTTCTTCCACGAGCTCCAGAACTTCACGGATGTAGATGATATCCTCCTTGGAAGAGCTCCACCACGTTTTTCCCTTTTTCTTCACCTACACGAATGAACAAATGAGCATTAGGGTTAATCCTTTTTCAAATTCGGAGCAACACATTGATATATATAGGATACGGACCAAATGACCCATATACCACTTCTAAAATGAGTTTAAAACACCCTAACATGATTAGGAACCATTATGGTATATTATAGAAAGGTTTGAAAATGTTTGAAATGAGATTTGACCACTTTCATAAGTCCCGTCCGGAAGGGGTCGACCCTTGGGGTCGACCCTCGGGTAACATGTTGCTGGAAAACACAAAAAAACACCATGTGTTACAGGGGTCGACCCTTGCAGTGGCTGGGCACACAAAAAATAGCTCTGCGCGCTTCGGCGGCAGGAATTAATTCTCCTAGTTCTGAACTCCGATCGAAGCGAGACTGGAGGCGTTGGAAAGAGGACTCCCAGAGCTACAACATAAAATTTTTAGAGGGGAGATCCAACGGTCGGATTGAAAATGGTGAAGACTGTAAGACAGTTTGAGTTTGAAAAATAATTAAAACCTCCATCAAACCAAAGGGAAACAATTGATTAAATGTTACCATAATCCCATGAAGATCAACAATGATTTTGCATCCTGAAAAACATGATAAACCAAGAGGTTAGTTGAGAATCAAATATATGAGTTATGCATTAACACTATGAACATGTTCACAATGAAATACATCATTGAACCTATTCAAACATGCGTTTTACTTCTCAAATCACTTAGCAAAAATACATTTGACCAAATGACAAGGTTTTGAAATGATAAGCATGAATCTATCATTCAATCAAATATAATAACATGGAAGCTCAACCATTCAATCACATTCTTGAATCAACCAAATCTTCAACATCAAGATGCTTCATTACACAAGTGTTAACAATCATGCCAAATGCAAAGCATACATAATATCATAGAACCACATTCATTCAAATGGCATTCTTGTTGACAAAAATTAATATTCATGAAGCCTTATTTTCACGAGGAACATTGTCTTCACATGCATCTCACACATCAGTAAATACCAATCATTCATGCAAGGCATGAGCAATATTGAACCAAATCTCATGAAGTCTTGTACGAATATTTCAAGCACAATACAAGCTTAAAAGCTTCAAGTAAAAAATGCATGAACCACATTCATGTCATTAGCAACTTAGAAGATCACATCCATCAAATTTCAAGTTACAAGGTTGAGGTTATTTCAAGCCCAAAAATCTTACGAGGAAAGCGCATGAAATACCCAACCAAGATTGTGAAAAGCTATTTGATGGAATGCATGAAATATAGAAGAGTCATCACAATGCAGTGAGTTAGTCAACTCCCTTTTTCAATAAGATCTTCATTGATGCACTCCTTTGAGTTCCAAACATAAATCATGGATTTTGATCCTGCAAATCAAAATATTCAAAGCATGAGACCATTAAATACAAAGCATTCATATAACTTTCAAACATGAACAGAGTTAAATCCCTTTTTTATTGATGGACTCCTTAAGATTCTAAGTATGAGCCATGAAGTTGTATTCCTGCAAACCAGCATAGATATAACGTTAGTTCCTTAAACATCAAGTGTAATTCCATCTTTCAACCCATCAAATCAAGATATGAAATATGTTGTTCAATGAAATATGTCTAAATGAAACACATACACACACAAGCACAATCGTTTTGATATCATCAAAATCAAACACAAACTAGGGGTGCAACAATTTGAATAATTTTATTTTATAATATATATATTATATTTTTTATCTTGAAATGTAATAGTATCGATTCATACCGTATCGTACCAGTAAAGAATCGATACGGCTAGTACGAATAGAACTATGACCCCTGGCCGGAGGAAGGGTTTAACGGTTGATTTCACGGGTTCGAGTGCTCTGTGCAAATGATGGGATAATGGAGAAATTATTTTCAGCAATAGTAAACCAGATATTTAACGTAGTTGGTTGGTCACTCTCGGAGAGAGGTCTCAAGTTAAAACTCGGTTATCCCACCCTGTTAAAAAAACATAATATTAGTGTAATGAGAATATAATGTAAGATTATGTGGGAAAAAAAACCCTAATGAGGGGTAATATTCGAGTGATTGTTTGGAAATTGTAAGTACCCTGAAAAAAAAGAAGAAAAGATAACATTAAATGGACAATCTGTTTCACTCAATAGATAGAATGATTTATTCTCCGACTTAACTTCCAAAGTAAATTTATTTTAAATTAAACTTATTCGAATATCAAATAGAGTTTCTTGTCCCCGAATTTAAGCCCGCAATAGACACAACTTTGAGTTAGGACAACCTGAGTCCTTTTTTTTTTTGTCCTATAGAGGTTAGCAGATAACTGAGGGCCCTTCGTATCCCGATGCCACCGTAGTGTTTGGATTCCACGATTATAGAAAACCTTCTGAAGTAACTTTTCACCGAACGAATAAATAAAAAAGTTTATTTTGTTTTATGACGAGAAATCTGATAAATCAAAAAAATCTCAGGTCACGTGTTCTTCATCTAAGATTGAGCAGGTGATCAAGTAAAAAAAATTAATATTTATTTTTTAAATATATATTTTTTTCAATAAAATTAATAAATTATTGATTAATCTCTGCATTCCAATTATTATCCTATGAATCCCTACAGTCTTTACCCTCTTATTGAAAAAAATCATGTGATTGGATTAGGTTGACATACCATTGAAAAGACGAAAATATCCCTCTAAATGTGAGCCCTGCTCGCTCTCTCTCTCTCTCCCCATCGTCACCCCACTCTCCACCGTTGGAAACCCCCTCTCCCAGTGCTGCCAGAACCCCCCCTCCCCCCCGCAACAATCTTCCCTGCCCCCCAACGCCGGCGAGGTCCCCCCATCCTACCCTGTGCAACTGCAACTGCAACTTCCCCTCTCCTGGAGGTGACGAGCTCCATGGTGCCCGATTGTGAACCCCCCCTTGCAATATAGGCCCAATCCGGCCAGGGACCCCAGCTCAGGCCTGGACTCGACCGTCAGGAGTCACGAGACCTTCCAAGTAGCCAGCCCAAGCCGAAGCCAATGGAACTTCTATTCTGCAACATTTTAATGCAAACAATATTTATTTTAATGTCATATTATATTGTTACAAAACGAGATATCATTATTTTAGATGCAATAGCATTTAACACAACATGCTGATAGACAGTGAATTAATATAATAATATTCAAAGATAGAAATATATAAGTAAAGCAAAATAAAGAATAAAGTATAATTCTATAGTGACTATTTATATTTTATAAATATAAAGACTAAATAAATATTTAGATATAAAATATAGGTGTGTTCCGGTGAATAATGTATTTCGGAGATATGATGATATCAAAATATACAAGTAGATCTGTAGGCAGTGGCGGAGCTAGGAATATTTGAAAGGGGAGATAAAATAAAATTAATATAATAAAAATTATTTATTTCTTTCAAATAGAAGACATATTACAAGTGAGTTATTCACGACGAGTCTTCATATTCTGAAAGCGTTGCGTTATTGCTTCATTGTCAATGCTCTCGAATACTTCCTTCTCAATATATGTAGTCGGAGTTAAAAAAATAAATCTAGGCACAAAATATGTGTAATCGGATAATCAATCCGGAAATAAATTTATCCGTACACCTTTTGGCGTCCCTGCACAATCGTAATAATTTCTATGCCATCCATATGCAAGTACCCGAGTCGAAAAATCACCAAACCAACACAAGCATAATCACACACAAAATGCACCGGAGTTTTTAACGTCGAAAAACCCCCAACGACATGGAGGGAAAAAAATCACGAGATAAACCGACATCACTCTACTATGAAAAATAGTAGTACACAGTTCCTCTCTCAAGATTTGTCTAAATCTTGAGAAATATAAATAAGAGAGTGGAAGAATACGGAATTATCTTGCACAGAATAAATCTCTAAATCAAAAACTCGAATAGAACAGGTAACATCAAAAATAGGACTCACAAGATCGAGCTCATTCTCTTCTTCATCTTTTTCCCTTACTTCTTCTTCCTTTTTTACTCTCTATCTCTTTCTCTCCCTTCATGAAGGACGCTAGAGAGAGAACCGTTGCCGCGACTACGTTTTTCTGTTTCACGAGACCCACCAAGAAGTTTGTTCACGTTTTTAAGATATTAATTTAAGATATGATGGAGGTATAATGCACCCCACCCCTCCTCCTTTTAACATATTCTAGACCCATCAAATGACTGGATATCATGGGCCCAAAAAACCCAACATAAGATGGGAGGGAGGCAAATGTAAAGAATTCAAAAATTTTACCCAAATCAAGGGGGGGCCCTTGCCCCCCCCCCCCCCGGGCTCCGCCGGTGTCTGTAGGCTTCAACCCCTACAATCTACAATATCCGTGCCATGTTGGGTATTGAGATAAATCTAACCTTTGGATAAACCATTTCCATCCACAATTTTTGGTGTATTTGGTATGAAAAAAGAGGGGGGAAAAGCCGAGAAAATGAATGCAGGATAACTCCTAACTGAATTTATCCTTGACCAGATGGAGCGTTTGGTCCCGCTATTTAACCTCAAGTCAACAGAAGCGATTAATTAGGAGGGCGCCCCTTTCATGTGTTGTCACTAGCTCTTCATTAATAACTATACACGTTAAATTGTGAGGTGATCACACAATCTATTATCATGTGTTAAGTAACAGTGACTTCCAAATAATCAAATTAACACAGCTTGATCTCTTTTACCATTGACCACTAATTCACTTCCCTGAACTCATCTTCCGTATAAGTGAGTACGTCGAGCCAAACGCATAATTCTGCGTAAAATAGTCCAAACATTCTCTGGCCCAATGGGCCAACCTACCTATCGACGGCCTACTCTACCTCCTTGTGCAAGAGAGTTTTACTTGCTACCTGGCCCGGGGGGTATGTAGGCATTTTTTTTAAATTTTCTTCTCATGAATAGAAGTGTTTGCCCCCTTGCTGCCAACTGAGTCCAAACACTGGCACTAATATATAATATCCACTTGTGTCCAATATAAATATGATTTTTTTTGTATCTTTTTATTCAATTTCTATGCGGATTGGGGGAGGGTAAAGTAGTCTCTCCAAAACGTCCATACATGTAACTTAACAAAGGCTCATATTTGAATATGACTCATCCACACTCATATAATTCCTATTGGGAGAGAGCTATATCGTATCCTTGAGAGGATGCATTAGAATGATCTTACATTGATTAAAAAAATATATATATAATATGTTTGAAAAGATTGGAACCCTTTCCACTCACCGGCTGAAAGTGGCCCAATAACTTCAATGAAATGAAGGAACCGAGAGAGAGAGAGAGAGAGAGAGAGAGAGAGAGAGAGAGAGAGAGAGAGAGAGAGAGAGAAATCTATGCTTTGACCTTGGAACTTGTTACCACCTAAACACCCTTAGTCGTCCCAAATCGATGAGAACAAGATTTTTAGACCATGATGATGGATATGATGATAGATAGATAGATAGATAGATAGATGGATAAATGAGCAAGCTTTTTAGCAAAAGGAAGTCATATACATATCCTCGTATAAGAACATGGATCATCAGATTTTCTCTTATCACTCAACCAACTAAGTGCGTGTGTGTTTGTTGACGTGGGCATCTTTTCTGCGGCTGTGGCCCTGCAATTTACAAACAAACCCCCATGTTTAGGGGGGCATATCCTGCACCGAACGGTCCGTGACTTGGACGCACGGCTGAGGTCCCCATTTAACAAAGACCCTGTCATCACCGGTTGTGAATGATGGAAGAGGAGACTTCGTGGGCATTCTAAATTAATTGATTAACTAAATACATATTAGTAAAGGCGTCTTGTTACACATTAGCAGCAACTTTTTTTTCCCTATTAAATGCATAATAGATGGCCAATAAATATAATCCAATGGCCATTTCTCCACCATGACCATGACCATGACCATGACCATATGGTGGCAGCTCCTGCATGTGTGAGAATTCTTCCACCTACCACGCACCCACAAGCGGTAATTCCGTGCCAGGGCTGTGCACTGAGGGGGGTCCGATGCTTTTAGCACACCACAGGCTCCGTGGGGAGAGTCCGGGTTTCCATGACTGAGATAAGAGTCTCTACGCAAGATCCTGGGCGACGAATTGGCCAGGCCGAGTACAAATTTGAACCACCAAGCGCATGTATGCACTGGGCGGTCCACATTGCCAGGGACGGAATCAGTATGGGAATTTTTTTTCAAGTGCCCCTATAAATAGTGATTTTATCAAATAAACTACTCATTTAGACTTATTATCAAACATGTCCCTGATATATCTCGTATGGTTGTGGCTACACCCATGTGGTTCTAAGTTATAGACGGGAGACAAATATTTAAATGAATATGTCACAAAAATGTCAAAATATGTGAAATATCTAAAATACCCACCACTAGAGAGAGATTCTAGAGAGAGAAAATATCCTTTCAACTGGGGAGAGAAAGAGAGAGTCGAAAGAACGCCAGATCGGAGCATGAGGGAGGGAGGTAACCCTACAACCCTAGATTTCAGCAAGATGATGGTGGGGGAGGAAAGGGTTGCAAAGGTGGCGAGAGTTGGGCACTGGGGCGGATCATGTCATCCCTACTGCTACTATTGGGTGGGGACATGGCTACGGGAATGGGGAGCTGGTGGCGGTGTAGCAACAGTCGCAGTGCGATGGAAGGGGTTGACAGGGTGGCTGGGGGAACCCGTAGTGGAGAAAGTAGGGCGGCCGAGGGGGGGGGGAGCCGTTCGGCATTCCTCCCCTTTGACATTGCCGAGATGATCACTGAACGAGAACCAAAGCAGGCAACGGTAACTTCCCGGCACATGCCAGACTTGGGTGGATCGCTACGGATCCCGTGGAAGTAGTAGAGCAATACCGACCAGATCCGGAGTAAACAAGGCACACCTTGTTGGGAAAAAATAGTGTAATGGGGCAACATCATGGCAACAACCGTACCATAATACATACAAGGCAAACCAGAGTAAACATGCATATGGGGTTGATTCAACAAAGAACGGCCAAGAAACAAAATTAATAAGCATGATTATAGAATACAACATGGTTGCAGAACAAGTAAATAATATGGAGTAGAAGCGTCTCAAAGAGACTCCCCTTAGAAAAGATATCACCCCTCACAAGAATGGTGCGATGAGTATGGTGGTCTTCTCCCAGGATACGACTACTAACACAAGACCCTTAAGCGCACCCTTAAGAATCTAAAGAAAATGCTATGCGAGAAACATAGATCTCTTCTTAAAAGGAAATATATATATATATATATAAGTTGAAGAACATGCACCGATCATCGACGAAAGACAGCAGTAGAGCGTCGTCTGTGCGCGAACGTCGACGACCGATTGGTGTTGGTGATGTGCAAGGGAGGAAGAGCAGCGTCTGTGACCGACGGAGATGAGAGAGAGAGAGCAGATCGCGCGCGATTCCTCGGGGGAGTAGCACAGCAAAACAGGATAACCGTGATTAGGGTAATGCTAATCACTCCTGTAATACCCACGCCCTCCAAAACAAAAACCGTTCGGAGACCCCTCTTTCTCTCCAAGAAAGGGTAAAACAGTAAAAAGAAATCTAAAAAGGTGCCAGGGCAAGCCGGCTGGACCCGCACCTCACACACGCGCGCCCGCCCAGCCCCACCCGGCCCGGCGCGTGCGTGCGTGTGATAGGTCCTATCTTACCTCCACTATTATCTATAAGACATAGTCCAGGGGGCCCTAGGAACTATAAGGTCCCCTCACCTCTTTGTGTTTTCCAATGTGGGACTAAAGTCTACATACAAAACATAACACTTGAGGTAGCACTCTTTGGATAAACCTTTGAGTTTCCCTTTCTTAAGAACACTCCCAATCTACTTCAACCCAACATTCCCCCACAAACTCAAGGTTTGACAAAGGGAACACACAGAAGAGACATAAACATACCATGCTTTCAGTAAAGGTACCTTTCGGGTTTGAACCTTCACCTAAGTGTTCCAATTTTCACCCCTCACAGAATCGAAGTGAACTAAATCTTGAACTTGATTCTTGATGTGAATGTTACTTATAGGAAAACAACATGGTATAAGGTTTCATTGGTAGCAAAAAAGAGTAACTGGCGCTTTTAAAGGCCATGCGCCCTGTCCTGATTCATGAGCATTTTCAAGAATAACCTAACTCTTTAACTGCGGCCGCACAGTAGTACTCACTTAGGTGGGCTTCTCCAAGGATGCACTGCTAACATCCTGCCTTGCCAGGCTTGAACCCATTAAGAGTGTATAACTCAACCTTAACTTGCAGTAACATGCACTATCTTGTTTAGGATTACAGGGGAGGAACTCAGATACAAAGTATCTGTCTAAATTAAGTGCCTTCCAGTCCTCTCAGCAACTTGTTATTACCACATTGAACTTACTTTGTAGGATCTCTACTCAGATAGGTTGGGTTGCCACTGCAGGAGAACAACTGATGGGTTTCAGTCCCATCCCCATCCTAAACTTTTGAACTTGACTTTTATTAAGTCCTTTAGTCAGAGGATCAGCTATATTGTCCTTGGTACCAACAAAGTCAACAGCTATCACTCTCTGAGACACTAATTCCCTTACAGACTTAAGTCTGAGATGAATGTGTCTCCTTTCTTTTTGATTGTACTTTGAACTTTTGACCTTTGCAATTGTGGTCATATTGTCACAATGCACAGAAATCGCAGGTATAGACTGACTAATCAGAGGAAGTTCAGACAGAAGACCTCTGATCCATTCAGCCTCCAAGCCAGTTGTGTCCAAAGCACACAATTCAACCTCAAAAGTAGACCGAGACAAGATGGTTTGTTTAGTCGACCTCCAGGCGACTGCACCACCTCCCAGAGTAAAAACATACCCTGTGACACCATTGCTCCCTGAGTTTTCAGCTATCCAGCTTGCATCACTATATCCCTCAAGAATAGCAGGGAATCTTTGAAAATGCAATCCCAGGGTCATGGTACCTTTTAGGTACCTCAGTACCCTATCCAAGCCTTCCCAGTGAGTATGATCAGGACAACTCGTGTATCTACTGAGTTTAGACACAGCATATGAAATGTCTGGTCTAGTACAGTTTGCAAGATACATTAAGCTTCCTATAACCTGAGAATACCGTAATTGAGACACAGGATCACCACTCTTGTTCTTGCAGAAAATTCTAGAAGGATCATAGGGTGTACAGACAGCTTTACAATTCTGATAGCCAAATTTCTCCAAAACTTTCTCAACATAGTGAGATTGAAAAATTGCTATCCCTTCAGCTGATCTAATGAGAGTCAGCCCCAGAATTATATTTGCCTCACCCATATCCTTCATTTCAAATCTGTTACTTAAGAATGATTTAGTCTCAATTATAATTCTCAAATTGCTTCCAAATAACAAGATATCATCTACATATAGGCATAAGATTACATATTCATTACCCTTAACTTTGTGATAGATACACTTGTCAAACTCATTGACTATAAAGCCAAATGACATTATGGTTATGTCAAACTTTTCATGCCATTGCTTAGGGGCTTGTTTCAAACCATATAGGGACTTAATAAGTCTACAAACTTGGTTTTCACTACCTGGAGCCACAAATCCTTCAGGCTGATCCATATAAATCTCTTCATCAAGATCACCATTAAGGAAGGCAGTCTTGACATCCATTTGATGGACAGTCAGATTGTATAAGGAAGCCAGTGCTACAAGCACTCTGATTGTGGTCATCCTAGTGACAGGGGAATAGGTATCAAAGTAATCTATCCCCTCCATTTGTTTGAAACCCTTAGCCACAAGCCTAGCTTTATATTTGTCAATGGTTCCATCTGACTTTAGTTTCTTCTTAAAGACCCATTTGCATCCAATGGTCTTTGAACCAGGAGGAGGATCAACTAACACCCAAGTGCCATTAGCAAGAATGGAATCTATCTCGCTCTTAATGGCATCCTTCCAATGCCTTGCTTCCGGTGAAGCCATGGCATCTCGAAAGGTTGGGGGGTCACCCGTGATCTGGAAAGTAACAAAATCACTTCCATAATCCTTGGCTACCCTTTATCTTTTACTCATTCTTGGTTCAACCTCTTCTTGATCACAAGTATCAGGATTAGGTTCGGACGCATCAGCCCCCACATTTGTCATTCTTTCCACATGTTCTGGAATAGAATCAGATGTAGAGGCCACAGTCTCAGAAGTCAAATGTTGAGGCAAACCAGTCTTCATGGGAAACATATTTTCGAAGAACGTGGCATCTCGAAACTCGACTATGGTGTTAACATCTATGCCAGGAATTTCTGATTTAATAACCAGAAACCTGTACGCATAGCTATTTTCAGCATAGCCTAGAAAGACGGCGTAAACTGTCTTAGGCCCTAGTTTCTTTCTCTTGTGCTCAGGAACAAGTACCTTTGCAAGGCACCCCCACACTTTGAGAAATTTCAAACTAGATTTCCTATCTCTCCAAAGTTCAATTGGACTACTATCTCTATGTTTCAGGGGAATATGATTCAGAATAAGGCAAGCCATATTCAAAGCTTCTCCCCACATATACTTTGGTAGTCCCGAACTCTACAGGAGAGAGTTGACCATATCTATGAATACCCGGTTCTTCCTTTCTGCTACCCCATTAGACTGAGGAGAGTATAGGGCGGTTGTTTCATGAATAATGCCATGATCTTGGTAATATTCTACAAACATACTAGAAGTATACTCTCCTCCTCTGTCTGACCTCAACCTCTTAAGAACTCTGCCAGATTGTGTTTCTGCTTCCTTCTTAAAGATGATAAACTTTTGCAAAGCCTCATCCTTAGATCTAAGCAAATACACATAACAGTATCTACTACAGTCATCAATAAAGGTAATGAAATACTTTTTATGATCCCTAGTCAACACACCATTAAACTCACAAATATCTGAATGCACCAGATCCAAAATCTCTGAATCTCTAACCACAGAATGAAAAGGTTTTCTGGGTTGTTTAGCCTGTACACAGATATCACATTTCTTAGTTTTATCAACAGTATGCTCAGGAATCAATTTCAGGTTCATCATATGTTTCAAAAAATTGAAATTAAGATGACCTAGACGGGCATGCCATAATTCAGATGAATCTATAACATTATAAGCAACAGAAACAGAAGTAAAAATTGAAGCACTATCATCCACATTTCTGTTCATCACATGATCCACAAAGATTTTAAACAAACCATCAGAAAGATAACCTTTAGCAATAAAAGTCTTCAGATAGAGTATAACAACTTTATTGCATTTAAAGTTCAATTCATAACCCTCCCTTACTAAAACAGAACCAGATAAAATGTTCCTCTTAACGCTAGGAACATGGTACACTAAGGAAAGAGTAAGAACACGCCATGAAGTAAACTTCAGGTTCACACGTCCAACTCCTAGCACCCTAGCTGTACTTCCATTTCCCATTCTCACGGAGCGATCATGGGTTGCCTGATAAGACACAAAATTAGCCCTGTCAGCACATAGATGCACATTGGCTCCAGTGTCCACCAGCCACTCATTTGGTTCATAAATAGTAAATAATTGAGGATTTAGAGAAACATACTCCATACTAGAAGAAGATCCTCCAGTCACCACATGGACCTGTGCTGGGATTTCATGGGTCAGCATGGCTTTGTTCAGCAATTTTTCCTTCTTTTTAGGACAATCATTGCGCATGTGACCCTTGTCACCATAATTCCAGCATTGTCCCAGTACCTTCTTCTTCTTTATCTTTCCCTTAGGTTTCATCTGAACAGTGGAATCAACCTTGGCCTTGCCTTTTGGATCTTTACCCTTATGCTTCATTACTAGGTTTGCACTTGCATCCACAGGCATATTGGGCTTTTCCTTCCTATGTTCCTCTTCAATGGCTACAGCCCTCATCAAATCATCAAGAGAGATAGCCCCTTTGCGGTGCTTGAGGCCCATGCCAAAATCCTCCCACGATCTAGGCAATTTCTCTATGATGCACATGACTTGGAGCTTTTCAGGTATTTTCATGTCTACCTCAGCCAAACCATGGAACATAAGTAGAAGTTCATGTGCCTGCTCCCCTATAGACTTATTCTCGACCATCTGGAATTTAAGGAATTTTCCCACGGAGTACTTTTTCAGACCTTGGTCCTCGGTATTGTACTTCCGATCAAGTTCATTCCACAGAGCTTTAGTAGTGTTGAAGGTGGAAGTGCTATAGACATCAATCAGGACATCCGACAGTGCAGTTAGAATGCACACATGTCCTAACCTGTCTTTAGTGGTCCATTCTTCAACCTTCTTAGCACTCTCTGGGTCGTTTTCATCTATCATAGGGGGGTCTGACTCTAACAATGAGATTAGGCCAACCATGGTGAGCCACATCTTCATGCGTTGTTGCCAACGCTTAAAGTGTTGCCCGGCAAATTTCGCGGGCATCCCAGACATATCCACCCTGGTTCCAAAACTCACTGAAGATGACGATGCCATGAATGCTATCTTTTCTAAGACTGTTGGGAAAAAATAGTGTAATGGGGCAACATCATGGCAACAACCGGACCATAATACATACAAGGCAAACCAGAGTAAACATGCATGTGGGGTTGATTCAACAAAGAACGGCCAAGAAACAAAATTAATAAGCATGATTATAGAATACAACATGGTTGCAGAACAAGTAAATAATATGGAGTAGAAGCGTCTCAAAGAGACTCCCCTTAGAAAAGATATCACCCCTCACAAGAATGGTGCGATGAGTATGGTGGTCTTCCCCCAGGATATGACTACTAACACAAGACCCTTAAGCGCACCCTTAAGAATCTAAAGAAAATGCTATGCGAGAAACCTAGATCTCTTCTTAAAAGGAAATATATATATATATAAGTTGAAGAACATGCACCGATCACCGACGAAAGACAGCAGTAGAGCGTCTTCTGTGCGCGAACGTCGACGACCGATTGGTGTTGGTGATGTGCAAGGGAGGAAGAGCAGCGTCTGTGACCGACGGAGACGAGAGAGAGAGAGCAGATCGCGCGCGATTCCTCGGGGGAGTAGCACAGCAAAACAGGATAACCGTGATTAGGGTAATGCTAATCACTCCTGTAATACCCACGCCCTCCAAAACAAAAACCGTTAGGAGACCCCTCTTTCTCTCCAAGAAAGGGTAAAACAGTAAAAAGAAATCCAAAAAGGTGCCAGGGCAAGCCGGCTGGACCCGCACCTCACACACGCGCGCCCGCCCAGCCCCACCCGGCCCGGCGCGTGCGTGCGTGTGATAGGTCCTATCTTACCTCCACTATTGTCTATAAGACATAGTCCAGGGGGCCCTAGGAACTATAAGGTCCCCTCACCTCTTTGTGTTTTCCAATGTGGGACTAAAGTCCCCATACAAAACACAACACTTGAGGTAGCACTCTTTGGATAAACCTTTGAGTTTCCCTTTCTTAAGAACACTCCCAATCTACTTCAACCCAACACACCTCTACGCATCCTCCATTCCACCACGAGTTTCGGTGGAGAGAGAGAGGATTTGAATCGTAGAATGAATCATGAGGGAAGAGAGAGAGACTAGCAACCCCCTCTCCCCCAGGTAAACCCCCCAACTACGGCAGCGTCCCTTCCACTACTTGTAGACCCCCCTTCCCTCATAGCCCCCCTCCCCTTGCTCGTAGACTCCCCTCCACCCCGACAGCCCCCTCCTCGAACCCTGTCAACACCTTCCTCGTCCCTGCGGGCTAGCCACTACCTCCTACTCTCCCCCACTTTGATGGCCTTCCTCTCTCATCTCTCACCCACCCCTAGCAAGAATCCACCCTGCAACCCCCCTCTACTCGACACCGCTCGTAGGCCCCCCTCTCCCCGACAATGACCATCCCCGGCCGAGGACGACGACGAGTTCTGGCATGCACGCACGCGTGCCCACACACACACAGAGAGAGAGAGAGAGCTTAAAAGGTAGATTAGTCATTCTCTCTCTTAACTTATATTTAACTCCAGTTAAATATACTTGAGTTACGACGAGAGTACAATCACAATCATTGGAGATATATTAAGAATATTTTTAATAATAAATTTTAATGATGAATTTATTTGACAAAATCATTATTTATAGAAGTATATATGTAAAAACCCTAATTTTTATTCACACCAAGGTTCTGCCCATCACACGGGACTTATCTAGAATTCCAGATTAGGAAGTTCTAGCTAAAGATGTAATAGGAAGTTACGGAAGCGGCTAAAATATGCTGTCACATGTTCTACCTAATTATTTATGATCTTTGACTAGCTAGACAACCCTCTTCAAAGAAGAGAGAGAAAAGCGGGGGGAAAAGGATCCTACGTATGAAAAATGAGGATGGGAAGGCGTTGCAATTAGCAATAGATGCTGAAACAACAGTAGTGGATGTATCATATCGTGTGAATCAGACAATCCGACAGTTCCTCCTCTTACAAGTTGATCAAGTGGCTATTTATTTTCTTTTTTTCTTTTTTAAAGTCGATTGCCTTATCTAAATAGAGAAGATAAAACTTGTGTTGACATTATAATAAACACTCGTTTTGAATAGGCACCAGAAAATGAAAGGGTTTTAAGATTGAGTTTTTTTTAAATAAATCATTGTTACATATAAAATTATATATATATCACTCTTGAAAATGTATTAACATATATATTCTCACTATATTGAAAAACTTGTAAAAATGTCACTGGAGTTAATTGGCATCGACGGAGTGTCAAATATTCCTCAAAGATTCTAATATTATCATTACATGACCGTCAGATGAGCAAAATACCCCTTTCCTTCATGAGAGAGAGAGAGAGAGAGAGAGAGAGAGAGAGAGAGAGAGAGAGAGAGAGAGAGAGGGTTGGCAAGGCCGCCGGAAGTGGGGAAGAAGGGGATAAGGTTTGGGGAATCAGAGGAGGGGAGAGGACAAATGCAGATCTGGATGAGTGCAATTATCCCCCCACTGGCACCCTAGGCCAACCCTGCTTCTGTCGTCCACCGTCTCTTCACAGCCCACCCCCCGTGTGTCGCTCTCCTTCTCCCTCTCCCTCTCCCAGTTTGACCCCACCATAAGAAATATCATGTGCAGCCCCACCACACACGACTGCCGCTGCCACCATGGGCCTGCAGTAGCCACCCATCCCCCTGCCCGCCAACCATCGCCACTCTTGACAGTGAGGTCACATGCAAGGAGGGGAGGTCGCACTGTCGGAGGGAGGTGGGGGGAGAGGCGACAAGGGAAGGGGTAGCTGACGGTGGGGGGAGGGGCGCCCACACTTCTTCCCTTCCCTAGAAGAGGGCGAAGGGCAGAGAAGGAGATATCTTCTCTCCTCCTCCCCGCCGAAGCAGAGTAGCAGGTGGAAGGGGGGGCACTTCACCGGAGCAGCATTGGGGTAGGGGCACTCGTCCCTTGTTGCGGGAACTCCCCCCTCCCCCACCATTCTTTGCGGCTGTGCTAGAATCCGACAAAGGGGGGATCAAGGGCGGGGGGACCACACAGGAATCTGGTAGGGGGTGGGCAGGCCGACGACGGGGGATCGAGGAGGGGGGTAGGCTGCCACCATCCTTCATTAGGGTTTGGGAGAGGGGAGGAAGAAGATGAGATTTTTTTGTATTTTCACCTTATTTTGTTAGTTATTTATATACCCTTATTTGACGTGTTATTTTTATTTTAAGATTATATTTAATTTGTTTTTGTAAATAACTTAGATTCTAATAGAGATAACAGTGGACATTTTCATTTTTTCCCACGTCTAGTTAACTCAAATCATGGTTAATTGGACAAGTGATAACGGAGGTCGACGGCGACGACATATCTGAATGTTTTTTAAGATAGTGGGGATATATGTATGTCAATACGTTTTCAGGAGTGATATATCTACAATTTCGCCAGTAACACTAATTTATATGTAAAAAAGTCTTCAAGATTTTATGTCTGCTAGGGATTTTTTTTTTCGAGAGCCTATTTATTACTCGAGTAGGGTCAGGGAGAATGGCGTATTCACCGGTTAATACCGGTTTCATGGCATATTCGCTGGTTATTGCGAATATGCGCTTCGATGGCTTCTACCTAATCGCCCTCGAACAGGCGCTTTCGTGCGTGTTTGTGAGTCGGCCGTCGAACAGCGTGTTCGATGGTAAAATGGGTAGAACGTGTACTCGCCCCGGGTTAAGACGTTCCACCACATTCCCAGTCTCCCACCGACCCTACTCATTTAAACAGACTGGCCCCGAAAGAACTTGGGTTACACGTGCATTAAGCCTTTTCCAATTTGTTAAGTTCTTCATTAGAAAATTTTGATTACTTCTACATTGCTTGCTTTCCATGACCAGTTCCAAATTAACCCGTGAATCCTTATCCACACGAAGCTAAAAATCATCATGGAAACTTATGCCTCCTGGGTGATAGGGCGCCCTTGGTGCGCTTGTTGGTGGTAGTCGGGAATGCGGACATCATTTTCCAAGACACGATGCCATTAATTACCACCATCAGATCATCAGATTGAACTGTGGGAGTCGGACCTTTTTTTTCTTCTGTTTTTAAAAAGTGGGCACTCAAACCAGTCCAAGTCGTGGACCGTTTGGTGAAGAGAGGACACAAACGCGAGCTCGATCCTGGGAGAGGATTAGCAGAGCAGGACTTGTAGGTTTGGCGTAATGTTTTCAATTGGAGACGTGTATGTTTAACTTTTCACATGCTTTCAATCTAGCAAGCGATCATTAAGGGGAGGATATATAGTAGAGCCGCCGTGCTTGGCACGGACACTCTTATATGAAATGGGTCACCTTCATTAATTTGCTTCCACCGCCACCATGGAAGATGCAGAGTAAAAGAAGATCTGCTTGGACTCTCACAGCAGTTAATCTCCTCCTTAATTTCAAACCTTTCTTCTTTCTCTCCATTATATAGGAATCTGTAATTGTTTAGGCCCGCTTTGATAGCGGGTTGGTCGGGCTGCTGTCGACGGGTTACGCACCCGAAGTTACGGTGGGCCCCGTCTCCCCCTCACACAACTGAGCTTAATCGATCCCGGATGACTTAATCGACCCTTCGGGGTCGATTAACTTACCCCCACCCGATTATCAAAAGGGGCCTTAATGACTTCAAATTAAGGTGGCCATCATGCACGCGTGTTAGGGCAAAATATTTAGTTTAGCAGCTCTGAAAAGTTAATTAGAGGTAACTTCCCAGTAACAGGGATGTCAAAACACATCCTAAGTCATGCGAAAGGCATGTTCGTGGTTACAAATCCACGATGATTTGCAGACTTTTCGTTGCTTGACGATATATATATAGCTCAATGGTTGGTTACTCAGCCAGAAAACCCCCTTGATGTATGTTATTTGTGAGAGGAAAAACCAAATTTGACAGAACACTACATATACGTTCATACATACATAAATATATACATATATATTCCCCTTTTATATCTCCATATATCAACTCAAACGGAGACCCAAACTGCTCTCTCTCTCTTGACCATTTTTATTTTGCTACCTCCACCAGTGCATATAAGGAGGTGGGTCTCCTTGTAATATATAGGCTCAACCACTAAACTCAAATGACGTAGCTACGTTACCAATCCAACTACATATATTATGACACTCCAATCGATCAGTGTTTATGGATCGACAAGCCTTCATCCAAATAAAGATGTGCATGTGGACAACCCATTCTAATCCGTTTCTCGTTAATTCTCCTATTTTTTTCCTTTTTTTAATCTTTAGCAAGTATATGTTAGATGGGCAAGAGCAGTGCACCTTTAATGTGGTTCAGGACCCATTTGGACTATATACTGTACTGGCCCTCCTGCTAGTCCTTAGTTTCAATTGCCACACCGTCAATGGTATGGCGATGGTGGTCGGCGTCCGAAGGAGGCTGGCGACGGAGAGGTTAGCGCTTTAGCGGTGTCGACAAGCAGCTGCGGCGGGGTCGGTAGCATGCAAGTGGCATAGCGGCGCTCGACGGAGATCGTGCGGTAACGTTGGGGTTCGGAGATAAATTTTGTGAAGAATAGGGATATGTCATTCTGAGTAAATTTATCATTTATTCTCATGTACATTTGATCTACAGGAGATAAATATGGTGATATTTATCTTAATTTATTATTCATTTGATAAAAAATAAAGATACAGACGAGAGTAAACACTGGAAAAAGATTATTATGCCATTATTATTAATTATAATTAGTGTTAATATTTCTCTTTAATGATCATAATTAACACTAATATTGTTAATTCTATTTAATGCATTTATTCTTAATGATCATAATTAACATTAATATTGTTAATTTTAACATGATTAATTATTTATTAGTAATAACGAGGTGGTTATAATTAATTATTTAATGATAATTATATAATATATTTATGAAGTAGCATAAACAAGATTACTTTATATGATTAATTGGCACTAATAATATTAATTAGCATAATTAATTAGCAATAATAATATTAATTAGCATAATAAGTTTAAATAGCACTCTAATAAATAATTATTTAATCATAATTGAATAATATATTTATTAATTAATACTGATTAGATCACTTAGTATAATTAATTAGTACTAATAATGTTTATTAACACTAATAACATTAATTAATACTATTAATTAACACTAATAAGATTAAGTATCACTAATAATAGGGAGAAAAAAATAGAAATAAAAAAGTGAGAATAAGTCATTTTACCTAAAGGATAGAATAACTTATCTCCAATCTTAATCTCATTTCTGAAGATAATCTCATTCTCTTTTAACTCTCTTTTTCTCGTTAATTTTAATCTTCTCAAATAAAGAACGGACATTGTCTTCCGCCCGAACCAATTAACGGGCCGTAATATCTCTCGTACCAGTGACGGATGGAGTCCGACGAAGTGAGTAGAATGAGATTTAGATTTGAGACGCCGACAATGGGCCGGGCTTTCAACGAGTTCGTCTCGTTCTAATTTTCCGATGTGATCACTCATCTTTTTATAGGGGCCTACCCCAATCCCCTCCGTCCCCACCATTCTTACCCCCCCCCCTTTCTCACGCCATAGTTTTCGTTGACTTCGTTTTAAAACTTTGTTAGACACCGAATATTGACTTCCTCTGTGGTTTGGTGACCATCCACCGACAAAATGCACCTTTAATGTGGTTGAGGACCCATTTAGTTTATACTGTAATGACCCGCCTGTTAAGCCTGAGTTTCACTTGTTACACCGTCAATGGCACAGTTAATTGTTACACCACCTGTACCCCCCCCCCCCCCACCCCAAAAAAAAAAAAAAATTCTTATCAAACCCCAATCGAGCTACATCTTCGTACGGTCCCATCATCATCGGACAACCAAAAAAATAGATATACATCCTGAATGATGATCTTGTCACTTTCAACCTATTAATTAAGGGGATAACAATTTTTTTTTTGTTTTACCGATGTAACTATACGATCAATGATCAAGCTAGCTAGCTATATGATCAAACCATACTATCACTAACGCAATAGTATTTTTCTCGATAACAAGATGGGGTACACTGCGAGACGGGAGAAGCAACTACTTGCTAAACAGCCGACAGCGTAGCAAGTGAAACTCATTTTGGTCCTTTTATTTTCTCCTTTCAGCGGTGTGAAAGTATTGACGTGGTTTGACTAGGTAGCCAACGTCGGATTTTCGTCTGATTTCATAGGTTTATTGTGTATGTAGTGGAAAATGTTCTTTCAGTTTCAAAATGACCGATTTAGAATCACCAGAGCTATTAATGAAATGTGATTTCATGTAAAAGGACGACTTATGTCTTCCAAAAGAATAGAACAAGTTTGGAATGCCATGTGGAGGAGGATCGGGATCCTACATGTCATATGGTTTAATAAACATAAAATGAGACGATGCAAATCGTCATGAAAATAAAGTTGAATGCGTACTCTAGCAAATTAGAGGACATGGATACAAATTATTATTCATATTAAAATTAAAGAGTATTTGAGGAGGGTAAATCCGATTTATCCCCGCTCCAGGATAACCCCTATAAGAAGGGGAACGACATAGAAGAGACACACGGTGGTTGATTCTGTCAAACCCCTGATACTCAAGAGAATAGAGCTACTAACCCTACAGCACTACGAGAGGGAAGCACCGACGATCTACGCTGAAGGGGAAACCCTCCTCTGGCGATCTTACCACCCAGCGAACACTCACCAAGTGAACACTGGGAGTGGCGAGCACTCGTTCTGAGGATCTACGCGGCCCTTCAGCTATCGACTGCGATTTCTCTCTCTCTCTCTCTCTCTCTCTCTCTCTCTCTCTCTCGCTCTTCTCTATTCTTCATTAATCCGTTGTTGACTCAAGCATCGGAAGGTTGTCCCCTAACTAGGGTAACACCCGTGACTCCTTCTGACGCCATTCTGACTTCTGGTGTTTGCAGGCCTCCACGGGTGTAAGCCGACTTCTCCAACAAATAAATAGAGAAGGTGATACATGACCTAAGAACCATTTTCCTGCCTCTGCAATATTTATTTTATGTTGCTCTCCCATTCTATCCCCTAATTATTCAATTTTCATCTAGGGTAAATATTATCCTTCAACAATAGCGTGGAGACTTAAAAAGGGGACCACAAGATCTTATATCGGAAACTATAAAGATGAGCATGTGTGCGTTTATAAGTAAGGCCCAAGTTAACATTCTCCTTTGAGGACACTTTTATCATCAAAAAGAATAAAACCCTAATTAGGCGTCTCTTGACATAGCGGGAATAATATCTCAAAAGAGTCACCCAAATTTATGTCTTCGATCTAATAAACATAAGTCCGTCTTAATTTATTGAGAGGGCTAATATGGAGACTTAAAAAAGAGACCATAAGATCTCGTATCTAAAATTACAAAAATAAGCATATGCTTATAAATAAGGCCCACGTCTAATAAACACAAGCTCCCCTTTGATTGGGGGGGAGGGGGAATTAACGTGGAGACTTAAAAAGGGGGACCATAAGATCTCAAATTCATATGTTGGAAACTACAAGATATGCATGTGTTTATAATTAAGCAAGGCCCAACAAAGATGGGCATATGCACTATAAGCAATGCCCACTTATAAAGTCTTAAAAAGTGGGTCCATAATATCTCATATTGGAAATTACAATCCCAAAAATACGTCTAAGTAATGCATATTCAATGTAAAATAATCTTTTCTAACCAAACTAAAATTAAAATAATAACCTATAGATTAGTATGGAAATCAATGCACATTTCTCTACTCACTTTACAGCTATTCGTCAATTTTTGTCATTTTTCTCGGCCATCGAAAGCTTAAGTCATGTTTGGTGCGGTTCCTAATTAGGAGCACTTTTAATTCAGGCTTACATACGTTTCGGTCTAGTTATTATCAAGATAAGATACTAATCTTTCAAAGGTACGTAGTTTATATAATTTTTGTCTTTCAACCGAAAACTCAGGATTGAAAAACTCTTAAATTAGGGTAAAGCTTAGAATTGTCAGGTAAAATTCTCGATTTGCATAATTAACTACCCACAATTAATCATAGTAATTTTATTTAATATTTTCACATTAAAAATAAAGTTTTAAAACTGATAATGCTGTCTGTTATATATATATATAATATATTGGGCACAAACATAATAAAGCGACGATGTGGGACGAAATGGAACTTCTGATAGATTGTGTGGAGAACCAACGTATTGATTTAGAACATGCAGCCGGCCTCTTGGCTCGATCACCTTTCTCAGGAACGTTCCATTGGAGGTTCAAGAATATATATCTTATCGATCGGCTTTCAGTGTGTGTGAAATAGATCGAGAACCACATGGGGGTTCCTCCGGACGTCGGTCTCTGCCCTCTCAGTACTGTTCTGTTGTGTATGCTCTTGCACTACGCAAATCCCTCCGACGTTGGACTCGCACACTTCAGAATTGCATGTTTGCAGAAGAAACATGTGATTTGAACCCGTGGCATGGCGTTGAGGTATATGCGCCTATTCTTCCCTCCCATCTGCACCCTGCGCTTTCATAAGGGTTTGCTGAGCACATTGTTCTCATCTCCTCCCTCCATCGCCCACCACCCTTTCGCCCTCGCCGAAAGCGAGGAAACAAAGACAATTGGCGAGGCGAGTTCTGAGGGGGACGTACGTCCAGAAGAGTATAACATATTCCAAGATGTTGCTGTAACAAGGCACGACCGGCCGGCATCAAGTGTGTTGGGAATTAGAACTCTGAGAGGGGACGTCAAGAAAACTATATATTCCAAGATGTTGCTGTAACCAGACATGGAGATGTGAAGAGGAGATTCTGTATTGACGTTCTAATGAGACATGGAAATATTCCGGCCCGTTCAAAACAACCCCACCCCCCCCCCATCACCCGCATTCCAAAGCTATGCCAGCTAAAATCCTTATCCAGAAAATGTCTCTATGTTCCCTTGTGACAATCTAAGATGCTGCCCGCCCCCCCACAAGAACATATAAACTGTCTGTGTCTTGGGCATGGAGGAGCACCATATATACTTGGAGGGGGCCGAGAACGACGCCGTCCCTGTGAAGCAGCCTGTTCTGTCAAACACGAGAATACAGTACTGTGGGGGGGTGCTATGGTGATAACGCCCGTTGATGCTTGCTCTCGAGGCATGGAAGTGCTGCCCTGGGGGCAGCGTCGGCATCTTGTGCTAGGTGCTCCAACTTCGCACCTCCTAAAATTGTCTGTCTTTTGGACGCAGACGTACAGCCTTCTGTTTTGGAGATGCTTCTGGAGATTTGTGTAGTTGTAACTGGCCGGGTTTTACATAACTGGTCTAATTAAACGACTTAATTATATGGTGTTTACTGGCTTGTTATGGAGTTTTCATCTACATATTAAGTTCCCCCAGCTGAGCCCCACCATCTGTTGTGTCATGCACGTTACTTTGTTGATACATTGACAGTAAACTTGGCGTTCTGTGGACACTCTGAACTCGTGAGACTGGGATATTTACTGCTCATGGATTAGTATTCGGTGGGCTAGACTCATCTTCACTCTATCAAATTTGAAGTGCCAATTCCATGCAGAAATAGTTTATAGCTTTCAAGAAGTTTCAATCTAATTAATTATATATATGCCACTACAAAATCCAGTATGTTGGACAATTAATTGCTCCAGCTGATCTTGTAGTTATAAGTTCCTCTTTAGCTTCCGATTTGTGCCAAACAAGCTCTCCATTTATGCCTCTTTTCCATTCATGCATGTGATGCATGCCATTCACCAGAAGAGATCATAAAGACACTTAGCAGCTTGGAACTAATAATTAATAGAAACCCACTTCCCCTGTTGTAGTACAGCACCAAATATCTTAATTTCCGTGAAATCTGTGTTAGTTTCATGAATTATTGTGTTTTATAAGTATACATATACATCTATATACACACACACACACACACATATATGTACATTTATGTATAATGCAATACTTAATTCCTCGATCTCACACATATATAGAAAACCTTAAGAAATCATATATGCATATATTATTTATTTATCTATGTATGTAAAAATAAACCTTAGTATTCTTCAGATATGTGAAGATTCCTCCTAAGGATTTACATCTTTGAAAAAATTCCCCTGATGTGGCACATCATAGGTTAAAAAAAAAAAGAAGAAGCTGACTGCCTATAATTAAAGGGGTGAAATTGTATACTGCAGGGTTCATCTAGCTAGTGAGCATTTTCCATATACAAATATCTATATATATATCCTCATACACAAGGATTATATCTAAAAAGCAACAAGAAAGAGTGTCATTATGCAATCCCCGTTGATCCTATGTGTCATGATGCAACATTTCCTCACAACTGAGTTCCCATGTGGTGGACTCACACTAGATAGGGATCCCATGAGCTCACGCTTATCACCTTGATGAAAGGTACGTGGGGAAGGAAGCAGCGGTGGGACTTTACGAGGCGAGCGATCCAGGAGAGAAAAGCTTCGATTCTGTACTTCTCTCCCCGGTTGATACTTGCTACTTGATACAGGTCACGCACACAGTGCGTGCGTGTGTGTGTGTGTGTGTGTGTGTGTGTGAGAGAGAGAGAGAGAGAGAGAGAGAGAGAGACTACCTTCCATTCAAATCACGTTCCCACCCTCCTTCCGAACTAACCATCTTCTCTCTCTCTAGCCGGCCACCCAATCATCCGTCCCTCTCCCAGCTTCCTCCGGGCCTTCGCGTTGCATTCCCACCACCGCTGCATTACCCATGACATTGACATGCCTGGCTTAGAGGCCCCCGGCCAGCCCCTAGACTCCCTTTCGCCAAGCAGACAGGCCACTGTAGAACGCCGCGATCAGATCTTTTCTCCCCCAGTTCCTCCTCCTCCTCCTCCTGTGCCGTGGACGGACGGGTGGGTTCCCCATCCGTGACGTGGGGAATGAAAAACCAACTGGGCACCTCTTAAAAGAGGTATCTGGCTCGCAGGAACCATGATAAGATGCCGGGCGCGCTGACGGCACTGCTCCCGCCGGTTCCGCTGCCGGAATATTCACAGGAGAAGGCGGAGAAGAGAGACGCACGCAGAGAGAGGTCGGCAATGGGCTATGCCGTGACTGTGGGGAAGTACCAGGTTGGCAGGACCATTGGGGAAGGCACGTTCGCCAAGGTGAAGGTGGCCGTGGACACGGAGACCGGGCAGAGCGTGGCCATCAAGATCCTCGACAAGAAGATGGTGTTGGAGAACAGGCTCATGCAGCAGGTGGCGCTCCCCCCCTCTCCACCGCCCTTCCCTTCTCTCTCTAACCTGCATATTGGAACTTCACTTGTTTCTTGCAATCCCACGAAGAATACTTGTCACAGTTGCCATCAAAGCAGAGCACTAGCCATAGTTGATCACAGTTGCCATAGCTGATCACAGTTCAATTGCAGGTCAAGAGAGAGATCAGCGCAATGAAGCTCCTGCACCATCCTAACATTGTCCGAATCTACGAGGTCGGAGCTATTGCCTTGAATCGAGTTGTTTGTCTGATGGGTCCTCTGTAAGCTCTCTTCTCAAAGCTTCCTAATGCAGGTCATTGCAACGAAGACGAAGATATATATTGTAATGGAGTACGTTTCTGGAGGACAGCTCTCGGACAAGATGGTGAGCATCAATTAGAACTCAGAGAATTGTTGCAGCATGGTTGTTTTCCTTTGGTATTTCATATTGTTTCCATCTTTTTTTTTCCTCTGTTCACAGTCTTATCTCAGGATGCTAAGTGAGAAGGAGGCTAGGAAGTACTTCCAGCAGCTAATTGATGCAGTGGACTACTGCCACTCCAGGGGCATTTATCACAGAGACCTCAAGGTCAGATTTTTAATCCTTGACTACTTATAGAGCGAAGTTTTTTTATCCTTTTCCCCTTTGTTTTCCTCAGTCTGATTCAGATCATACTTATTGCTTGTGATTCATTGGGATTCTGCTGACAAACAGCCAGAGAACCTGCTAATAGATAGCAAGGGAAATCTGAAAGTATCAGACTTTGGCCTCAGTGCATTGCGGAAGGTGATATCTGGCACATTTTCTTTTACTTTTCCTCTTTCTTCCTGTTGATCTAGAGAGTGATGATTTCACACATAGAGCCCTTTCTATTTTTTGAGGGTGAGGGAGGGGGGGGGCAAGATCAATATTTTGTTGGGTGGTACTCTTCATGTGGCATTGCCTAAAATTTCTTAGGGCTACAGTTCTAGATGTATGTGAAATAATATGTAAACTGTGCATCCTCGAATTGGTGGTATATTCTTTCTTCATTCACTAAGACACTTCATCAAAACTAATTAACAACAAATATTGGCAAGTAAATATGTCCACAGTAGATTAGTAGATTTGATTTCTTGGTTCATGCAGCCTGGAGATATGCTCTCTACAGCTTGTGGATCTCCAAGTTATGTGGCCCCTGAGGTAAACAGGCCCATAGAATCATCTCAACATCTAATAAGCCAATTGTCACTTTAATCATTAAGGAGAAACGCTAGACACCATCCCCTGTCGTCTGTTTAAACAGGTGATTGTCCACAAGAAGTATGAAGGAGCTGCTGCAGATGTTTGGTCTTGTGGGGTAGTCCTCTTTGAACTGCTCGCTGGTTATCTACCTTTTGAGGATAGGAACACGACCAACTTGTACAGAAAGGTAAGCTACTCAGCAGCTTAATGGTTGCTGTCATAAGAGAATAATTATAGAGACAAACGTGCAACTGTTGCCCTCACTATGGTTTGATTCATCTGCTGCTCATAGATATCAAGAGCAGACTATCAGTGCCCAGATTGGTTTACAGCAAGCCAAAAAAGGCTGATGTCAAGGTTACTGGAACCAATGCCAAGGAGGGTAAGAATTCCCTTGCTCTGATATATACTAACTACATGTTAAGATACCCAAGGCAAATGGATTGCTCCTAATTGCAACTTAAATGTATCTCTGTATCTAGAAATTAACTTCTTTCGTATCCACTGTACAGCGGGCCAAGGTCACGGAAATTCTTGAAGATGGATGGTTTCGGATCGGTTACGAGCCTGCGACGGCAAACCAGAACGGGGATGCAGCCAATCTGAATGACGTCTATGAAGCATTTGACAGCATAGGAGTAAGGGGCTTTTGAATGAAACGGCTTTGGAGGCCTCACTTCTCTGAGGATTCAGTAGTAATTTGTTGCTGAACTTTCTGAGGAAATCCTATGCAGGGGAAGCTTACAGAGGCAACAAAGACCAAGTCACCTAGTTTCATCAACGCCTTCCAACTGATAGCCATGTCTAATGATCTCGATTTGTCTGGCCTCTTCGAAGAGCAGGTGCTAGTTGAGGTCTAAATGGTTCATCTTTATCAATCTCTCCCCCAACTTCAGTGTTATTTCTAACATGGATTAGCAATTTCTGCGAGGATTACGAGGAACAGAAGACAAAGCTCTGTTCCAAGCATTCCATCACCGAGACAATAAAAAAGATTGAGGTTGCAGCAAAGGATGCTAGTCTGTCCATTGAGAGGATGAACAGCTCCAAGGTGAAGTCTTTCTAATTTCTTGTGTCACCATGCATTAAAAAAAAAAACTGAGTGCTTAGGAGATTAACCATACTTCTCTGAGCATATCAGGTCAAACTCCAGTCGCCCAAGAAACTGACAAGATCCGTATCCCACATTACAGTCTCTGCGGAGGTATTCCCAGTGGCTGTTTTATGTCACCTGTTTAATTTGACCTCATTCCTCATCCTTCCATGTTCTTCAGTGATCAAGCCCATGAGAAAATGCAGGTGATCGAGGTGACACCAACGCATTGCATGATTGAAATATCCAGGTCTGCAGGGGAAATAAGAGTTTACAAAGAGGTACTACTACAGGGCGTTCCATTTGATTCATATTTTGTTCCGAATCTAACGAGTCAGTGCTCATATCCTACATGCTCGTGTGCCCAGTTCTGCAAAAGTTTGTCAAGCATCTTGAAGGGGAAATCCGGTAGTTCGTCCTAGCAAGAGGTCTCCTGCAGGAACCTTCATCTGTGTAGGTAGAAGTACAAGTAGGAAGATTTGCTCAATCAACAGGGATGTATATCAGGAAAGGAGAACTCTGCAAGTATTTGGGCAGTCTCAGACTTCCAGCGAGGAAAACAGAACCTGTAAAGAACTATGCAATTTCATATAAGACATTCTCCTCACTGACCAGGAAATCCTGAGTGTTGAAGCTGACAGCACTCTCTCAATGGAGATGGCTATTCACCTCCTCCCTTCTTATTCTTCTTTCTGTTCTTTCAATTGCCATTTGCAGTGTGGGGCTCCCAAAAATTTTTTCTTCAAACGTTCATCCTGACAATTTTTGTAATAGTTGCTGGACCCATAATAAGAGGTGGTGAGCCCACCTGCTGGTTAATTCCCAACTTTTAAGCCAGTCTCCTTTCCCAGGACAACACAATAGCATAGTGGAAAGTAGAGAATGTTGTGCTCCTGCATAAATGTATGCTGTCTTTGGTACACTTTGTAGGAAAGAAAGATTGGGGTCACTTCCATGACTATAGAAATTGTGCCAGAGGCAGGGTCCTTCTCATATATAGTCAGGAGGCCATTACCTATTGAGACTTGAGAGAGGCTTCTAGTCCATTTGAGCATGAGTATGCTTGACTTAAAAGTTATTATCAAAACAAGGAGATTTACCAAATCCATTGTCATTTGAAAAAAAAAAAAGCTAGAAACTAAATAGAAGATTTTCACATGTATAATTCTGTTAAAACTTCTTTACCTATTTTTAAAATCATAATGTCATAAATGTCTTCCTTTGAGCCAAAATAAAAGAAAAAAAAGAAAAGTTACGGTTACTCCCTTTGGTGTCTCCTAACATGTACTTATGTAAATTATCTTATTATATAAGAGAGGATATTTAGTTTAGAAGTTCATTGTGTCCATACTCTTGAGTACTTTCGTTAGGTGGCTGGACCTGTAAAAGGGAATATTACTCCATAATCTCTACTTGGGGAAAAAAAATTGAAAATGCTTGGAGTTGCACTCACCTATTGATAAGAATTTATAATCCTAACCGGACTAGACGGCAACGGATTTGTTCGTCTTGTTAGGTTCTCCGTCATCAATATATATATATATATATAACTGGGAAAAGAAAAGGTAAGATTTGAAACCCTTCCTGCTAGTACATCAGCAACCTCATTCTCTTATTAAAAATGTTCAGACTTCTTAGTGCCTATTCTACTACCCTTATTCCATTTTCAGAGCCGCCCTTAATGGCATCAGTCTCTCTCTCTCTCTCTCCATTACCACGAAGGGGATGAGCTTAGAAGGTGTGTTTCCCAATGGTTTCAATGCATCGGGATGCATAGAAGTCCCTTTTCACATGCTTCTCATTTCTCAACGAGCCCCAAGAAAGATATTGTTCAGGAAGCCACCCATACATCATTGCATATGTAGAAGTTGATTATTGGGGTCAGATTAGATGATCGGACAGAATGGCCAATTTGCACACCAAAATTGTTTTTGGGATATTTGTAAAGATAACCCTGTTATATATGTGTATTATTGCAGATATATGCGGATATATGCATATTAATTAGAATAACCTTGTTAGGAAAGCATAAGTGCAAAATATTTCTAAAATTATACATGCGTAAGAGAATTATCCGTATATTTATCCCTTTTAATTGACTTAAATAGAGAGATCTTCACATTGCCATCCTCAATTGACGGTCAACACAGAAGCGGTCAACCCTTTTTTAAATGTAGATTTGATGGTGAAGTAAGTACGGGATCAACTACAAACTAGAGAGGATCCCAATTCAAAGAGTGAAGCCATTAGACACATAGTGAAAAGTTGCAGCATCCATTAATTACTGCTTCAACAAAAAAGATCTATAAAAAATAAATTTGCAGCACTGATACATATATAGATTGCGAATTCTGTGCACAATATGTCACCTTAAAGCAGTTTTTAATTGAAAAAGGCTATGTAGATCCTAAGAGAGAAAATGTGTTTACGAATTTGAAATTACAAATGACATGCAATTTTTTTTTTGTTTTTACAAGATAATTAGTAGCTAGAGCCATTAGAGTCAGAAAACATTTCAATAATTTATAATTCAGTAAAGTGCCTAAATGAGATTCTAAAGAAATGTTTTCTTCAAGAAAAGTTTTTGCTTTATTAAAGATCTATAAAACTATGAGATTATAAAAATATTTTTTTTTACATACATACTCATGGTAAAAGTGAATTTGCATGAAAATCTATCTTATATTTATATTTGCATGTATACATCATGTGTACCCTCCTTATGTTAATGAAATATCACGCATGCCTGATCATCATTTTTATGTTGAGAGATCATTAAACCTCTCAAGGAGTGACGAAGAAGGGTGGGTAATGGCATATTCTAGGGGTATCCGGAAGTTTTTATCAAAAGGGTGTTGTATGACATTAAACTTACATAAGGAGGGTATGCATACACATGTTAATGTAAGATAATTTTCCACGTAAATTCACTTGTAAGAGGGGTGTGTATTAAAAAAAAACCCTTATAAAAATAGTCCACGATCCACTAGCATTTTCAAATGCTACTTAAAGGAAAGGGTGCCCGATCTTGTTCGAAGCTGCCTTTTTTTTTTGTAGATATTTCTCTTTAGTCCATGCCGAGTGTTTCAATTAATTTCCTTCCTTTTTTGGTAGATATTTCTCTTGAGTCCTTGCGGAGTGTCTCCCCTCACGTGCACTCCGTAGGATCCTATCTACCTGTTCACTATTTGGCTCAAAATTGAAATTAACCGATCAATGTGATTTTGTTTGGTTGATTTATTTAGGAGCGAACAAATTATAATAGTAACTTGGTAATCAAGACGGATTATATGATCTGATTTGATTCGATTTCAAGAGCTTTGAGATTAAATCAAACTGAAGAAATTGAATTACATAAAATGTTTAAACAAACAAACAGTCCAAGTGTGTGATTTTTGAAGTTAGCGACGTTTTATTCTAATTTTAGAAAGATCGAACAATATTTTACATCTTGATAGATTTTTAATATTAATGACTTATGAAGTTAAAAGTAAGTAGTCGGTCTATTTATTTCGCAAAGACACATAGTATAGGTCCGTTTAGAAGCTCAAAATAAATTACAAAACAAATCAAACTAGATTAATGTATTTGTTTGGCTTTAAAAAAATCATTTGGGCTTGTTTCATTTCTAAATTCAATCCGATTGGATCTGTTTCTTGAAAAAAAAAATCGCTAAACAAAAACAAGAGTATGTGATCTTTTTACCGATCCTACACACACACATGCTAAGAAAATGTCCACATACGTCTAGACAATTTTTCATCAAAAATGGTGGAACAGTCTCAAGCAAAAGCAGCAATGACTGATTTCTTCCGGGTGGGGATCATCTGCGGTGGGGGAACTGGGGCAAGGGCCTCGAAGGAGATGGGAGCAGAGATCATAGTGGGAGAAAGAGGAAGTACAAAAGTAGATGGGGATATAGGAGGCACAGGAAGTAACGTGGGAAGAAGAAGACATAGCAGAGACGAAGTTGAGACATTCTCATAGATTGGCATTTACCAGAAAGTAGTGCAGAACAACTACAGACACCACTATTTTTAGGGTTGGACCTCCCTCTCCTTGCTTTAACTACTACATCTAAACTTACAGAAAAATTCTGTTCAAAAGCTATCTCTAATTCACCAACTTCATTATAGTTCTGACTTCATTTCATTTAAACCTATCGCCGGGTCCCCTGCAGTTAGTGGCCGTTGAACCGGCATAACCACCAATACCCGTCACGACCCCTTCAACATGGACCTACAGGTGTTCTCAAACCTCATTTGTCGATGCTCCGGCCTCAATCACTTCAGCCTCTGGCTTCAAATGCTCCTGCCAGCTGCTTCCATCATTCCCTCTGGCTTCAAATACCCGTCACGACCCCTTCAACATGGACCTACAGGTGTTCTCAAACCTCAATTGTCGATGCTCCGGCCTCAATCACTTCAGCCTCTGGCTTCAAATGCTCCTGCCAGCTGCTTCCATCATTCCAGTGCATATCAACTACCCCCTCATGAGAAATAACCTTGTCCTCGAGGTTGGATGTGGGATGAAGCTTCTTGAATCTAGAGTAGCCCATCCAAGTTGCTTTTGTCTCTGGTACATCCTTCCAGGCCAATAAAATTTGAGGGACGACTGGATTGTTTCTTTTGATCAATCTCCTCTGAAGAATATTTTGCGGTTCCCTTTCTTGTGCACACATCAATTGCGGAAGAGGCACTAGATGAACAGGATGTAAGCCATGCTTTTTTTTACTATGAAACATGAAATGTGTGATGAATATTTGCCTTTGACGGTAGACTCAATTGATATGTCAACTTCCCACAACTATTCAACATTTCATATGAACCAAAATATCTTGCAAAAAGCTTGTTGTAAGATATTCTAACTACATAATCTTGGCGATAGGGTTGTAATTTAAGGTAGACCCAGTCACCTACCTGATATTCAACATCTGTTCGGTGCTTATTGGCATTCCTTACCAGGTTCTACATAAGCTCATGGAGTATTGCATTTCTGGAACGAAGGTGTGTGCCAACTTTCGGGCTATCTGCAAGGCCAGGAATGTAGGAAAGAACTATCGGTGGGGGCCGCCCATACAACTGCTTCAAAGGGAGTCATACGAATGGCTAAACGGTATGTTGTATTGTAGTAATTAATACTCTGCCTAACACAACCAATTAGCCCACATATGTGGTTGTTGTGAACAGAAACATCGGAGATATGTTTCTAAGCAGCAATTCACCACCTCCGATTGGCCGTTGGATTGAGGGTGGTTGCTATGCTGATATGCAAATGCTATCCCCTGCAATGAAAATATTTGTTGCCAAAATTGACTATAGAATACTGAGTCCCTTGTCAGAAGTAATGTCAGTAGGCAACCCATGCAATCGAATGATCTCTTTTGCAAACGACTGAGCTAATGACTGTGCAGTGTAGAGGTGCTTCATTGGCAAGAAATGAGCACACTTTGATAGTCTATCCACCACTACGAAGGTAGATGTCCATCCCTGAGATTTGGGTAACCTATCAATAAAATCCATGGAGATAGAAGTCCAAATAGCAGTGGGAATTGGTAAGAGTTGCAGTAATCCTACTGGTGGCTGTGTGGAGTATTTGCAAGATTGGCATATATCACATTTTGTTATGTATTTTTTATATCCGCTGTCATATTAGGCTGGTAGAAGCTCTGTTTAATATGATGCAGGGTCTTATGAAAACTAGCATGTCCCTAAATGGGGGATAGGTGGTACGTGTGTAAAATCCTTGGAATATAAGAGTGTATACCCTTATAATAAAGCAATCTGCCACTGTAACCATATAGGTGTTTATCAAGATGTCTGAGCTCACAATCTTGCAATTTCTGTTTCAAGACATCATTTGAACTATATGGGGCCTGATAACTTACACATTTCATAAGTTAAATATTGGGTGTGTTTCATGTATTCATCTTTATCAAAATTGTTGTTTTATGTGTAAAAACTTATGAAAACTTACGGCTTTAATCTTTTGGATCATTGTGCATAAATTATATTTCTTGAGAATAATAATTTGAAAATTATTAATTTTTATTGTTCGTTATTTGAGAACATGATATGTGGGAGATTTATCTTAATTACAGGATACGTATATCATCAGAGAATTTGCATGGCTTGTATTTGTTGAAGGCGGTGCCTCACGTGAGGTAGAATGAGGGGTGTTGCATGGGCCGTAGCAAGAGGCGGAAGCAGCTGGGTGTCTTTGCAAATGGAAAGATGATGGCGTTGTTATCAATTTTTGCAGGAAACAACAGACGACGGCATGCAGTTAGTAAGGGGGCAAGTTCCCCTGTGCGCCTGCATTCGAGAGCAGGGTTTGCATGGCCATGGGACAGAGACGTGAGCATGGAAAGTGAAGGCTAAGTGATTTGGCAACCGAAGATTAAGTGGGTTTTCATGATATGCATGCTGGGGAAGGACGTCTGGCGTGTTGATCGCGACAAGGTGGCTAGGCTCTGGTTTTCTGTGGAAGGAAATTTGCTTTTATTGGAGTGTATGTGTATGGTAGTCCCGGATGCAGTTCGCGGTGGGAACATGAGATGTGAAATAAGGAACTCCTCCTTATAAAAGAAACCCATGGTGGCTGCTCAAGAACACAACTTTTTTTAGTTTTTTTCTTTAAAACTTGTAGGAGTAGGTTAGATATCAATTCTTCTTCCTTCTCCGTCCCCTCTTCCTCTCTTTTCTTCTTCTATCTCCACATATAGTCCTCCACCTCTTTCTCCTAACTCTCCTTCTTCTCTCTCTACTTCTCCTCTCTAAAGCTTTCTTCCAAAGATGTGGTCTAGTGTGGGCGGCGAGTTATAAGGGCACCTCCTGATCAAAGACTCAAGGAGGATGACGGCACCATCTCTCTCATCATAGCCGCTACATCGTCTTCTCTAGTTCTTCATTGGGTTCTATTTAGAATTTATTTTATTTTAGTTGTATTTTTTATTTCACATTGTCATCTTGTAAACTTTCTCTTTAGTGCAATAAAAGTTAGTTATCTTCTCTCTCTAGATCTTACTCTCTCTCTCTCTAATCTCTCTCTCTTGTTCTTCCTCTCTTTCTCTATTTCTCTTTCTTAACCTTCCAAATTTCATTAGTTAGATTTATTTTATGTTCATTTAAATTCTAAAAAAATTAAAAGAAACAAACTCAACAATTTTTGCTCTAAAAGAAATGTAAAGTTTTCAATTTAAAATTTTAACCTCTCTATAGATTCGATCCGTACTCGTCACTACGCTATATGCTTTTAATTTTTGTGCGAGTTCAATAATTTTTAAAATTGGTCAAATGATATTTTTAACGATGAGCATCGAGATATATCATGATCTTCAGACCCTTTAGCCAGATAATAGATACACCATAAATAGTAACTACATTTGATCGTCTGGATAATGTATCAGCCATACATTTGAATGCCCTTGTCTGTATTCCAATGAAAAATCAAAACCTATGAGCTTAACTAGCCATCTTTGCTGCTAAGGGGTAGTGATTTTTTTGTGTAAGCATGTGCTTCAAACTTTGATGATTAATTTTAATAGTGAATTTATTTCCCAGTAAGTAGTGTTTCTACTTCTAAACTGTGAAAATTACTGCTGAGTTCTCTGTCATATGTGGACAATACTTTTTGAGATGCAAAAAAAAAAAAACTTATCGATATAGGCAATAGGATGACTTCCCTAGAGTAAAAGAGCACCCATTCCTATAGAGGAAGCATCACACTCAATGATGAAAGGCTGAGTAAAGTCAGGGAGGGTCAAGACTAGGGCTCCAGCCAAGGTTAACTTCAAATTGGTGAATGCAATTTCTACTTCAGTTCCATTTAAACTTCTAACCTTTTTTTAACAAAACAGTCAATGGGAAAGCAATCAACCCATAATTCTTGATGAACTTCCTATAGGATCCAGCTAAGCCGAAAAAACCTCTCAGCTGCTTGACCCCTATTGGGACTCGCCATTCTGTAATAGCATGTACCTTTTCTTGTTCCACAGAGACTGTACTTGAAGAGATCACATGGCCCAGATAAGAAATTGAAGTTGTACCAAAGCAACATTTACTCTACTTGGCATAAAGCTCATTTTGTAATAATATGGTTAGTAAAGTCTAAATGTGATGGAGATGGTCATTCAGTTGAAACTGTATATTAATATGCCGTCAAAGAAGATTGGAACAAATTGTCTCAACAAGGGCCTAAAGAGATCAGTCATCAAACATTGAAAAGTAGCTGGTGCATTAGTCAACCCAAAGGATAGTACTAAATACTCATAATACCTAGCGTGTATGGTAAATGCAGACATTGCTACATGCTCAGGTTTCATCGGATTTGATGATATCCAGATCTTAAGTCCAGCTTAGTAAGTACCTGGCCTGACCCAACTCATCCAATATGTCCTCAATGAAGGGGATATGATATTTATCCTTAATTGTGTTTCTGTTTAGTTCTCTATAGTCCACACAAATGTGCCATGAACCATCTTTCTCCTACACAAGTAAAATTAAGGAAGAAAATGGGCTACTATTAGGTCTAATAATACCATTCTTCATAGATTCAGCTAGTGTATGCTCAATTACTAGCTTATGATGAGTATCAGTATGGAGTTAATGAAAAAACCTTGGTCTCATCTATCAAGTGAATAGCATGGTCATAGTTTCTGTGTGAAGGTAAACTAACTGGGATGTCAAAGACTTTCTGGAATTCCAAAAGTAAGGCAGCCAAATCAGGTTTGTCAATGGTTGATAAATCCATACATGTATGGGTGTGGGTGTTTGGAACAAAATTAGTGATTTGAACTTGGCACAAGTAGATTGCCTTAGTTGATGACAGTGTAGAAGCAATATCTTGAGAAGATGAGATGTGAACATCCATATGTGTTAAGCCTTAATTGTAGGTGATAGTCGATCTTTTTCAGAGTAAATCTCAAAGACAAGTTGGTAAAATCTCATTGTATAACCCCCAATGATTTAACCCAATAGGACCCAAGGATGACATCAATCGGTGTAGTATCCATGATGCAGAAATCCAATAACATATGTAATTTGCCAAATGTTAATAGTACCTGAGGGCAATAGCCAACAATTGGACTCTAGACTCCCCCTACTACTTTAGTTGCCAGTCCATCCATTGCCGGGATGTCAAGATGTAATTGAGTAGCTACATGCACATCAAGTAGGTTGTGAGTAGCTCCCATATCAATTAGAGCCAATGCAAGTAGTTCAAAAATAATTCCAACTAGTTGCATGGTTGGTTACGAGTTCCAAAAACTACTATGCATGACAATGGAATCATGCTCCAAAGAGACAAAGATAGAATTAATATTTGTACTCCAACTGAGGGGTGTTATTGACATGCTATCATTATCACGGGAAGATTCAATCTCATGCATACTTTGAAGGCTATCTTCATCAGTGTCAGTGATACAAATCAACTGCACAGCAAAGGTCCGCTAAGGGTTACATTTATGCCTTTTTCCCCATTTGTCATCACACATGTAGCATAGACATTTTCTCCTCCTATCGTCCAATTGCTTTTGGGAATATCAGCGAACACTTATCCTACCTATTGGGGTTGTAGGTTTAGTGGGGTCATTGCTTGTAGGTTGTGTGGCTGTGGTAAGGGGTGTTCTAGACACAAATCCCCTATTGGCTAATAACCATTTGGGCTTAGTACTAGTTAATCTCATTGCCGCCATAGCCTCTTGCAAAGTGTGAGATTTTTGCAACAAATTAAACTTCATATCGCAAGTCCTCTCTTAACCCACCCAAGAAGTGAGCAAGCGGATGCTCATCCGGGACCCCGTCAATGTCATCACAAATACTATCAAATTGTAACTCATATTCCTCAGTGGACCCCAACTGTTTCAACCGTTGTAGCTCCATATGTGGATTGTTCCACTCTTTCCGGCCAAACTTGTTTTCCATTGCAACTAGTAGGTGGTCCCAAGATCTGAATTGCTAATCTTTATACACCCGACAAAACCACCTCACGGCATGATCAAGAAAGGAGTAATGAACATGTAATAATATTTTTTTCTTGACTCTATTGAGAATATCTGAAGTATAATTCTAACTTAAATTTCCAATCCTCAAATTTTGACACATTAAACAATGGCAATTCGAGGGGTTTAAGATGAGGTACATGAAGTACTAGAGGATTTGGTTGTACAAATTCTTGATGGTGGGGGTTTGGGACAAGAGCTGGTACTTGAAGTACTGGACGATATGATTGAACAAATTCTTGTTGGGTGGGGTTTGGTACAAGAATTGGGATTGATCTGGGAACATCACTATCCGATGCTAGGACTTTTTGTATCACATGTTCTACCATAGTGGCCATTCTAGGTGAGGGGGTGTCTAGTTCATATACCTTTTGTGCCAATTGCTCCACTCCTGCAGCCAATTCGACATTAGACTGGGACACGGCCTGCTACACTGTGTGTTGAAGGGATTGCTGGAGCAGTTGCAACTCTTTAGGCGCCATGGATCTAGAAGAGGTAGAACATCCAAGAGGGGCTCAAACACCGATTTGTTACCACCCTCAGATCCCTATATTGGATCCTCCTCAGAAATGGCGAAATGGTCCGAAGCAAAAGCAACAATGGTCGATTTCTTGTTGTGGATCGTTGGCAGTGGGGAAATTGGGCCAAGAACCCCAAAGGAGATGGGAGCAGAGACCACAGCAGGAGAAAGAGGAGGTACATAAGCAGATGGGGAGGAGGAATAAGAATACATAGCAGAGACTAAGTTAGAAAATTCTCAGATATTGGCATTTATCAAAAAATAGTATAGAACAATTACAGACACCACTATTTACAGGGTTCGACCTCTCTCTCCTTGCTATAACCACTACATCTAAATTTACAAAAAAATTCTATTCAAAAGCTATCTCTAATTCACTCATTTCATTACAATTTCAACTTCATTTCATTTAAACATGTTGTCTAATCCCCCGTAGTTAGTGGCTGGCTGTCGAACTGGCCTAACCACCAATACCCATCACAACCCCTTTAGCATGGAGCTGTAGGTGTTCTCAAGCTTAAGTTGCTGATGCTCCGACCTCACTCACTTCAGCCTATAGCTTCGAATGCTCCTGCAAGTTACTTCCATTATTCCCTCCGGCTTCAAATGCTCCTACCAAATGCTTCTATTATTCCAATACATATCAGCTTTGGTAAGAGTTTTAATTAGAAGCCACTTGTAGCTTCTTCTTTTTCGCATGTACATGTGAATTTAGGGTGGTTTTAATTAATTTTGCTAGTTACAAAAATCAAATCTCCTCCAACTGTCTCATTTTTAAGTCAGAAACTACAATTTAGTAATTTTGGTTGAAAATAAAAAACTTATAAACTACATAAATTATTGTTTATAAAGCCGTACCACCTTCCCTTCAAAATAATTAGTTCAAATCATGTAAATCCAAAAATAATTTCAATCGAACATAACCCTAAACTCAAAATCTCGATCTTCGTGCCCGTCCAAGTTGTCTATAACAATATTATCAGAATCGAACCGGTGCCTGAACCGGTCAATAAGCTGATTCGGTTCGAACCGATTAGAACGTTCAATCGAACCGATTTGAGCCGTGACGTCGTCATAATAATGATACATGATCTAACCCGGTTCTATAACTCAAGATAATAAGAAATAAGATACAATAATCAAAATAAATAAATATATATTTATAAGGATTATGTAACTATACAAGTAAAAAAATAACAATAACATGGTTAAATAAACTGACCTTAAAATTTATTGATCTTCACTCTTCACAATTGACATTTATACTCTTTTAAATATTTAAACTTCAAATATATTTAAAATAAAATGATAAATAACAACAAATCAATAATAATAAGATAAATTTGTTCGCACATAAATATTATTTTAAATATTTTTATATTTTTATATTTTTTTAAAAGGTGAATCGGTTCACCGGTCGAACCGCGATTCGTCCGGTTCACCCGGTTCTTTAATATTAGACCAGATCGGTCTTAATCCGACCGATTCCTAAATCGATTCACAGTCGGACCGATCCAATCCGATTCTGATAACAATGATCTGAAACTTACAAGACGACAATTATCCAGTCCGATTCTAATAACACTGATATGAAACTTACAAGACTACAATTAAATATTTAGTATTTGAGGTTCAAACAAAATTGGACGGGCGTGCTTATCCATGTATGTGCATACACGTGTGGGAACATGTGCTCGTGTGTGCACCCCTCCATTTTTTTCTTAAACAGGTTTCAATGATTCACGAACTCTATGCCATGAGGGTCAATATTAAATTGTCACGTGTCCAACGGTTGCTTCTGCACGCGGACAAATCATATCGACTCATTCTCCATGAGAATGGAGAGCCTCGTACTGTTGATCATGTCCCCGATGTTTTGATGCAACACTGACGCTGAGGTTACACGCTTTACCATTTTTCTTGTTATTTTTTCATTATTTAATTATAAGAGTTACGTTACGGTGCCACACTAATCTAAGTTCCTCCCTCACTTGGATGTCCAATCTCGTAGTCAAGATGAGAATGACAGAAAGTGAAGCAGCATAACATATTGCTCTTGACATGAGAGTACTAGCACTTGAAGGCCCATGTGGTTGATGTACATGCCATTGTGAACGGACGAGGTCAAAATAAGCATCAAGCATGGAAGTCTCTTCGGAGTTCTTTCTGAATTCTCCAATTTTTCCCTCCCAAAGTTCCTCAAACGGATGCCGGCTCCCAAAAGGTGGCATTGCTAAGTTAAAAAAAAAAGACGGGTAGCTGCTATCGCTAATTACTGGACACAAATACAGTTGATGTTTTTTTTTTTTTTGGTGGGGCGGGGGGGGGGGGGGGGGCAAGGGGGATCCTGGGGAGAGGAATAGGCGGGCGAAAAACATGTTGGTGTTCCGAAAGGTACACCTCAACATCTCCCGAGAGACGTCTACACGTGAACCCCCGCCCCCCCTACCCCTAAATATGTTGCAGAGCAGAGTCACCAACCAGGCCACCACACTGGGGCCGAGAAACTCAGGGTATTGCACTCCCCAAGGGGGAAGGCAAGATTTGAACCTGAGACCTCCCTTTGGCTGTGGTTCACAAATACTGCTGCTACGGACAGGCTGCTTAAAGAAGATTTTAATGGGCTTACACAAATATGTTCAATGACAAACAAGATAAGAAAGCCGAAAAAAAGGAAAACTTAGGAGGAAAAAAAGATTCACATGGATTAAGATTACAATGAAAAAATGGATGGGGTGATTGGATCCACACTCATGAAGCTCAGTCGGAAGGCTCGACCTTCTTAGGATGTAGAGATCATTCTCAAGCATAAAGGAGAGGTCATCCATCTGTGACAGCAAATCTTGAACATCAGCCTTGGCCGTCCCTGCTGATTGTGTAGAAGATAGTATCTCATTTTTGTCTGCCATAGGCCATATGTCACCACTCATCGCAGTTTTCTCCCACTCACTCATCCTACAGGGAAAAAGAGGGTTATCAGAAGCCAGATATATACCATCAGGCAAGTCAGAAGCAAAGAATTGTTATCGGCAAATTATTAGAAACAAAGCACAGGTATCACTATCAGCATTAGCAACTATGAAATTGGAGTGACAGAAATAAGATGCATACGGTATTAGACACGAGATGGAGACATCAGAAGCAGGGAATATGTTATTACCAAAGTATTAGTGATAAGGCAGAGGTCTCAGCTATTGCAAGTGTAAAATCAGAGAAATGAATAATAGAACTAAAATAATGTCACTAATTTTGCCATTGTGGTTGGCAGGATTGTGTATATCCTTACATAACATGTTCTTGTTTGACTGGATAATAGAAATCAGACGTGCTCATCATAACTGAAAATGTACCTGAAGACTGACATGTTTGGTCACTGAGACTACAACCTGCCAAGCTCTAGGGAATAAGAAACTTTTCATTTACAAAGTAAGACAGCTTCAACATTTTAAATATTGTGGAAGGACCTGGTGATGCCAAGCTAAGCCAATAGCTTCACAATTTTTGATCCACCTCCCACAAACCTCTATTAATTAAAACTATGGGTCTAGAAACTAATGTTCAGCCAAAGATAAAGACAACATGTCACAAAAGATATAACATATGCAAGAAAATATGAGAACAAGACAATTATCAGCCTGTTGATACCTGCCAGAGACTGATGCTTCTGACTGTACTGTCCCCAGCTTACTGGAATCTATCCTAACATCCGATAATCCAGGCAGTATATCTGATTGAACAAAGCTACCAAAATCCTCATCTTCTAACCTGTCTGTGATGTTCATGGATGAAGTTCCTGATTCATGCTCATTGGACAATGTTACTGCAGTACTCACTTGTGTCCAGGAACTTGATGAAGCATCTGGTTCATTTCCTGAACTAGTAAAATCTTGCCATTCATCAAACGAATCATCATTTGTTTGCATGTTCTGATTAGTGCTTGGTATGCTTGTGCTGCTTGTGGGCCATATATCAGTTTGAGCCCAGTCATGAGCCATGGAGTTGGGTTTCAATTCACCACCATCAGTGTTGCTTTTGCCACTAAATTGCTCGGCAGCATCCGGTACCACTGAATCTGTGGTATGCCACGGGACATCCAGAGGCCAATCATCACAAGGAACCTGACTTGAATTACTTGAAAATACTGTGTTTTTACCTTCTCTGTTCACTTCAGATTCTACATTTATTTGCTCCCCAACTGTGGCACTGGCATAATTGATTGAAACAGAATCTTGGAATAAGTCCTTTGCACCAGGGTCTGTAGAAGAAATATGGGAAGGAGCAGATCGGAATTCTGCCTCCCAAGCACCAGACGAGTCACCGGTGTCACTAGGTTTAGTTACCACATAACTCACAGCTTTATCAATAGGACAGAGTTCTTCAAACAAGCCGAAGTCTTCTAAGTCTGTTTCTTTATGTGGCACTAATATCTCATCAGATACATGATGAGCATCAGAACCCGCCTCTTTCTTGGTTTCAGAAAAGAAGTTATCAAGATCAACCCCAGACAAGTTCAAAGTACTCTGAGTTGGGGCATTGCTTGTGCTGCTGGTTTGAACTTCTTTCTCTTCTTCAGAAGGCCACCGTAGTTCTATGTCTAAAAGACTAGACAAAACCAACCCGCCCTTCTCTGTTCCCTGACCTTCTCCTGAGTCCTTTGATTCAGTGTTCAGTTCAACGACCTCCTGCAAATACCATCAGTTATTTTGTCAATAACAGTGAATAACATTCATTCTTTTCCCGTTTTTGAGTTAGTAAGAAAAAATATTTGCTCAATGACATCATATCACCATCAAGCCTTGACTGACCAATCTGGGATGCAGTTGGATAGCCTGGAGAAGATATTTTTTCTTGCTGCCAACATGATGTCTAGTGCCCCCACCCCCACCGCCCTTAAAAAAAGAACAGGAACAGAAAATATACACATTGAGGAATCAAGTAGGATAGCTTGGGCACATATTAACCTGCCAAGAAAGTGGACAAGCTCCCTACGGATTTGTGAATTGGGGAACCACATTGAACATAGAGGCAGGCTGCCAAACAGGACAACATATGAGACATCACCTAACCCCCAAGATTCACAGAAAGTGCACACTGAGAATGAACAGACACCTATCCAGCCATATATTAATTTGGAAATTATTGGCTGACATTTTGAAATTGAAAAAAGCCCATGATAATTCAGTTTACTACTTCACACGTCTCATTTGTCATAATGCACCACCATTACATTTATATTTCACTGTACTACCCACGAGCTTCCACTTCCACAAGGCCACCCTTTATCATTGAATCAAATCCAAAATCCAATTCAGATAGATTTGATTCTGAAACACTAGCCGATTACCTTTTTTTTTTTTTGAAACATGGGTGGTACCACGGAATATATTAAGAAAAGAGAGAGATGTACAAGTATAATCTATGAGCTCACAAAAAACCCCTTTACAAAAAATGCCCACACCAAGACGGTGTATCCAATTAACTCCCAAACATCAAAAGGGGAGAGGAGTCATAAACCTCCACATTACAAGAATGTTTTACCCAAAAAGCCACTGTCTCACAAATAAAAGAAAAAACCCTATCTTTCGGTCTCGCTTCCCTTTTGAAAATTCTGTTGTTTTTTCAATCTACAAAGCCCAAAGAGTGGCATACAAGATAAGCCACCAAATAACCTTCCAAATAACCTTGCCGCCCTTGAAAACCCATCTTCGATGCCACTTGGTAAGCAGCTGGTGAATCCCTACAAAATGCCCAAATGACTGCTGAAATCTCTAGCCAATCCTCATCCAAATGCCTTTCGCAAAGGGGCAGCCTGTAACTAGATGGTCCAAGTCCTCCTCCTCCCCACGCAAGCAACATAAGGTAGACATCTGCTGAAGAAAGTGTGTCAACCCGTCATAACTGGGCAGTCTGCCATGGGAGATCCTCAAGACCAGCACCTTCAACTTGAGTGGGCTCTTGGTAGCCCAAGTCTATGGTGCAAAGGTGTGGCGTGTCCCCCCATCAGAAAGGAGAGCATAGGTAGACCTAACTGAGAACTGACCTTCCCTTTCCCATCTCCAAAGCTAGTATCTGCCCTGCTGCCGTCTTGATTAAAGTTCAAGAGGAAAGTAAAGAGATGTTCCAGCTGGTCCATCTCCAATGGTGTGATATTTCTCTTGAAAGTGAGAGTCCAAATACCCCCGGCCAACTGTGTATCAAAAGACTGAGCCATAGAAGCCCTTGGTGCACTCGCAATAGCAAACAACGAAGGATAAGCCTCCGCAACTGAAAAATCACCACACCACCCATCCTGCCAGAACAAACATGTATGTTCATCACCCAGGCTAACCTAAATATTAGCTCTAAAGAAGTCTACACACTATAATATGCCTCTCCAAATCGGGGAGACATTATACATAAGGGGTGGGGATAAATCCTACACTCTAGACGAGGAGTAATATCTTTGTCTGATCAGTTGGGCCCATAGTCCTCCATCCTCTGCCCCTAGTCTCCACAGCCACTTGCACAGTAAGACCAAATTGAAATCTCCAATGCTCTTGATGCCCACTCCACCAACTTCCTTTTGCTGACAAACTCTGTCCCATGACATATCATGCCATCCTCTAACTTTGCTTCGACTACCATGCCAGAAGAATCTAGTCTGAATAGACTCCAATCTCTTAACCACCGTCTTTGGTACTCTGAAGATGGAAAAAAAATAGATCGGCAAACTGTCCAACATAGATTTGTACAATACCCACAGGCCTCTATAGGAAAGAAGTCTGGCCTTCCATTCTACGAGCCTGGTCTCATATCTCTGCACAACCCCCTACCAATTCTTAAAGTGAAGTGGCCCTGGGGATAGAGGGAGATCCAAGAAGGACAAAGGGAACTCCCCAATCTGGCATCCAAAGATGTGAGCTGCCCGCCTGATAGCTGTCTCTTACATGTTGATCCCGCCATGTGGTTTTTGCGGTAGTTCAGTCTTAGCCCAGTGATGTCCTACATCATCTCTAACATCAACCTGACATCGTATAGCTGCTGATCGCTATTGGCTAGGAAGAGAATAGTGTTGTCAGCATATTACAGGTAGGTGATGCTACTGTTGAACTGGCCTACCTAAAAAGTCTCTAATAACTCCAACCGCCTCAGCTCTCATCCACAATCTACTCAAAATCTGAGCCACCAGAACAAACAAGAGTGGGCAGAGCATGTCTCCCTACCGAAACCCCCTCCCACAAGGAAAGTAGGGGGATGGTTGTCCATTGCACAGAAAAGGAAACAGACGCCATACACTCCCGTATCCATGGAATCCATCTCTGATGAAAATCCATCTTAGCTAGCACCTGAAGCAAACAATTCCAGTTTTACCCTATCATAACCTTTCCTGAAGTCCAATTTGAGGGCCAAACCCCTCTTCCTCTATTGTTTCATGACAAATAAACATTCATGTGCAAGAAGAAAATTCTCTTGGACATGTCTTACCCTAATGAATGCCCCCTTGGTATCCACTAACCACTCCATCAACCACCTTGTCAAGCCTCCTAGCCAAAACCATAGTAATGATTTTATAAGTGCTATTCAATAAGCTAATGGGTCGAAAGTATGCCTAGTCTTATGCAGCCTTCTTCTTAGGGATCAATACCAAGAGAGTTTTGTTAATACCTTTCAAATGAGCTCCACCCTCCTGGAACTCTAATTGCACTAGTAAGATCCTCCTTGATAATATCCTAACAATGCTGAAAGAAAATCATAGGAAAATCATCTGGCCCTGGAGCCTTGACACCTGCAAGAGAGAATAATGCATGTCTAATCTCCTCCTATAGAAAGGGGCTCACGAGAGCCTCAGTCTGTGCCCTAGAGAGGTGTGGAAACAAATCATGTGCAACCTCCGATCTACTTGTCTACTCCTCGGTGAAAAGGGTAGCATAGAATTCTTTGCATATCTTCTAATGTCTTCCTCCCTGTGAAGCACCTGACCGCCGACCTTAGCTATGTTCCTATCCCCTTAAGTCATTTATATCTCGATCTCTACTTCTAGTATATTTCCTCCCTCAATGGGACCTCATCATACTTTGCTCGAAGCGAATCTCTGCTCAACCTATCCACATCATCCAACAATCATGTCTCCTCCAAGCGATCCAGAGTCTCTAGCCGATGAAAAATTCTCTCCTTCTCCTATCTTCCCAGTAACCTCCTACTAGCTCCCCAATTTCTGAGAACCTAGACCAGATGCTTCAATTTACCAATCAAAGTAGCCATGATAGAACCCTATAGACTCTGACTATCCAATGCACACCTAACTGTGTATAAGGAATCTACCTCTCTAATCTAGAACCTCTTAAATCCAAAAGCTTCTCTCCTCTCATGACCACAGTTGGTCATCAAGAGGATAGACTTGTGATCAAAAGTCAACCTAACCAAGCAAGAGCTCTACATATGAGGGAAGTATCAATCATCTATATAGCCTGGAACATGACAGAGTCTCCATCAAATTGAACCAGATGAACAGAACATTCACCAATCCAATGTTGATGAAGACAACTAGCTGGATGAAGTCACAAAAATCCTCTGTCTCCCCCAACTGAGGATGAGCTCCCGTCCTCTCTGAAGCTGCAGTCACAGCATTGAAGTCTCCGTCCATGCACCATGGCCGCTCGAAAGCAAGGCGATACACGCAAGCACTGTTGTCACAAATCACTCTTGCCCTTACTAGATAGAGGGCCATACATCCTTGTGAAATCTCAGGAGAAGCCGTCCTTCAAGCACAAGAAATGAAGACAAATGGCCCAACACCCTACTTGCCTCTCCTCCACCTCCTCTACCTCAAAAGGGTTCTGCCCTACCTACAACCGGAGAAGACACCCCCTTAAATAGTCTACCAGCCCCAATCTCCCCCAACCCCTCTCCGTCCCCATCACACTTAGTCTCCTGCAGATAGAGAATGTCTACCTTACACCTCCTCACCATCCTCCTTTTCTCTCCCCCCCCCCCAAAAAAAAACCTTCACATTCTATGAGATGATCCTCATTGGGACTGTGGAACACCACCCTCCCCTCCGTCATGCACCTCACCCACCTCCTCCTCCTCACCCTCCTCGATGTCCCCCCCTTCCCCAACCCTCCTTTGGGACATTTCCTTTTTTGCCTCCCTCACCAAAACTGCTAGCCATCTCTTCTGTATCAGGTTAAGAGACCCCCGATACCCTTCTCCACTCCCTCACAGGAGACCCCAACTTCTCTGCCAAATTCCTCATACAGTCCTCTGTAATCTTCTCCACCACCCCCATGAGTTCTTTCCCCTCCTTACCAAGTAAACCCCAGTCCTCCGACTCCTCCTTCGAGTATCCTCCCTCAGAGCTAGGAGTGCCTGGGATGTCTTCTTCGTCTTCATCTGCCCCCCGAAGAAGACCCACGACAGCCTCTGGAAGGCTGCTACAGATCTAATCCTCTGCGTCTTCTTGGGCAGTAGTAGAAACCTCTCCCGACGACCTCCTCTGCCCTTCCTCCTCAATCGCACCTAAGTCGAGTGTGACGAACACCGAACATGGGACTCACTGGAGGTCTGACAAAGGGTCAAGCCCCCTATTTTCCTTCCCAGATGGCCCTCTATCTGTTGCTGTTAAAGTAGGTCCCTCGGCAAGCTCTCCAAGAGTCCATCGAGAGCTAGGCGTTCCACGGATGGGTCTCCTGCGGAGGCTGTCTAAGAGACGCAGCCCGTCCCCTCTTCAACTAAATCTGGAGGCCCTTATCCCCTTGCCACGGCAAGCAGAGAGGAGAAGGCTGCTCACATAGGGCAGGAGCGCCCCCCCCCCCCCAATCGGCTAACGAAGAGGAGGAGGACGCCAGCAGAAGATTGACGCTCTACACAACATAGCTCTATAAGGCGAGAGTAGGCGGGTGGGTGTTGAAACTCAAAAATGTTACTTAAATATTTTTGAGAATAGTTCCAGAAATAAGAAAGATGAAACAAGATGTTGCTAAACGACCTTAAAATGATAGAGTTGTCTCCGCCGTAAATCCCTTCGACAACCCGGCAAAAAAATATGTATATGTATAGAAGGAATGTGTGTACTTTTATGCGCATACTGTGCATTTATAGTCTTGTCAAAAAATATATTTTTAGACCTGAAAACGAGTGTGAGGATTATCCACAAAAAGATAATTTTTTCCGGATACCCGGATGGTCAACCGGGGTGTTCCGGGACCACTCAGCCGTGGCAACTTGGCCGTACTGAGGTGACAGAATCAATTTTTTAACCCCTCCGTTGGGTTCCTTTTATAGCATCTAGGCTAAGCCTCTCCGCCTCCCTCTTTCCCCTTGACCGCGCGCACAGGAGGGCCCGAAGGGACCCCCTCCGGTACCTTTGGACCGGAGGGGGAAGCCCCTCCGATGCCTATTGGACCGGAGGCCCCCCCCCCTCCTTTCCTCCCGCGGATGCTGTACCGGAGGGGGGGGCTCCGATGGCTGATGGACCCAGAGGGAGACCCCCTCCGGTCACTGTACTTGACGAAAGGAAGGGTGCGCCTCTTTCCCTCTCACTATAATCCCATAGATTTTGTTTATTTCACAAAAATACCCCTTCATGTATATGTACTTGACGAAAATACCCTTTTAGTATGTAAAAGGGGCTTCGTGATGTTATGTAATGAAAAATGCTATGACAATGTGATAAAATTAAGTGAGCATGAAAATTTTGATTGTCATGGTTCTCGTGAAAATTATACAAAGGTCCCTCTTGGCGTAAAATTACACCATTGACCCGAAAGTTCTTAAAATTGTGCATATATACGTTCATAAGCCATGAAAATTTAAGAGATCAAATGGGGAAAATCTTCAACAATTGTCTTTGTCATGAAGAAATTTCTTTGGGTTGCAATAATAAAAATAAATATATATATCCTATTTCAAGATCAAGCCTTACAAATTGTATTCCCTAAAGTTCTTTCATAATCATGTATATGTTCGTAAAAATAAATTGAAAGTTTTGGAAAAGAATTCGTCGGGATTATAAAAGTTACATGTCATTCGAAACGACATATTCCCTTCCAAATATAAATGGGCGAGGCCGCATAAGAGGGTAACAAACAAGGGTCAATCAAATTTTCGCTCCGAAGGAAACTAAAAGGGCTTTTTCTTTTGTCGAGGGTAACAAAAGATCTCTAGCAGTTTAATCAAGGGTATTCGGACTCGTTCGATGTAAATTAACGCCGACTTCGATCGGTGGGGAAAGGTCCTGTACCCGAACCCTAAATCGTCTGCTAAACTTAAAAAGCGCGGAATTCATAAATATGCCAAATATACGCATATCCATCCAACGAAATCAGATGATGCTCAAAAAATTCCGCGTGTAAACAGTGGGGAAAAAGGCCCGTAATAGGCTGTGCGGGCCCATTAACACGAAAGACGTCGGATACGGGTAAGTTCTGGGTCCCTACTAGCGACCCGGAGCTAACTCACACAGAAGAGTTGCCCGACCAACCCAACCGCACACTTCCATGTGTCGACTGCAAGGGGCCCAAAATGTTGGACTCGGCCTAATTCGAGGAATACGGCTAGGGTGCCTCACCCGGTTTTGAATTTTGAATGCTCGCGCGAACCGCTTCCCCTACCTCCAACCTCACTCTAGAAAACCGTAATCCTGCCAATAGCGGCTGCGAGTAAACCAGTTCTTCCTTCACCTATATCCGAATGACGAAGGTGTCCCCGTCAACGACTGCGGCGACAACAGCCAGAAGAGCCATAGGGCTTGCCACCTGCACAGCGACAGCACCCCCCGTCCTCGATCCCATCGAGTAGAACCCCAAACTTCCCCCTTCCATGCTCCCAAAGCTCCAGACCAAGAACACAATGCCCCCTTCATCACAGAGGAGAAGAAGCACTCCCTTTAAGATATGCTAAACCTTCTCGGCTTGGGGCTCGGGAAAGTTCCTCTAGTCTTAGCCCATCATTGGATACGAAGAGGGCTCCTCCCACCATGACCATGCCCGTGTCCGCCATCGCTTGTTCTCCCTACCCTACCACCAGGAAGCTCGCTGACAAGATCCTTGAGAGTTCCCAGCATCCCCAAGCGAGCGTCTCAAACCTGTGCCTGACTTTCCCTGCCTCAACCATGCCTTCCACCGCCGTGGCACACAAGCTCCATCGCAGCCAATCAGTCCACTTGAGCAAGCTCTCCACCGGAAAGTCCCCTACATCAACACACCTTTTGCTTCCCAAGCCCAAAGTGGCCGATGTAGGATTCCCCCTCACCGCGTCAATGAACAACTTCGGACGATCGAACCTCCCTCTAGGGGCTGGCGAATGCCCCCCAACCTGGCAAAACCCCCGGATGTGCCCCCTCTTTCGTAGCCATACCAGGTGGGCAGTCGGCCGGCCGATCCCCTCCCGGGGACAAGCTCCGGCGAGTGGCCCACCCTGCGGACCATACCTCCGCAAAAGAGAAAACCGCAGAGCTTCTCTCTCTAGAAAAAAACTAGAGAGGTTCCCCAAGCATGTCTTCCTATTCCATCTCCAATAAAACACTAGCTGATTACAAATCGCCCATTGTTTAAGGTGGCGATTATGTTAGTTTCTGTAAGGGTCAGTACAGCTACCAGCCACTGTACAAACTGCCCTTTCTCTAGGAATGACAATGAGCATAATTTTTCTGACCCAATATTGACAAGTCGTCTAGGCCCATCATGTTGTGCGTTTGAATACAGATCAATAAGGAGCAAAGACAAAATCCAGTCAATTACCCAGAATGAGGTTGCAGCTGTCCTTTTGGCCAAGAAAATCACAAGTTAGCAGACCTGGGATAATGTATCCAGAAGGTCACTCCCTAGTTGTTGTGGTGAAAAAAGATTAATGCAGACCCAATATTGACTGCACAGATGCCTATAAACTTGAAAAGAGAGCCAGACAAAAAAACTAGAAAACATAAACAAAAGAATGAGGTACTATAATATTGTGAGAGGAACAAATGAAATGGAGACCAAATATCTATATCTATGATAGTAGGAAGGGGGAAACAAGGAGATGGAGACTGAACATCAATGTGTGGAATATCGACAAAAGCATGGATGAAGAAAGTCAAAAGTCCACGTCATAGCAAAAGAAAGTATTAAGTCTATGTTATTGAAGGGAAAATCAAATGACAGAGAATGACCATTAGTGTCTGAAGCCACAGAGAAAGGCTTTCATGATACTCGTCCATTAATATGTTAAACTTTTGAACTTGGGAATCAACAATGCTACATCAGTGCCTTTAGAGTTTCAGCCACAAACTTTCTGACTTTTTTTTTGCCTCTTTCACTGTTCTAGTTCTCTCTTAACTATGTACAGGAACAGGCCTAGGAATTTTTATATTAGCCTATTAGGGGAAAGTAAGATTGAAAACTTTTATGTGCAATATGTTTCCTTCAAGGTTTAATGCAACAAGGAATTCCAAATTGGATCGGGTATGCCCAATCCCAATCCATATTGGCTCAGATTCAAGGAATTCCGAATCGGACACGGTCCTAGGATCGGACCCGGCCCTTGATCGGCCGGATCGGCCTGACTAAACAATCAATAAAAAAATCAGAAAATTTTATAAAATATGAAAAACAGAAAAAAAAATCATAAAAAATTCTAAACATGTATTAAGACAAAAAGTTGATTAATATACAACAAAATGCACTTATATCATAAAGAGCAATAAAGGTGATCCGAACACTAGTAATTAACTTTCCACAATAATCGAACATGATGAATCAAGGCCTGGGAGCTGCAGGCAGTGTTGAAGGAGTGTGTAGATCCTAATCTATCTTTAACCCAATCTCGCATCGTGGATCGACCTGTGCAGTCAGGTTGGGGGGGTGCAAAGTGGGGGCAGCACCCCCCTTGTTGGGGTTTGCAAGGGGGGTGGAGCCCCCTAGGCTGAAAAATTATTTGGAAGGGGGATTATAGTCACATTACCTGGACTTGGGCCAATTTAGTCTTTTTTCCAAAAACGCAAAAACAAAAACAAAAACAAAGTGAACCGCCCCGGATCGGCTAGAATCGGCTAGGGATCAGCCAATCCGGGCGATTCCCGTCCGATTTGTCCCAATCTGAGCTGATTCCAACCAATCATGTGCCAGGGCGATACCCCCCTGACTCGGGTCACCACCTAAAAATTTCGATCCAGACTAGACTTGGCCGATTCTGCAATCCATGCTCAGATTGACCGATCCAAGAGAAGCAATCAGATCTAATTTAAAATATTTGAAAAGAATTTTAGATTTTGGTTCAATTTGGCCCAATTCAGCCCAAGTCAAACCAATTCAGGTTGAATTTTGTGTTTTCTTGTTTTTCCAATTATGATTGCTCTAAAGTCAGCATATGACCGAGTACCGAGAGAATTGATTTGATGGACATTAAGAAAGAAAGGAGTCTCTCAAAGATATGTTGATTTAGTTAAGGATATGTACGACGGGGTTATTACTAGTGTTCGAACTATTACTGGAGAGACTGATGAATTTCCAATTTCTATAGGTTTGCATCGAGGTTCTGTACTAAGTCCGTATCTCTTTGCCTTAGTTATGGATGAAGTAATAAAACAATTGCATGAAGATATCCCTTGGTGTATGTTATTTGCAGATGATATTATCTTAATTGATGAGAGTATTGATACTTTAAATGTTAAGTTAGAGCATTGAAGACTTGCCTTGGAGTCTAAAGGTTTTAAAATTAGTAGGAGCAAGTCAGAGTTTATGCATTGTAATTCTAATAATAGAAGAGTGGTACAGGAAGACATGGTTCTAATTGATGGACATAACATTCTGAAGAGTAGTAACTTTCGATACTTAGGGTCTATCATACAAGAGAATGGGGAGATTTATGACGACGTTACACAGAATTAAGGCAGGCTGGTTAAGATGGAGAAGCGCATCAGGAGTCCTCTGTAATTGTCGTATGCCTGTAAAACTCAAAGGAAGGTTTTATAGAACGGCTGTGAGACCCGCTTTGTTATATGGTACCGAGTGTTGGACAGTACGAAAGGAACACATTCACAAAATATGTGTAGCAGAGATGAGGATGCTGAGATGGATGTGTGGCAAGACTAAGAAAGACAAGATTAGGAATGAGCGTATCCGTAAGGACTTAGAGATAGCCCCAATTATAGTAAAATGAAAGAAAATAGACTCGGATGGTTTGGACATGTGCTTCGTCGCCCTAACTCAGCGCCGGTTAAAAGATGTGACCGAATCTTTGTAGATGCTAGTAAAAGAGCTCGGGAAGGCCTAAAATGAGATGGTGTGATGTTATTAAGAAGGACATTAGTTTCTTGGGTTTAAATATAAATATAGCACTTGATAGAAATCTTTGGCGGAACATGATTTATGTAGTCGACCCCAAATAATTGGGATAAGGCTCTGATGATGATGATGATTGCTCCAAAGTCAAGTAGTGGCGATCAATGGTGCTGGAGATTGAAAAAAGAGGGAGGGTTTACAGTCAGGTCAGCTTACGCATTTATTTCTGATGGAGAGATGTGTCACCGCTTCACCTTGCATATTTGGGCTCCCAAAGAGCCCGTTAAAAGTAAAGCTTCTTGTTTGGAGAATCTCACATGGACGGCTGCCGACTTGTGATAGGCTTGCTCCTCTCCTTCAGCACACACCTACCCTCTGCTGCTTGTGTGGAGAAGAGGAGAACTTGAATCACCTTTTTGCAGGATGCACTTACTCGCAGTAGCTCTAGCTAAAGGTCACTGGCAGGATTCGATGTGCCCTCAGATCTTAGGGGAGTGTGCAACTTTTGATCGAGAACTGGCAAAGAAGTGGTCTCGTAAACGAGACAAAATGATCTGGTAGCTAATCCTCCATGCCATCCTTTAGGCCTTAATGGGGAGAGAGGAACAAAAAAAAATTCAGAAGTGAAGGAAGAGCACTGGACAGGGTGGTTTCTTTTTTTTTTTTTTTTGAGAGAGTGATAGAATGGGTTGTGCATCTTTGTAAAGTGGATTCACACAAACTCCTATGTTTTGTTTTGTTAGGGAGTTAGGGTGGAATGCACAGCCTTGGTATGGAACTTTGTATTGTACAGGGATTTTTGTGGGAACACATTGACCGTACTTGTACATCCCTCTTTTTACTTTTAATACAATAGCAGTATCATCCACTTTAAAAAAAAATAGGATTGCTCCTGAGGGCCAAAATCAGATTGGCCACTGCCAATCCTAATCTAGATTGGACGATTCCAATCCAGATCAGCTGATCCTGAAGCCCATGATATGCTAAGGTTTTACATAGGATTTTTGTTTTCCTGGCATAACATACAGGTATTGATGTCACATAGAGCATACATTGAAGGGAATCTACCTTAACTTCTTGGTCCCAGCCTCGTCTAAGCCACATATTGTTTTTGTAAAAGGGTTATCATTTTTTGAAATCATCAATGCACCCAAATCCAAAGTGTTCCCTCCCATAAACATTTCAATAGCGAAAGAAGCAGGGGCCTGCTGTTTCCCTTTTATATAGTGGGCAGTATACACCAATACTTTTAATTCATTCTTAGTCCAAGAGGTGTGTCTAATAATTTTGGATACCTTGGATTGTTCATTTACACTTAACATCAAACACCTATGATGTGCTTGCTTGTTAAAAAATTCCTTTTGGCATGCTGCATATTGGTGACTGTATATCATAATTATTCAATCGAAGAACCTTTACTTTTGGTGAATGTGCCATTCTCCAATTGGATAACACTTGGACAGTTTTTATTACTTAGCTTAGAAGACAATAAATTCTCTCATGTAATGAGCAAGTAAACCATTTTTGGTTGTTAAGTTGCTTTATGTTTCTTGATTTATCTCCAAGAAGCTAACAGAGAACAAAAACACCCTCTAGATATAATATACACAGAGTGGCAAGCCTGGAAACTGAAAAAAAAGCATGAAGAATGTGTTATTTATGGGGGGGGAAAAGCATGAAGAATGTGTTATTTATGGGAAAACCAAGTGCAACGAAGAATTGGCATCAGAGATACAGACAGCAGATGAATTAGGTATCTCTGCCCCCATTGATGGCTTACACTGAGTTACGGCAGCAAGCTTTGAAACTTCAGAGTTCGGAGATTTTCATCCTTCAAAAACACCATGCTATCTTCCTCCCTCCCTCTCTCCCCTGCCTCCATTGCAGATCACACTGTGCTGGCACAGCAAGCTGTAAAACTTCAGAATTCAGATATTTTCATCCTTCAAAGGTAGTTCCCTCTCACACATCACGTGGGCCACCTCCCCCTTATGAGTTGTTGCCATCCATCACAACCATCCACTGCCACTCTCGCCATCCAATGAAGGCCACTATCCATCAGTTACCTTTTCTTTCTTCACTTTCTTCTTCCCATTCTTTCATTTGCAGTTACCTTTTCTTTCTTCATCTTCTTCTGCCCCTTCTTTCATTTGCAGTTACCTTTTCTTTCTTCATCTTCTTCTTCCCCTAGAGTTCCTCACCCTCAAAGAATCATACTCTACACAGTCGAGACAGTCTCGGAAAAGACCGAATCTACAGACAATTTAACAACTTAGCTACTCCAGCTATAAAGGAATGTAACAATTCTTGTGCAGATATTCTCAATGTAGAGTCTTGAGCCTCGATAGTCAATATCATCCTTTCCTTCCAATGCACCAACAGACAGCAGCGGGGATGCTCCAACAACAAATCTAGTACAAAAGATAAGATCAGAACGACTCATGCATTCATTTCATGCCAGTTTCAACTGACCCAAGTCAAACTATGCATGCGCATGGATGTCATTGTTCAAGATTAATCCGCCTTCACTGCCAAATAACATCAAATCACCATCATCATAAGCCAAATCCCACCAATCCAGAATGTTCATGATCTAATGACAAATTCAAAGATCTGGCGAAGTGTTCCGATCAGCTACCTTGCTGGATATCAACGCTCTACAAGTTAGTGCAAGGCACTGTTGGCAGTTTCGGCCGAAACGTATCGGTTTCGGCCATAACCGATACGAAAAGGGCCTTTATTACTGTAGCAATCCGAAACTTAAAAGAGGAACCGGTTTCAGGCGAAACCGATACTGGTTTCGCCTGAAACCGGTCGATTTCGGCCGAAACACGTGAACCCCTTTATGCTTTGTTGTCTCCCCCCCCCCCCCGAAACCTCACTACCTAGCCACGGTTTCGGCCGAAACCCTCCCCCCTGCTGGCTGCTGTCTCGGTCTCCCTGCCGCTGCTGTGCTGCTGCTGCTGCCGAGCTGCTGCTGCTGTGCAGCTGTGCTGCGGCTGCTGCCTGCTGCTACTGCCGTGCGACCAAGGGCCGCGGCTGCTGCGACTGCGAGGCTGCTGCTGCGAGACTGCTGCTACGCCTGCTGGAGGTGCACAGGGAGAGGCCGAGAGGGAGCCTTGCTGCGCACACCGGGGGCCAACACAACATCAAGGGTTTGATTGTTTTGTTTGAGGTTAATTTCATTGGGTTAATTTAGGGTTTGATTGTTTTGTTGTGTTATTTTGGTTGGGTTAAAAATTTGGGGTGAGCAAGCCTTGCTTATTAAGTTTCTTCCAAGGGTGATTAAGGGCTTAAGGGTTAATTGCTAATTAAACCCTAATCAGTTTATAAAAATTGGGACTTTTGTCTATTTTGATTTGCTTAAGCTCAATTGAGCTTCATTGAGGATTTTGGGGTGGGATCATGCGGGTAATTAATTTTTTCCAAGAGTGATTAAGGGTTAATTGCTAATTAAGCTCTAATTAGGTCATAGAAATTGGGGCTTTTGTCTATTTTGATTTGCTTAGGCTCAATTGAAGTTACATTAAGCTTCATTGAACATTTTGGGGTGGGAGCATGCGGGTAATTATTTTTTTCCAAGGGTGATTAAGAAAGCACACCGGCACAGGAAAAAGCATCCCCAAAGGCCAAAAGACGACTGGAGACTGTAGGTTTCGTGATCCTTTGATTTTTTGTTTTTGAAAGTAACTTAAATTGTTATTATCAGTTCGAATCAGAAAAGGTTTTGGTAGGAGATAAATTCTATATTTTCGTATGTGCCAGGTGCTACAGGTGCTACTACTGGCGGTGGAGATGCTGGTGGTCCTTCCTCCTTCCACGCAGACACAGGCAGAGAACATAGTCAGGGTGAGGGAGGACATGAGTCACAGAATCAATATGGGCATCCATCAGGTTATGGAGGTGGCCAACAAGAGGCAGCGATTTATGGGTCGTGGGGTTATAAACCATCATTCAACTTCCATCCGGCCAGTTCCTCTTCTCTTCCTCAAGATTCTTATGCTGATACTGGATTCGGCTCAAGCCAACCAAACACTCCAAGAGAGATCCAAAGATGGATGCAGGACTTGACTACCTCATTGTTTGGTTATAGTGAATATAGACCATACATGCAACCTGGTTATGGGTATCAACATCAAGGGCCAGACGATGAGGGAGAAGGTTCTTCTAGTAATTATTATCCATATTAGGTAAGAATCAATGAATTTTTGTAACATTTATTTTGTCTAATTTGGTTTATTATACTGCTTGTATTAATGCACAATGGAATATTACTTTAACTTTCACATGTTCAATGTTTGAAGTTCAATTTTTGTAGTTGTCTACTTCAAGGTTATTGCACTAACTTATACAGTCAAATGCATGTGTAATGATTTTAAGTGATTATTTATATTTTTTATGATTTTTTATCAGATTTTTTAGAATTAATTTAATTTTTTTTAACCTTTTATCTGGGTTTCGGCCGGTTTCGGCCGAAACCGAAACCGATACCGAGTCGTATCGGTTTCGGACCCGGCTGAAACCGAGTCCGAAACCGAGTTTGCCATCCTTGGTGCAAGGTACTTGGTCACTGATCAAGATAACTTCCAGTGCAAGAGGCTCCATCGAAGTCTTTTAATTAGCAGGTACAGATCACCTTATGTACATGAGAAGTGGCTTGGTTGGTATAGCCCTCCATGTACAACAAGGTGCAAACCCCACTGGTGGTTGGTTTAAAGGGAATTAAAAAAAAGGCGCTTTTTTTTTAAAGTGGATGGTACCACATCATATATAAAAAGTGAAGGATGTACAAGTAAGAGGGGGGTGGACCCAAAAGACTCCCCTATGTTTATTAAAGAAAATACACAAAACTCCCTACTCTTGAAGTAGGGGTAAAATATGAGAACTATTCATAAAAAAGTACATCAAATCTAGACACTAAGAAGAATCTTGAGACTCTCTTATGAAAATTCTGCCTTTCTCTCTCTCCAAATGATCCAAAAGGTTGCATGTAAGATCAACCACCACAACTTGCAATCAATCTTGGCTCCTCATTGCACCTGCCAATTTCTGATGAGTTCTTCCACTAGACCTTCAAGGAGTTTGGAGCACCTGAACTTAGTGAAGATATGTTGCCAAACTTTGGTAGCAAATTCACATTGTATAAATAGGTGCTCCAAAGACGACTCCTCCTTTTCACACATGCAGCAAACTGTCCATCCCAGCCATGAACCTAGCTAGCCCACCCCATGTAGGAAATCGGGAAAGGGAGATAGCACATGAGCACCTTCACCTTAAGGGGGCTGATTGACTTCCAAACGTGACAGAACAGAGGGTATCTGACACCCCCGTTAGAAACAAAGGAGTAAACCAAAGGAGCGAAGAACACTCCCGAGGAGTTCCATCTCCACACCCACTGATCTCTAGAGGTGGGATCCAAGGTGATCCCTTCAAGTAAGAAGGGTAAATCAGTCACTTCCGAAATTTCATCCTCCTTCAACCCTGTTTACCACGCGAAAAAAAATGTGGACACACTGATGATGAATTTTAAAACTTTGGGGGTTTCGGGCATCATTAGTATGTTTATTTGTATTTTTTATCTCATGTTTTGTGTTTATCATATGATGTAGGGCTCGTGTACAAGACTTTTCCCCATCGACTGGAGTCAAGTCCGAACACCTCTGATTAACTGTCAAAAATTCTCTTTACCCCTACGATATTGGCTATAATATTGAGCGTTCTACCCCAGTGAGAAACTCTCTTGCCTTAGGGTAAGAGCATAATCGCAATTTTCCCCATATATGAGGGCTTGTTTGGAATTTTCCGTTGAGAGAGGTTTATTTGCATTTTTTTCTTGAGAGGGGTTTATTTACAATTTTCTCCTTTAGAGGGTTTATTTGCAATTTCTCCCCCAATCAAGATATTCTTATGCAACCCCTTGATTTGTCTGAATTATCCTGCATTTTTATTGGATATTTATGCAATTTTACAACAGTGCAGAGTAAAACTGCATTTTTTTATTTCTGAGTGAAACATGAGCGTTCCTCCAATTTCAGATATATTTCTGGGGCCCTGTACAATTTCTCCTGAATTTCATGGTTTTTCAAGATTTCCTCAAAGTAATGGGCCTTAATGCAATTTTTCAAACTTCAGGATATATTTGCAATTTCTGAACTTCTGACCAAAATAAGGCTTTTGTCTAATTTCAGAAGACATTTCTGCAAACTGACATAGTTTTCCTTGAATTTTAAATTTTTCTAGACTTTTGTACAATTTCACGAAGTTCGAGGGTACGACTACAATTTTGACTTTTTGCAGGACTTTTCCTATCATAATACATCCAAAAAATCCCAGAACTAGAAGTTCATGGGTTTCATACATTTGTGTTTCTTCGTTGAAGGTAAATGGAACAAACTCCCATCATAGGGGGATATTTTTACAACTATGCCCTAATGTAAAAGCTTTTGTGCAATTTTTTAACAAATTTGAGTTTGAAGGAGGGCCTCCCCTCTCACCTCTTTGCGGAGGTTGTAGTCAAGACTTCAACAAAACTTTTCGTTCTTCTTCTCGAGGGTTCAAGCTCCCAAGTGTTCTCTTGGCCGCCCTCTTCCCCCTTTTATAGGTGTTGGAGAAGGAGGCACCACCGGTGGATTTTGGTGGAGGTAAGTCACTTTGACTCTTGGTCTTCTTTATTTCTTCTTCTTCTTTTTTGTTTCAATCAAGGGAGAAAGCAAGGCGGTGGGAGAACCCACCCCTGGTAGTGAACCGGGGGGGAGCCCCGATGGCATTGACCGGGGTCTCCCCCCTCCCAGTTTGTCTTCAGGTGTAGCAGCGGAGGGAAAGGGGGGTACCCCCGATGGAGTTGACCGAGCCCCCCCCCCCTCCCAGTCTTCCACAGGAGCAACAACAACAGAGAGGGGGGTACCCCCGATGAAGTTGACCGGGGGTCCCTCCCCTCCCAGTCTTCTACAGGAGAGCAACAGCAGAGGGGGAAGGGGGTACTGTGGAAGACCGGCAGGAGGGGACCCTCGATCAACTCAACTGGGGGTACCAGGGGGTACTGTGGAAGACCGGGAGGAGGAGACCCTCGATCAACTCCACCGGGGGTCCCCCCTCCCAGTCTTCTACAGGAGAGCAGCAACAAAGGGGGAAGGGGGTACCCCCGATGGACACCACCGGTGGTCCTCACCCGTCTCCTGACCTGTTCACACCAAGGAGGAGGAAAAGGGGGGGGCCACCCTCAGGTGATTTTGACCGAGGTCCTCCCCCCCCCCCATCTGCAACAGCAAAGGAAGGGGGGCTACCCCCGGTGAATCCCACCGGTAGGAGAGAGAAGAGAAGAGGAAGGGGAAGGAGGCGCCCTCCTCCTTCACCCCAGTCAAAGGCTATAAAAGCCCCACCATTCCATAATTTTTTTATTCCTTTTTGGACTTCTTTCAGCAGAACAACATGTGGAGACATGGAGACCTTTTGTTTGTTTGTTGTTGACCACTTGTGGTGCCGTCTTGCTGCCTCTAAACCTCGGGGTAAAAAAAAAATGTTTAATGCCATGGGAATACTCCAATGGCACTAAAAAATTTAACTTTGTGTAGATTTTGTCAAGTGGGTGTATGGTTTTGTGCCGCCCACTAAGTGTTTGATGAAATGTCCACGTGTCATAAGAAACTAAAAAGCTTGACTTTGTGTAGACTTTTTGAGTGGATATGTGGCTCTGGCCACCCATCAACTGTTTGACAAAATGTCCATGGGCCATTAGAAGCTAAAAAGGTTGATTTGTTGAGTGGGTGTGTGTGACTTTGTGCTGTCCACCTCGTGTTTGATGAAATGCCCATGGGTGCTTATGTGACGGCGACGCTCTAACATCGTTTCTTGACATGACATATGCACTTTAACTTCTGAAATTTGTTATAAATATCAGAAAATGCCTGTGAATTTTCTGGGATTCAACAAACCCCCTCTTACAAGTCTGGCACCATCCATTTCCGCGATCATATGCCCGTTTTACCAACATCCGTTTGTCAATAGTAATGTGGAAGAGCTTGGGGAACCTGCTCACCAAGGATCCTCCTTCGCACCATCTATCCAACCAAAGGAGACACACCTATCCATTCCTAATTTTAATATGGGTTTTTTTCTTTGTAGTCCCTACAAATAAGCATATTTTCCTTTTAGTCCCTCAAATGCAACTATTATTTTTAAAGTCCCTATAATCTTTTAATTCTTATTTTTAAGTCTATAGTTACAGGCGTTCGAAAAAGAGGATATACAGAAGAATATTCCATCCTAAACTAACGGGACATGGGAAATGTTAAAAACACCCCTGCTCTCTCTCTCTCTCTCTTCTCTTCATTGCCTCTCTATCTATCTTCTCTCTTTCTCTCCCCCTACCCATTCTCTCTCCCTAATCTAGTTTCCCCCCACCTGCAACAATGGATGGCGGTGTTGACGAGGACGATGATGGTGGCACAAGCCTGAGGATGTAGCTGGCGGGGTCTTCCTACAGATGCTAAAATCTGGGGGATGGGAGGGGGCAGAGTAGTAGGGAGAGGGGGAAGCTTCGTCGCCGGAGGGGAGAGAGGGGGATGGGGTGAGAGAGTGAGAGAGGGAGGGTATGGGGTGAGAGAGAGAGAAAGTGCGGGGAGGGGGATGCCGGAGGCGTCTCCCCCTCCGCCACCAGAGCCCCTGTTCACTGATTTTCCAGCAAGGGTCGGCTCCTCCTAGGATGCCTCTGGGCATGGGTGAGCAAGAAACCCCCTTTGGGCATCACTGTCACCTCCGACAAGAGGCAGGCGAGAGGACAAAGTAATCGACGGCGGGTGGCAGTCCTCTGGGTGTCCCCTGTAGCAGTGGCAAAGGGAGAAGGAGAGAGAGAGAGAAAGAGAGGGAGGGACCCTCTAACCGTGACAAAGGGAGAGAGAGAGAGAGGAAGGCAGGGGAAGAGAGAGAGAGGGGAAGGCATGGAGAGAGAGGAGTGAGATGAAATCACTCTATCTGAGAGCGATTTCATCTCACTCATCCCTGCCACAAAGAGAGGAGCAAGATAAAATCGCTCCGTCTGAGAGCGATTTCATCTCCCTCCTCTCTCTCCCCCTATCTTTCTCTCTCTCTCTCTCTCTCCCTCTCCCTCTTTCACTGCCGCCGGAGGGGGAGACGCCTCCGACATCCACCCTCCCCGCACACTCTCTCTCTCTCTCACCCCATCCACTCCCTCTCTCCCTCTCCCTCTCCTCTCTCCCCTCCCCCTCCCTCTCTCCCTTTCCCCCTCTGCCTCTGTCACCGCCGCCGGAGGGGGAGACGCCTCCGACGTCTCCCCTCCCCGCACACAATCTCTCTCTCACCCCACCAAATCCCTCTCTCCCCCTCTCCCTCTCCCTCTGTCACCGTTGTCGGAGGGGGAGACACCTCCGGCGTCCCCCCTCCCCGCACTCTCTCTCTTACACCACATCCACTCCCTCTCTCCCTCTCGCTCTCTCTCTCTCTCCCTCTCACTTCCCCCCTCCCTCTGTCACCGCCACTGGAAGGAGAGACACCTCCCCACACTCTCTCTATCTCACCCCATCCACTCCCTCTCTCTCTCTCTCCCTCTCCCTCTGTCACCGCCGGCTCTCTACGACGTCCCCCCTCTCCCTCTCACTCTGTCACCTCCATCCGACATCCCCCCTCTCCCTCTCACTCTGTCACCGTCGGAGAGGGAGCTCCAACGTCTCTCTCTCTCTCTCTCTCTCTGCGTGTGCATCCGTGGCGGGATGCCTGTGCCAAGGAGGGTGGGGCCCATAGCTACTATGACGAGAGAGAGAGAGGAGGGTGGGGCCCACAGTCTAACTAAGGTTATTTTAGTCTTTTACCAATATTAAGTTAGTTTAACCCGAGTTGAGTTTCACTCTAGTTATTGAAACTAACGACAGGGACTAATAAGGACAACGACGAAGATTTTAAAGGACTTTAAAAATAATAGTTGTATTTGAGTGACTAAAAAGAAAATACGCTTATTTGTAGGGACTAAAAAGAAAAAAACAATTTAATATTCACCAAGGCCTGGATGACATCAACAACTTGCAATATGCCTTTCTAGATTGATGACAATAAGTAAACCTGAGATGGGGCCAGGTCCCAAGAGCAGCCTCTAGGGTAATATTTGTCTTTTCTGAGCTGAATCCAAAGTCCATTCTCCACAATCTCAATCTTGCAGAGCCACTTAGCAAGAAAAGCTAGGTTAAACAGCCAAATACCTTTGAAACCCATACCACCATTCCTCTTTGCTTGACAGATTTGACCCCAATGAACATCATGCCACCTCTAACCTTTTTAGCACCACCATGATAGAAGAATCTATTTTGAATGCTCTGAAGTTTTGCAGCCACCAAGCGAGGAATCCGGAACATAGAGAAAAAGTAGACTGGAAGAATTTCTGGTGCCCAATTACACAAAATTGACCTTCCTCCGTCACAGAGTAGTCTGCGCTTTCATCCTGCCAATCTTGACTCAAATTTCTTAATAACTGGCTGCCAATCTCTGCACCGAATGGCCCCATTAGCCAATGGAAGGCCCAAATAAGTGATCAGAAATTGGCCAATCTGACATTCAAGGATGAGAGCTGCCCTCCGTTAGGTGTGCTCCTCCGTGTAGACCCCTAACAACTGGCTCTTGTGAAAATTAACCTTCAAACCATTGACCTCCTCCAACATCTCAAGCAAAAATCTGGCAGTAAATAGCTGGTCCTCGCCCTCAGTGAAAAATAGTATAGTGTCATCTACATATTGGAGGTGTGAAATGTGACTTCCCCAATTCTTAGCTTGGAACCCTGTGATAAGACCCGCCTCCTCTGCTCTCAGCCAAAATCTACTCAAGAGGTGTGACACCAGTACAAAAAGGAGAGGAGAAAGGGGATCTCCCTACTATAGTCCTCTTTTGCTGAGGAAGGGGGAAGTGGGTTCCCCATTAACAAGCACCTTGAAGGAGACTGAAGTGATACAAGCTTTGATCCAACCATCCCATTTCTCGCCAAAGCCCATACCTTGAATCATATTGAGAAGGATCTTAAATAGGTTAGTGTTAGATAGGAACTTGCAATCCAAAAAAAAAAATACATATCACCTTCTCACTTGTGGCTTTAAACTTTAAACTTATTCAAATGAGGAGCGACCCTCAAAGTTCCTTAGCTTTGAAAAGACTAAAGTCATTGAACATAGCTACAGAAGGAAAAGAAGCAAGTTTTATAAAGGGATATGTGGTCTTCTCTAAGTCAACTATAAGGAAAAGCATGAGTGGAAACATTGAGAAATCTAAGTACTCAGATAAAAAATATTTATTTTTGGCTATTAATTGAGAATAAGAAAAAAAAGTCTAGCATAACTTTGTGATGTTTTTTATTTTGCAGCTGCAGAATGATTATTGCATCCACTCGGCCTAATTCTGTCAGTAGGCACAGTTGGCTTTACTTGACCATTTTTGTTAGAAACCATGGGATTGTGGCAGTACATAATAAGAAGATAGAGAATATAAACTCCAATGATGATTCTTAACATCGAGAGAACATCATTCACAGCAAATGGCATCAAATAATTTTATGCAAATCCAAATAGTCTACCTAAAATCAAGACTGAAAACCTCCAGGCCTACACAAGACACGAGGGAAAATGCTTCACTATCTAAGAAACCCACAATGTACAGGATCAACATAATAAGTTGGCTGCAAAAAAATAGAATCCTACGACTATTTAAAACATGAATTTCAACAAAACTAAATTTTTCTGCACTTTTAATCATTAAAAAACAGTTTGCAACCAATGTTGACCAGCGTTCTAAATTGAAAGATTACTTTACTGTCAAGCATACACAATTACTCTTTATAAACAGTTTGCAACCAATGTTGACCAATGTTCTAAATTGAAATATTATTTTACTGTCAAGAATACATGATTACTCTTTATGTCATGCCAATAAGTTGAAAATAATTCAAAACCTTAGTTTCTAGTAGGAAACTTTGACAATGATAATTTTCATAAGAAGATGTGTATCATTCTTTAGAATTGTAGTTTATTTTTCATACACAGCCTATTCTGTGTAAATTATGGTACAGTTTCACAATTTTCCAAAATTCTCTGCATTTCTGCAAATCTTGAACTTTTCACACTTAATACTTCTCTAATTCTTAATATGTCACCAATGATTGGCTGCACATATCCAAAATGGATTTGACTCATTTTAAAGAAACAAAGATCAAAATAGACTTGAGATATTCACACTTTATTTTTTTCTATTTTAATAATTCCCTCCTACATATGCAGGTTTTCCAGAACATTCAAGGTTTATCCAAGCCTACTACATATGGTCGTCATGTTTCCTTGTCACCACAGAAATAACAGAGAATAAAATAATGCTAGGCATCATCATAAACAGTCCACTAAAGGACATGAAAGTGAATAGTAAGATGATGCGGTGTTTGACCTATATCTGCTCAACATTGATATGTTTACATTATTCCACAGCATGTTTACAATATTCACTACCTTAAAAACACATGAAAGAAGGAGCTGACGTCCGGCTTCCTTTAAAGGTAAGCATTGGGTCTCCATCATATCTAAGACTTGCGTTCATACGTCTTATAAATATCACTATCCAACTAAACATTGGTTTGAGAAACAAATTCTTCAAGCAATGCTTTAACAAAGGAGCTCATGGTATCAATTGCATCACACGTTTACTACACCCACCGCTTGCTTTTAGTAAAGCAGAACTAAGTCTCCAACGGCAAACCCTTCATCTCTAACCGCAATTTTCCACATGCACGACTAAGTTACTATCCCAACAATTATGTCTTGCCAAACTCCGAAAAGAAAATAGAAACGCCACTGTCCCGATTCTTTACACTCGTTACTCTGCAAATCAGTGAATATGCAAGAAGACTGGAACAATGGATTCCACAAAAATGAACCACAAGCTTCTTCAGCATGAGACTACGAATTCCTCAAGTACCAAATGCGGTTACAGTTTCCTCCGCATTAAAGCCCAAAGCTTTCCTCCTCCTTGACTTCGACTTCCTCTTTGATACGCAGCAAGATCTTCCAAATTTTCTACACCCCTCTTCCTCATCCGCGCCCAACCATGACTCAAAATCCTTGAATAATCCCTCCCATAAACATCCCTGACGAGAGAAATGACGACACTCAAACCTGCCTGCAAACAAATGCGAACAAAGCCACAATCTACAACGGGAACTTTCTCGGGGAGCAGGATTAGACCACGGCACTCACTGATCCATCCAGATCCAGAGACTGCAGGAGCTTCCGGCATCCCAGAGTGGCACTAAAGGAGATGCTCAGGGGAGGATCCCTCCGCTGCTCCGCCCCGCAGTAGACGCACCCCGTGGAGAGGAGCCCCCTGAGGAGAGGCCCCCGGCACTCCTTGCACCGGAGGTAGGGTGGGGCCGAAGCGTCGATCCCGGAGATCGCCTCCTCGAACGAGCGGAGACCAGGTACCGCCGGATCGGCGGGGTCGAACTCCGGGACGCCGGCTTCCTTGCGGAGCACATCCTGGATTTGGCGGATCAGAGATGTGGGGATCTCCACCGCCATTGGAGCTCCAGGGTGGCCGCTCTCTCCACTCCTCTTTCACATCTCCGGTGGTTCCGAGCACCTTCGCCCGATGGGCACTCCTCGTTGGTATCCCTAACCTAAACGCTCCGCACTCAATTACAGTGGACATATATAATAAAAAATTAAAATAGTACGAAATTATTTAAATATATAATAAATAATTTTTAAAAAAATACAAAATATTTACAAGAAAATTTATTTGAAAATCTACCATATATTTATATTTATAACTATATTCTTCGTATATGAACTTAATATCGTTTATGCTCTTGTGGTAGACTAACATTAAATTATCCAAAAAATATTCTACCGTATTTATATTTGATGATCCATTAATAAAGTGAGCATGTTTTTATTGGTCTACTCTGAAATTATATAGCCTAATTTCTCCAAACTGTTTTGAAATTAAAAGGCTCGGTGAGAAGAGTTTCTCTGTTCGATGGAAGGGATTGGATCATTTGTCATCTGGGACAGTTAAATATTCGACATTTCAAACCATTTGATAAAACATATGGTTCTATGTCATATTGGATCTCTTTTATCTGAAAAATCCTTCTTAAAATTTAAGCTATCAGGAGCTTGTTTGTCTTCATACATTTGTTAAATATTTTTTAACCAAATTACCCTTGGCCTTAGTGAGAATTCATTGTGTTTAAATATTCTCATTGACAGTGATCTCACCTCCCCGTGGACAACACTTTAAAAAATATGATAGTAAAATTTTCTATAAGAGTCGCTTTGATAGCGACTTGGCCGGGCGACCGGCGGCGGATAAGTCACCCGCGGTTACGGTGGGCCCCACCTCCCCCTCACACAAATGCACCTAATCGACCCCGGGTGACTTAATCGACCCTTCGGGGTCGATTAACCTACCCCCACCCACTTATCAAAAAGGGCCTAATAAGATGTATGTCTAGGCTATTTATCAAACAAAAAATTACATAAAATATTTATTTATTTTTGGTTACTATTTTCACAAGATTTTCTTTGCTATCGTCGTGACTACTCCACCTTGTTTATATGTACGACTCCTCTCCATTCTCACCATTTGAAGTTCCATCCGCTTCTTCGTACCGTTACAAGATTTACCTACTCTGACAAAAACATTACACTAGATGTTCCATTTATGCCTATTTATGTGACATATTGACTGTCTTGATACGGGGATCTCACGCTTCCATCTTTGAAAATTTATCGTAGTAGAGGAAAGATGTATCTCAACTTTCCATATATGAGTAGTGCTATGATACGGCCATGTCAGTTGATATGATCTGAAGGCCATATTGTAAGAGGGAAGCCCCTTACTATTGGATCTTAATCCAATGAGTTAGAGAGGGGGGGGGGGGGAGAGAGAGATAACTGGGACGTTACACAAGTCAAAATACACGGGGTAAGTCAAACGGTGAAAAGAGGGAGAAAATAGTGTAGGCGTCGTGGTAGGTCTCCGAAGAGACAAGATCTCGTGTAAACTTGTGGATCGTCGAATCTAGAGCGATCGTGGGACGTAGTCACCTCAGAACAGAGTTATGCAAGAGGAAAGAAACGATCAGAGGGCCTGGGGTTGTGATCCCGAGAAAAATTCTCCGATACTTAAGTCAGCAAACGGTATGAGCAAGGGGCGAAGAGGAGACAAATGAGGTGTAGAGCATGAGATTGCTCTTCACCAGTTGAAGTGGCTAGAATTCAGCTTACCTTTCCGAAGGGGTTCCTTGGGTTTATATAGCTGACGGCTCCCTTTCTTGAGTAGAAGAAGCGCGAGAGAGGGGGGGGGGGACGTTACGTCTACAGTAAGAACTCTCACCGTTCAGGGACTCTTATCCTCTCCTTATCCTCTTAAACTTCCAACTCTCTGGGGATAGCGTAACTTCTGCTGAGATAATGAGAGATAAGTACCCAGTCGCGACGAATTCGCCCTGGCTTATTGAAGAATCTTGATGACAGGCTGATCCATAAGGGATAAGAAATATCCCCTGCCTACACAAGGACTCTGAGGCTTGGGCACCCCCTGAGGGAGCAGTCATCCACCTTCCAATGGCTCAATTTAGTCATGTGCTGGACTTTTCCCGAGCGTTAGGGAGACTTTCGTTCGGGCGACCGAGTCAAGACTCGGTGGGTCATGTTGGTCTGGTTAACCAAGGTCCCATAATAAGTGGGCCATGTTGAGGCTGTCACTCATTGGGCCACGCATACTTTGGTGGACTGTTGGACAATGTAAATATTAGGCTGCAAATCTTCCCCTCTCCGACCCCCATTGTCTTCTATGACGTAGGTAATTATGTATGTTTTTTTCTTTTTCTCAAATCCTTAGATTTTGATCCAAGAAATACGGCTCATAGCGTGGCCCCCTATCGATAATTATGTATATTTTTTCTTTATTTCAAATCCTTAGATTTTGATTGAAAGAATACAACTCATAACACGACGTCCTCTGTCGCATGTAATTATGTATGTTTTTTTTCAAATCTTTAGATTTTGACCAAGAAATACGGCTAAGCTATATCATGACCTTGGTCGCATCCTAGTGGTACTATTTCCCCCCCCCCTCTTTTTACCTTTTGACTTACCTTGTGAATTTTGACGTGCATCATCTCTCTCTCTCTCTCACCTCACCTCATTTTCATCGGTTTACTCCAATGTGCACTCAAAAAAGTTAGTATGTGAAGGGTGATTATGGCACAACTAAACTAGGTTTGGTCATAGGATCAAAGAGAAGTGACTTCTTTACTTCACCTTCATCATCGCCTCCATTTTCAGTCTTTCATTCAAGCATGCTTTATTCTATGTAATTTTTTGATACAACAACATTTCCCCAAGTGAGATCTAACAAGTTGACCATGAAAAATGTACGAGATATTTATGGCACATCCGCATTCCAATTGAATCTGGAATTGAGAATTTCAACGCCAGGGGGATGAGAAATTCAAAACTCAATTGCAAAACTTCTATTTATCTTTGCTCATCGTTGGAGTATGTAATTCATGAGCAAAAAAATCCACCCAAATAATTTCTACTAGAAACATCACGATCGTGTATCAGAACTGAGGAGTGGGTTGAATGGTTTTGTGCTTCGTCGATAATAATAATATCGCAAGTTCAATTCGTCTCAAGCGACAAAGCACGATTGTGTCATCACCACAATGTCCGCACCCACAGATGGTGCTCCTAAAAAATTCTCTCTTTCAGTGGCAAATTGGAACATGTTCTATGCAAAATTAAAGGAGGTGGATGCACACCCGACCCCCACAATGACGGGATCCTGTTGTGGCACTGGGTTGATCTTTTTTTCAGTGGAATGCAAATGATGAGAAACCCTAGGTTATGGGTGTATAAGGTTGTAGACGAAATCAGAAACTGGTTTTCTCTTCGAGTTGGAATTATCAATTGTAGATTTTGATTCCGCTTCTGGTATTTTTATCGAGTTTGGAAGTGGAATCAGATAACTCCAATGACATTTATGATATTGGACCCAAACCGAAAACTTGGCCCACTCCCATTAAGGGACCAACCGATTGGTGTTTATTGTGCCATACCCATAAGGTTTATGAGATTTTTTTTCCAAAAAGTGGTCTAAAATGCCTTATTTCATTGAAAGAAAAAGACGGAAAGAAAATACAATTAATGAAAACAAGGAGATCTACCAATATGGTAAAGGCCGAGAACCCCCCCCCCCCCCACCCCAAATGTCTACAAAATCAAGTCACTACGACAACTCAATTGCAAGATAAATCTTTTCCATCCCCCCATCTTATACGGCAAATTTGGTTGGCCAATTGTTGCACCAAACTCACTGAAACACTGATCTTGAACATATTTGATGCAGCTCTTAATAATGGAAGATGGGTGCCTGAAATCCTCTCTGAAGGTTTTGTTATTTTTCTCACTCCAGATTGACCACAACATAGTTAGAAGGCAAAATGTTCATAGAACCTTGTCAGCCTCATCTATGTAGCACTTGTCCCACTCTATCAAAATCTCGAGGATGTAGTGTTTCCTGACCCACTTAACCCCTATAAGCTACAGAGTTGAAAAGCTTTTTTTTAAGAAGTGGATGGTAACACGTGTATTAATAGTAAAAGAAAGTGAGATACACAAGTATATTCAGTCATCACTCAAAAATCCCTATACAAAAACCACGTCTAGTCAGTGTGTCCCTTGCTATCCCCCGACAAAAGGAAAAGAGCGGCAGTGTGAGACTCCACTTTACATAAGCGGTGTGCCATTCGCTCACTCTCTCACTAACAAAAGAGACAAGCATATTCTTAATTCTTGCTTCTCCTTGGAAGATTTCGTTGTTCTTTCTCCCCACAATGCTCAAAGTGTAGCATGAAGAATGAGCCACCACATAATCCAATCCCTCTTTACGTTCCACCTTTTGTGCCATCTGAGGAGGATGTGCTGCACACTCTCAAACGAACCAAAGGTATGGTGAATCCTATCGCCGATCTTAGCCCAAGCCTCCCTAGAGAAAAAGCATATTGTGAAGAGATGGTTAAGATCTTCCTCTTCCTCTCCACATAAACAACAAAGGGTAGGTATGTCTTGAAGGAAAGGGGCAATCCTATCACAAGTGGACAGTCGGCCATGTGAAATCTTTCATATCAAGAGCTTCACCTTCAACGGGCTCTTGGGGGCCCAAATTAATATGTGGCGCAAAACGGTGGAGCAATCCACTATCTGATATGAGTGAGTATGTAGACCTAGCTGAGAAAGCTCCCTTCTCTCATCTCCACCACCACATGTTTGCCTTACTCTCCACCAAGTTAAAGTCTAGGAGGAAATATAGGAGACCCTCCAACTGCTTTATCTCCTCGTGTGTCAGGTTCCTCCTAAAGGTGGGTGCCCATGTACCCCCAGATAACTGTGTATCAAAGGTATGAGCCACTCATGCCAATGGTGTAGCATAAATAAGAAAGAGCTTCGGGAAGGATTCTTCTAGTGTTAAGTCTCAACACCACATATCCTTCCAGAACAAACACCTATGTCTATAGCCCATACCCTAACACTCGATTTGATGATATCCATACACTAGAGGATGCCTCTCCAAATCGGGGAGACATTGTGCATAGATGTTGATGTCAAATCTCAATCTTTGGTCTTGCTATAGTATCTTTGCCTGAAAAGTTGTAGCCATAGCTAGTTGTTCTCTGCTCCAAGCCTCCACAGCCATTTACAAAGGATTGCTAGGTTGAAGTGTCTGAATTTCTTGATGCCCATGTCTCTAGCTTCCTTGCTCTTGCACACTTTGCCCCATGAAATGTCATTCCAGCGCCCCTGCCAGGCTGCCACTGTCACCACTGCCATGCCAAAAAAATTTAACTTGAATGGACTCCAGTTTATTGGACTCAAATTTTGGGATTCTAAAAATAAAAAGGTAGTAAATAGGAAGGATGTCTAGCACCGATTTGCATAATACCATTCTCACCACGTACGAGAGAAGCCTTGCCTTCCACCCTGCTAGTCTGCACTCAAACCTCTGCACTACTGGTTTTCAGTCACCGCAATGTAGGGCCCTGGGGATAGTGGTAGGCCCAAGTAGAAGGAAAAATCTCCCATCTGACAACCCAATATAAATGTGGCTCTCCTAAGTGCCCTCTCCTCCATGTTGATCCCAACTATATGACTTTTGTTAAAATTCACCTTCAATCCACAGATTTCCTATAGCAACTCCAACATCCACCTGGCAGTATATGGCTGACTCTTCTCATCTGCTAGGAAGAGAATAGTGCCATTAGAAGACTGTAGATAGCTAATGCCAACGGTGTCCTGTTTGGAAGCCTCTAATCAAACTTAGCCTTTCAGCCTTCATCTACATCCTACTTACAATCTGTGCCACTCCCTACCAAGTTCAAAAGTTAACTCCACATTGCTTGAATTATACCATAGTTGACAAAATGATGATCCACATTTTCCTTGTATTGCCCACAAAAGACAACTTTCTCTGATGTCTGGTCTAAACACGAACACTCTGTCAGCTGTTGAAATTCTGTTTCATGTGATTTTCCACATAAAGATCTTATTTTGATGGGCAGTCTCCTATCCACGTCCTTTTTTCGCCAAGCCACTTTTTGACCACCTTGCACAATCATTTTAACTACTGATTTCACTGAGAATATTCTTGATTTTTCCCATCTCCATGTTCTACTACCCCTCTTCCCTTGATTTAATCTCATATTATCTAGTACACGAGACAAATGCAAGAACTCATAAAATTATACATCCTCTAAATTTTGCCGGAATCCGTACAGCCGATGGGAATTAACCACTAAATTTGATCAGACTAAGTTAATGTTGAGTAATGTTGTGGTAGCAAGGCCAAAAAGGCTTGGAAACGACTGTTGTAGAGATATATGTTATTCAACCATGGGTCTTCTCAAAATCCTTTTTTTTCTAATTATCTCCCACCCAAATCCCAGTTGAGCAATTGTAAATGTCACCAAGATGCAAAATATGCTTCCACATTGGAGATAAACGGTTGCCATGGGCCGGCAGAGACCACCATATGAGAACACAGTTCCTCATTTTTGTGAAGGTATTTGTTCCTGACTATGTTGTTCCACAATATCCCTTCATCCAAGTCTAATCTCCATAACCATTTCATCAGCAAAGCATCATTTATTGTTAATTGGTGTGATGCCAGCTCCACCTTATTCCTTTATAAAATCTTTCACATCACACACAAAACCCAGCGACCAATCTCTCCTCTCTCTCTCTTTGCCCTTTTTCTCCGTGCGCCTGCCCCCCCGCCCCCCCCAACCAGAAGACAGCCCACAACAGGGGTTCATTTTTTTTTCTTTCTTTCCTTGTTTCCTGTGCCTCTATGAACTCTTCCCCTTTCCTCGTCTCTTTCTCACTGTCCTTCCCCTTGCACCGGATGGGGGTGTATTTCTTCCAAAAAAAAAAATCAAGAAAAGACCGTCCAAGAGACAGGGGGAAACAAGAAAAGATTATTTTAAAAATAAATATATAGTAAACTATTAGTATTTTTCATTTGCATCTTTACAGATGTGTTTGTGACATTTAAGGGGCATTTAAAAGTACCTTTTAACTCATAAATATTTTAATATGTATTGGACTAAAAATAAATCCTTTTGTTGTAATTAGATACACACACAAGTTTTCAGGTTTCAACCTTTAGAATATCTTCCAGTCAACTTTTAGGATATTCATGTAATATATTCTATTCAAATTGGATGCCTTTGTAACTAATTTTTTTTATGAGGACCAGTCAGAGGCCTAACCCGGCCCAGCCCAAGCCCAATTTCTTTAACGTTAGGGTGGCCTTAATCTTGTTGCATCAAGTTGAGCCAAACACGGGCTGGCCAGCAGAAATTTGGGTTGTCAAACCAGGGCATGTGGGTTCAAAGCGGCTGTATGCTGAGGTTAGTGTCAATGGTAGGTTCCCCTGATTATCCACACACACAAAAAACACAATGATGCATTAATTGGAAACGATAATCTTTCGTGGGGAACTGTAACCCATTGAGGTATTTCTTTTTCTCAATTACGTAGCATCTGAAGATTTCACAGAGTGTTCAAGACGAGTCAACTCTCTATCAAACATTGAGAGTAGCTATTGCAATGAACAAATTTACAACACAAGACATTTTATTACAGACTATTCACTATACACTAACATGATGCCAACAAGGAGAAATTAAACAGAATGAGAAGAATAAAAAATCAAAAAAATAAAAGAATAAGAACTACAATATAAGATCCAATCATCCTTTGACTAACTTCTCTTGGATTGAACCTAATTCATTTTTCTTTGATTTGTGTTGAGAACATCTTCATCTTCCATTCCATCCTTACGTATCACAAACTTTAGATGTTCCCCATGTTGTGTTAGAAATGATGTCTTTCTCGTGTGGTAATTACTCTTCATTGACAATATTCGCTGTTTCTCAAAAATATTAAGAACGAGAAAATGGTGCAGAGTCTTCCTCAAAAGCTGTTGCAGTCATGTGGTGGGTGTACGAAGTGGAGTCCCCTCCCCTATTGCTATACTTCTTGAAGACACGATCCTTATTTTGTTTCCACCATTCTTCTGCCTGCTGCTCTGCAAACCTTCTTTTGCTGCATCAAACGAAAGGGGGAAAAATAATAATAACATGCCATTAGTACCAAGATGTATTATGTCGTAACTATAGAGGACATGGACAATCATGTTGGTTAATACTAAGGGGAACACATCTGAAATGCACATAGAAAAATGTTGACAAACTGAATATCACCAACTAGCAATTCAAACCCATCCAGCCTTGTAGGAGATCACATAGAAAGCAAGAGAACGAAATTTATAACAAATAACAATCAAAACAGAATGGGGATGGGCTTGACTTTTCCAGAAAACAATAGAAGCCCAAAGCCAACAATACCATGCTAAAATTCAACTGACGACAAATTTGTTTGCCCCACATTGATCGATGCAAGAAAATGAGGCTTTACCAGTCAACCTATGTTTGGCCACTTGTGCCCTTAATGTTGTTTATTAGTTGGTCATGCTACAACCTCCAAATCTAGAGCTTAGCAAATTGTCCTGGATGTGCAATGCAAATAGTTGCGAAGTCTTCCTTGCTTCCCTCATATCTAGAGCCATTGTTACATCCTACTGGGAGCCAATGACACTACAGTCTTCAATGCAATTGCCAATTGCTGCCTAAGCTCTAATGATTTCTTCGATAGTACACTTTTGCCTGCCTTGGAATGTGGTCCATGCACTCAAGAGAGAATAAAGAAAGTCATCCTCCAGTGGAAGTAATAGAAATCACAAGCCAACCTACACATCCAAGCTCCTCCAATTCCTGCAGCATGAATTCATAGACAGTACAACAATGAAAGGCCACAACGACTAGGGAATGCAACCCCTTCATCATCCTATGCCTCTCCCTTACAAACTCATCTGCCACCTCTCTACATCTGGTCTCTGCAAACAAATGGTTATTTACCTTGCATCTACCAAGTAACAACTCTCACCACCCTCTTCCTAGTACATAGAACCCTTGTTTTCATCCTACTGTCCCTTATGGAAGTTCACCCTAGGGGAGTCAATTGACTGATGAAAAACAAAATCATCTTATTTCAGAATTTTGTACCACATATATGTGTCTGTTTCACGAGCTATGATCATAAAAAGAAAAATGTTCCTTTTGTGAGAGGTAACAACAGAGCGACATGGTAAAGTGCATGTGGTGGGAGAGAGTTGTGGCAGAAAAAGGAGACTTGGGAATTCAACTTTAAAGACATGCTGCTTCCAAAATACCTGGGCCTAGTAAACAGAACCTGTTATAATAGGACACATTATTGCATTATGTTACCCAACACCATGGAGGTTTGAAGTGGTCTCATTGTAAAACCAATCTCACTCATTATGCCTATCAGAATGACAACATAATAGTTCATCAATGGAACAGTGATTTGAGTAGGTATGTCAAACATTCACGGTTTGGAACAATATGGGAAGCACAAAAAAATTAGAAGGAAGTATTATCATGAATCTATCTGATAGAGACCAAAAAAACGGCTGCGTATAGCTAAGGGAAAAATATATCTTTTGAGATGGTAGAATGAATCTATCAATTTGGAATGAATTAATAAAGATGATAGAAGGATCAATGAAACACATTAAAAACGAGCGATTAGGTGACTTGGACAGAAGATACTGATGGCCCTTCAAGTGAAAACCTGTACAAGATTGTCAGTTGAATGGATAAAATTACGAACCTGTTTTATTGCAAAAACATAGAGTGGAGGATTAACTGACTCTGGCCATTCTAACGTGAAAATATTTATTGTAAGAAAAAACAATTCTTAATGCAATCTTCCATCGCTTACAGCCTTACATAACCTCCACATATCATCATCCCATCTGTTATAAGGTTCAAAGATGTAATGACATTATTTCGAAGTGCTTCTAAAAAATTCTCTCTTTCAGTGGCAAATTGGAACAACTTCTCTGCAAAATTGAAGGAGATGGATGCACACCCGACCCCACAATGATGGGACCCTTGTGGCACTGGGTTGATCTTTTTTTCAGTGGGATGCAAATGATGAGAAACCCTAGTTTCTAGGTGTATAAGGTTGTAGACGAAGTCAAAAACTGGTTTTCTCTTCGAGTTGGAATTATCAATTGCAGATTTTGATTCTGCTTCTGGTATTTTTATCAAGCTTGGAAGTGGAATCAGATAACTCCAATGTCATTTAAAAATATTTATTAGACCCAAACCGAAAGCTTGGCCCACTCCCATTAAGGGACCAACTGATTAGTGTTTATTGTGCCATACCCATAAATACCCGTAAACAGTAGACCATCCAACCTTAAAATCTGAAGTGGAAAGTGACCCCCCCACCCCAACACACACGGGGTCGATGTGGGACTAAGGGAGGAAATGAGGAATGGCTCACTCTCCCCCCCTCCCCCCCACCCCCACCCCCGACTTTCACAATCGTTGGACTTGAGACCCTTGCACAAGAGCTCAAGCCATGGGCTTGAAACTTGTGCTAGGCTGAAGCGCCATGGCATACTAATAACGAAAAATATGAATACTAATATCATCATCATCATCAGAGCCTTATCCCAATAATTTGGGGTCGGCTACATGAATCCTGTTCCGCCAAAGATTTCTATCAAGTGCTATATTCATATTTAAATCCAAGAAACTAATGTCCTTCCTAATAACATCGCACCATGAATACTAATATAGAAATTAAATAAATCAGAACTTGTCAGCAAGTAGATAGGAAAAGTGCATTTTCTGTATTTAGTTCTAATACATTATTGGAGGTTTCCAATCCCAAACAAGCTTTGGTAGTACATGGTTTCAAATTCAAGTCCGACACTCTGGAATCAGGTTGAAAATCAGACAATTGGGTAACCACTTACAGCTCTACACACACACACACACACACATATATATATATTCCCAAGAATGAGAGAGAGGAAGAAAAACGATTCATGGCCACCCCTACAACCTACAGCCAAATGCGGTCACTCCACTACATGATACTGCCCGTAGAACTTACCCCCGACTCTACTCGTATTTTTCCCTTTCTCCCCTTTAACCCCCTTTCACATCATTTCATTGATTAAACAGAATCAACGGCGAACTGGCTGATATGTACCATAGTTGTCAAGGCGACAAGGCGACCAAGACGAGCTTGGGGTCCTCGAGTGCCTAAGCGCTTAGGTGCCTGCCTAAGCGGCACTTAGGCGTCAAGTTCATAAAAATATCATAATTAATATACACGTAATTTATATATATAAATTAATCATGATTATTACAAATATGGGAACAACACTAGTATGAATATAGAAATAAAAATTAATAGAAATGACATTGTAATAAAATATCAAAATTTATTTTGAGATAAAATTAACAATTAAGACACAAAATTCTAATTAAAATTTAAAATACTTTATTACAAATTAACCCCATTATTAATTGAAAGGGGAAAAGGCAGGATAGGGAGAGAGAGAATGAGAGAGATAGTTGCGAACTGTGTGTGTGAGAGAGAGAGAGAGGAGGAAGGGTGGAGGAAAGAGAGAGAAGGGGCCAAGGGGGCAAGGGAAGAGAAGAGATAGACAGACAGAGAGAGGGGGCAGGAGAGAGAGAGGGTGGGCCTCACTGTGAGTGTGAGAGAGAAATAGAGAGAGAGTGTTAGAGTGTGAAGCCCGAACTTGCCATCATGCGCCCTCGCACGCGGATCGACTTGCGCGGTCAGGTTGCGGGGTTCGACTTGCCCGGTCAGGTCGCGGGGGTCAAGGGGGCAGCGCCCCTCCGCCCCAGGAAGAAAATTTCTCTTTATAACAGGGGAGAAGAGGGAGACGAAGGTAGCAGGGGGCCGCCTAGGCGCCGCTTTGGGCGCCTAGGCCGCCCAAGCGGCGCCTAGGCGGCGCCTTTGTCAGGCTGAACAAGGCATAGGGGCGCCTTGTCCCCAAAAAAACGCCTGCCTGCCTAGGCGCCGCTTAAGCGGCGCCTAGGCGGGCGCCTTGACAACTATGATATGTACTAATGTATACAAATTGAAATTTGCATCAGGATATAGCAAGCTGATCCACACATGCAAGCATGCATTCATTTGTGCTATAATTGCCATCCCAGCAACCTACTATCAGTGCATCGTCATTTTGATGCAAGCTGCTACACAATAGGGCTTCCTTTCTCGACTCTAGTTGTTTCACCCTTTCACCCTTTTTCTTCTTTTTTCCCTTTTCATTCCATCAGAGTAAACAGAGTCAAAAGTGAATTGGCTGCTATGTGTGTATATTGAAATTTGGATCAGGATATGGCAGATGCTGATCCATAACCGTATCCTATTACTTGAAACTTCTTTGATGGTCATTTCTTGAAATATTATCGTATTCATTTGGTTTTTTTGACAAGAGAAAATTGTCAACATGTGCAGTAGAACATGATCTGTAGCAGAGGATGTGCTATGTGAATTCCATGAATCTGAAGCTGAAGAAATCAGCCTACAATGGATAGAGCTGGAAGAGGACCCAGGGACTTTGTGAAGCAGAATGCTATTTCCACGCAGTTGAGAATATGTAGAAAAGGTGAAAGAAAGTGATCAAGGGAGCATGAAACAAAACAGAATGAACTGCTGATTTTTTTCCACTTTATTTTCTCAGCCCCTTTCCTGAACTGTCAGAGAGAATGAGAATTTTTTTTTCGAAAAGTGATCTAGAAGGCCACATTTCATTGAAAGAAAAAGGTGGAAAGGAAATACAGACAAGGAAAACAAAGAGCTTTACCAAGATGGTAAAGGCCGAGAACCCTCCCCCCCACCCCCACCCCACCCCAAATGTCTACAAAAGCCACTATGAAAACTCAATTACAAGATAAATATTTTCCATCCCCCCATCTTATATGGCAAATTTGATTGGCCAATTGTAGCAACAAACTGACTGAAATACTGATCTTGAACATATTTATGCAACTCTTAATAATGGAAGATAGGGACATGAAATCCTCTCTGAAGGTTCTGTTATTTTTCTCACTCCAGATTGACCACAACATATCCCACTCTATCAAGATCTCCAGGAAGTAGTATTTCTTGACCCACTTAACCCCTATAGGCTATAGAGTTGAAAAGCTTTTTTTTTTTTTTGAGAAGTGGATGGCAACACGTGTATTAGTAGTAAAAGAAAGTGGAATATACAAGTTTAGTCAGTAAGCACTCAAAAATCCCTATACAAAAACCACACTGACTCGGTGTGTCCCTTGCTATCCCCCCAACAAAAGGAAAATAGAGGAGTTGTGAGACTCCACTTTACATAAGCGGTTTGCCATTCGCTCACTCTCTCACAAACAAAAGGGACAAGTCTATCCTCAATTCTTGCTTCTCCTCTGAAGATTCTGTTATTTTTTTCTCCCCACAGTGCCCAAAGTGTAGCATGAAAAATGAGCCACCAGATAATCCAATCCCCCTTCATGTTCCACCCTTTGTGCCATTTGAGGAGGATGTGCTGCACACTCTCAAACGAACCAAAGATATGGTGTATCCTGTCGCCGATCTTAGCCCAAGCCTCCCTAGAGAAAAAGCATCCTGTGAAGAGGTGGTTAAGATCTTCCTCCTCGGTAGGTATGTCCCGAAGGAAAGGGGCAATCATGTCACAAGTGGGAAGTCGCCCATGTGAAATCCTCCATATCAAGAGCTTAACCTTCAGCGAGCTCTTGGGATCCCAAATATGTAGCGCAAAATGGTGGAGCAATCCGCCATCTGATATGAGTGAGTATCCAGATCTAGTTGAGAAGGCTCACCTCTTCTCCCAACTCTACCACCACCTATTTGCCCTGCTCTCCACCAAGTTAAAGTCTAGGAGGAAGGACAAGAGACCCTCTAGTTGCTCTATCTCCTCGTGTGTCAGGTTGTTCCTAAAGGTGGGTGCCCATGTACCCCCAGACAACTGTATATCAAAGGCATGAGCCACTGATGCCATGGGTGTAGCAGAATAAGAAAGAGCTTCGGGAAGGATTCTTCTAGTATGAAGTCTCTGCACCACCTATCCTTCCAGAACAAACACCTCTATCTATTGCCCAGACTGACCCTAACACTCGTTTGATGAAATCCCTACACTGGAGGATGCATCTCCAAATCAAGGAGACATTGTGCAGAGATGCTAGTGTCAAATCCCAATCTCTGGCCCTACTATAGTATCTCTGCCTGACAACTTGTAGCCATAGCCCGTTGTCCTCTGCACCAAGCCTCCACAACCATTCACAAAGGAGTGCCAGGTTGAAGTGTCTGAAATTGTTAATGCCCATGCCTCCAGCTTCCTTGCTCTTGCACACTTTACCCCATGAAATGTCATGCCAGTCCCTGCCACTGTCACCACTGCCATGCCAAAAGAATCTATCTTGAATGGACTCCAACTTCTTGGTCACCATTTTTAGGATTCTAAAAATGGAGAGGTAGTAAATAGGAAGGCTATCTAGCACTGATTTGCATAACACCATTCTCCCCCAGCATGAGAGAAGCCTCGCCTTCCACCATGCTAGTCTACACTCAAACCTCTGCCCTACTGGCTTCTAGTCACTGCAACGTAGGGCCCCTGGGGATAGTGGTAGGCCGAAGTAGGAGAAGGGAAAATCTCCTACTGACAACCCAATATAAATGCGGCTCTCCTAAGTGCCATCTCCTCCATGTTGATCCCAGCTATGCAGCTTTTGTTGAAATTCACCTTCAGTCCACAAACTTCCTGTAGCAACTGCAACATCCACCTAGCAGTATACAACTGACTCTCCTCATCTACTAAGAACAAAATAGTGTCATCAGCATACTGTAGATGGCTAATGCCAACATTATGGTGTCCTGTCTGGAAGCCTCTGATCAAACTTGACCTTTCAGCTCTCATCCACATCCTGCTCAAAATCTGTGCCAATCCCTACTGAGTTCAAAAGTTAACTCCACACTGCTTGACCACAGTTGACGAAGATCCGCATGATCCACATTTTCCTTGTATTGCCCACAAAAGACAACTTTCTCTGATCTCTGGTCTAAACATGAACACTCTGTCAGCTGCTGAAATTCTGTTCCATGTGATTTTCCACATAAAGATCTTATTTTGATGGGCAATCTCATGTGTCCTGTCCACGACCTTTTTTTGCCAAACCACTTTTTGACCACCTTGCACAATCATTTTCGCTACTGATTTCACTGAGAATATTCTTGAATTTTCCCATCTCCATGTTCTACTACCCCTCTTCCCTTGATTTAATCACATATTATCTAGTACACAAGACAAATGCAAGAACTCATAAAATTCTACTACCTCTAAATTTTGTCGGAATCCACGCTACCGATGGGAATTAACCACTAAATTTGACCAGACTAAGTTAATGCTAACTCCTGTTGTGGTAGCAAGGCCAAAAAGACTTGGAAATGACTGTTGTAGAGATATGTTATTCAACCATGGGTCTTCCCAAAATCTTGTTTTCTAATTATCTCCCACCTCAATCATAGCTGAGCAATTGTAAGTGTCACCAAGATGCAAAATATGCTTCCACATTGAAGATAAATGGTTGTTATGGGCCAGCAGAGAACACCATCTGAGAACACAATTCCTCATTTTTGTGAAGGTATTTGTTCCACAATGTCCCTTCATCCCAGTCTAATCTCCATAACCATTTCATCAGCAAAGCATCATTTATTGTGTTAATTGGTGTGATGCCAGCTCCACCTTATTCCTTTACTCTACGTACATATTGCCAAGCAAAAGGATAGAATGTTCTGTTCTCTAGTCCTTTCTCCCTTTAGAAAAAAGCAGCTCTCATATATTCAATTCTTCTGCATGCTGACTTTGGAATCTTAAATATGGATAAAAAATAGATTGGTAAACGCATGAGTACCACCTTGGATAAAATCCATCAGCCCCCTGCAGAAAATATTTTACTTTTCCATGAAGCAATTCTGTCCCCCACTTTCCTGATCATACCACTCCAATCTGCTACTCTAATTGCTCCATCAGTTGCAGGTAAACCAAGGCACTTGATGGGGAAAGAGCCCCATCTAGCATCCAATATCTGTTCAATCTACGTCTTATTCTCTTCATTTACATTTATTCCGACCACCTCACTTTTAGGAGTTCACATTATAAAGCTCCCAAAAAATCCCTGCACAGTTTTCATATGATCTTGTATGTTCCATTGAGCAAAGTTAGGGGCCTACAATCATTCATTGCCTCTGCCCTCTGTTTTTTTGGAATGAAGACCACATAGGTTGGCATTAAACACTTAATACTCCATGGTCCCTTGTGAAACTCGGACACTGCTGCTTTACTAGTTCCGAGAATTGTTGAGAAAAAAGTTAAGTTATACAAAAATTTTAATCAGATAATAAGTATTGTCACTCTGCAGTGGAATAAGGCCCTTGACTGTTTCGTAACCTGAAAATTAGGGCTCATTAGATTGGACAGTGAAAAGAGAGATGGGATATGAAGTCAATCATCACTAAAAGGACACCGTTTTGTCCACTCTCCTCTTTCATTTATTCTAGTTGTTTCTTGTTATGGTTTAGGCACCTCAGTGTATTTGCTGTATGGAAAATGATTTTTGAACACAGTTGGCAGACACCCCTGCCGATGCAAGGTCCAAACTGACAAAAAATACACTTTCCCCTCATCCCCACCCACTGCAACTGGCTAGGCATATGAATTTTAAACATGATACAACTTTAATTTTGTGCCTGTGTCAGATTGGTGTCTATTTGAGAGTGCAAATACATGTGTATGTAGCCTCGTCAAATTCCATTTAAAAGACAGGACAACCAATTTAATGATATCCCTAACTGACATGCAACTATGACATTTTTTACCTACCTCTCAACTTTGAATGTGTACCCATGTACAGAGAGAGCAAACAATTCTTTCTATATGGCACTCTCACTGCTATAACATGGAGCTCATATTTGAGAACTGAAGAAAAATGCCAACTTATTGGGGAATCTAATAATATGAAGTATAAGTTCTTGAAGATCCTTAATGTCTCATTGTGCCAGAGCTTCTAAAACTATAAAAGCACCAAGGAAATGCATAATAAAGATCAAAAACATTGCCAACAATATCAAATAGAACTTTGCAATTTCTCCAGGATCAATGTTAGGAAACACAAAGTTGAAAGTCCCAATGCATTTGTTTACCTGAATCTGACCCGTTTGAATGCTTTGACTCCATTGCAACGTAGAACGAGAGTTACATATACACCTGGCTCAAACTGTTCAATTATTTCTCCTCCATCATTATTATACACAGATGCAGAACTCCTAGGTGATCTGGGATCATTATCTGTATTTTGATGTAATGTTTCTTTGGAATCAAACAAAGGGGGACTGTCACTGCTAGCATCAATAAATTTCTGCGATGAAGAGAAATTTGATGAATTATAAATATCATCATTTGCTTCCAAAGTATTTACTGATAAATCTGCACCATTTATGGGATCCTCCATTCGATCCTCTGTTGGTGGAGTGCTGGTAAGACTTGAAGCATACTCTGATATGCTAATTTGCTTAGAAGTCAGTAATGATTCTGCATCAGTGAGCATGGCTTTCAAGTTGTTAATATCAGGAGCTTCCTTTTCTGCTATATTCTTCAGCTGATCACAGAGCAAAAAAGAGAAATACAAAATAAAAATTCAGCAAGCTTGTTATTCCATACCAGAATACAACTTATAAATCATGTTTGCTTTAATGTGGATAGCTGCGAGAAACTGTAATACAGAGAGAACTGTATGCTGAGGAACAAACATTTGCACAAGTACCTTTTATCTGAATATTTCAAGTTATATGCGCAAATGATAAGCTATTGCATTTGGCATACCATTGTCATCAAAAGAATATAAAGTATGTCACTAATAAGAAATTATATTCATCAGCAAACCTAGGGTGACCTTGTCATCTCAAGATACAAATCTCAATGACATGAATAACCTTTCGGGTGGATGCCCGATTACAACCTCCAATCATGGAATGCAAAACGACCTGGTACGTACATTACCGGGCAAAACCGTATCGGAACTGGCGGTCTTAGGGATGATTCAGCCGATTTCAACCTGGGATCGGCCGGTATGCATTTAAAAAATAAAATAAAAAAGAACTGGACGAATCGGGATGGAACCAACTGAATCGGCCGGTTTCCGCCCCGGTTCGTCCGTTGGGACCAGCCGTATAAAGGCCTCCAAAGCTGCACATCCATGCAGCCCTTGAGATCTTCTCCTGCAGTAGGCTGGGAGGTAAGCACTTGCAGCCCATAGGCTGCACTCCAGGAGCCCTCAGGCCATCCTCGCTGCCCGCCGCCGACCCAGACCACCACCAACGGGCAGATCCAGCCGTTTTCTCACCGGAAAACTCTCTTTTCACTGAAAAGGGTATTTTTTTGCAGAAAAATTACTATTAAATAAATGGTAATTTTTCATAGTCGGTAAGATCTATAGGTTTTCATGCAAGGAAATGAAGAATTTTTTTCGGGGGGGGGGGGGGGGTAAGATTGAAGCTTTTGAATAAATAGTTTTTTGACATAATGTAGGTGTTTGAAGCTCTATAGCCCATTTTTGAGAATTATTAACACTAGATGTAGTGAGATTAAATAGTGAACCTCAAATTGAGCCCTAATTGGGGTTTTAAAATTGGAACTTTTCTGAAATTGGCCTAATGTAGATGCAATTGAACATCGATTGCATCTTACATCACTTAATTTGGGTTAACGAGTGCTCAATTGCACTCTAACTTATTTAAAAATCAAAATACCCCCAAATTACATCCTAATGAAGTCTAAAATTGGGTCTATTATGAAATCGACCTAATATAGATGCAATTGAACATCAATTGCATCTTATGTCACCTAATTGGGTTTAAAGAGTCCTCAATTGCACTCTAACTGATTTAAAAATCATAAAATCCCCAAATTGAGCCCTAATTGGCAAGGTTGACAATACTGGTTTCGGTACCGGTTTCGGCCGATTTACATTAAAAAAAGCAAAAAATATAAAAATTTTAGAAAAAAATCTGAAAATATAAATAATCAAATAAAAATTAGATAAAAATCATTAGACATGTATTTGACTGTAAAGAAATAAGATTAAGTGCAATAAACATGAAGTAGACATTGGACATGTTAAAGTGATATTCTTGAGTACATATTAAGCATAAAGTAGGTTCAAGTAGTACAATAAACCTAATTAGACACAGTAAATGTTACAGAAATTAAATGATCCTTACCTAAACGATGATACAATAATATGGATAATAGCTAGAAGAACCTTCTCCCTCGTCGTCTGGCTTCTGATGTTTAGGCCTGTCAACGGATACGGATATTATCCGGATCCGCTTCGATTCGTATTCGTTTTTCGGATACGGATAATATCCGAATTCGAATCGGAGCGGATACGATTATCCGTATCCTCGAATCGGAGCGGATACGGATATTATAATATTCGCTTCGAAAAATATCCGTTCGTAATATTATATATCATATAATACATATTTTTAAATAATGTATTATAAAATAAATGATATTATAGAGAAATTTAGATATTTTATAGTTGTATTTTAATTTAAAATTTATTTTATATATATTTGACAGTTTATAATTATATTTTATATACTTTTAATATTTTATAATTATATTTATATACTTTTAAATTTGAATCGAATAATTCGGATTTTAAAACGGAGCGGATATGGATAGTCAGATATTCGCTTCGTATCCGAGTCAAATCGGAGCGGATCAAAATCGGATAATTCGAATCGGAAAACGGAGCGGATACGGATAGTCATATATTCGCTTCGTATCCGCTCCGTTGACAGGCCTACTGATGTTGATACTCATAAAAAGGTTGCATGTATTCTATATATTCACTATAACCAAACAATGAGATAGCCAAGTCCTACATCTCTCTTTGGATCCCTCTTGGAGTGTAAGGTTGTTGGCTTGATTGGAATCTAGAATCAACATAAGAAGTAGAACCTTGAGGATGAGAAGAGGATGTTGACCCATAAGGGCCATAACTGCTACTAGGTGGAACTGGATGAAATTGAAATTGTAGTTGATGACCCCACCCATACATACCTGCTTTCTGTTGGCCACCTCCATAACCTGATGGATGCCCATATTGGCTCTGTGAATTATATCCTCCTTCACTATGACTGTATCCTCTGCTTGTGTCTATGTGGAAGGAAGAAGTAGGTGCATATGTGCCACCGCCAGTAGTAGCACATGTAGCTGCACTGGGATCATCATCATCAGAACCATAAGAAACTAGTTGCCTTTTAGCCTTTGGGGATATTTTTTTCTCTTTTGGTGTGATCATTTCATTCATCTTTGACATGAGACCATTTCCCCTTGGCGTGTACCTCACATAAATTTGCTTCAACTGCTCAATTGTCGGGTCCTCTCGAGCAGCATCACTAGTCCTCTCAGTTAACTCGTGCACTGATGTACTTCTTCTTAAGGATGGAGGTGACTTGACCATTCTAGGAGTGACTGGCCCGCTATCTGATTCTGAGTGTCTAGGTGGCTCAAACTCAGGTTGCTGCTCAATGTCATGAACAAACAAAGTTCGGTCCCTTCTCTGGTGCGCACGAGTCTCTCTGGCCCTCTTTGTTGGTCTTCTGAATTCTGGATCTCTTGGCTCATCTTCATCTAGTATGTCCTCTGCCCATGTTCTATCATCAACATCAAAAACGGGCTCATCAACCTGCTCTCGTATCTCCACCCAAGACTGCAAGAGATTGTCATCATCAAATAAAACGTTCACGTCAATTTCTAGAGTTGTATCATCTGCGACGCGTTTGTCCCGCAACTGTTGTCTCAACTTCATATTTTTTATTCTCAATCTCATATTGTAGTGACAGTAAATTAATTTTTTTAACCGTTCAACTTTTAGCCGATTGCGAACCTTTGAGTGTATAAGGCTAAACATGCTCCGATTTCTTTCACATTGGCTTCCTGATGTTGTTTGACTGAGCACCCTAATTACAATGAAAGCCAATGCATTACTGCCTACATCTCGGTTGTTCACTATTATCCACCAGTCAGCTATTCCACCAACCATAAACAAATAAATGTAAGATGTAAATACAGATCAATTCTCCATGATGTACTAATACATATTGACTCAATTTAAGCAGAAAGATTTAGTATACCTAGGCTCACTCTTCCCACAGCGTATTGCAATTGGGAGTCAGAATATGTCCCAGTCCTCATTCTATAATGGTTCATCTACAAAGATAAAGTAATAGATTAACATAACTACTTAAGTAAATTCTATACGTTTTACTGATAAAATCAATAAAGGTCAACCTCTACTTCGACCTGAAGTCTCTTTTCCGGTGTCCTCGATAAACGACCAATGACTTTTAAAGTGCCTTGAAGCACCTCGCCATCAACATTTACATTGACATTGTACATAAATCGAGGGTTGAGGAAATAATCTGCATTTGTGTATAGTTAACTAAATGTTAGATATAAATTAACATAAAGAACAATGTATCAATACAATTAATCACTCACTAGTTGCATGCAAGTCATGGTGTAATGTGTTGTCCCATGTATGGTCAATAATTTTCCACCACTTTGCATATTCTCTGGGAAGGAAATTTTGCAACTCTAATTTGGCACGGTCTATGGCCTCGTACAGATATCTCATATCATTCTTCTCATCGCCATCCATCATTCTTAGGACCTTCACGAGGGGTGTGACTACTTTCATGTACCGTGAGACCCTATCCCAGAATTTGTTGTCTTCCACGATGTGACAGACATCCAAATAATCAATCTGAGCATCAACATTAGACTTGTCTATGTATTCCCGCATGGCATTGTGGTACATGAAAACTTTCAGCTCATTCTTATACATGTGCAGAGACTCCAAAGAAATTAAATTTGAATCAAATAGGGATATCTATAAAGATAAAGTAGAAAGAATTGAGCTCATTCTTATACTTGTGCAAAGACTCTAAAGAAATGAAATTCGAAGCAAATCTAGTTGACCCTACACAGATGATATCTCGCCGCCCACTTGTATGCTCCCTGAACATGTTCAACATCCTAGGATGGCCATAAATATACTGGGTGATTTTTTGTGCCCTCTCAATTGTCTTCTTCACAATATTTTCCTTCTCAATATCTTCAAGTATCAAATCTAGACAATGTGCTGCACATGGGAGCCAATATAAATGCCTGCGCTTCTGCATCAATTTCTTCCCTGCAGCCTTATAACTGGCTTCATTATCAGTGACTACTTGCATAACATTGCCCTCTCCAATTTGGTCTACCATCTTATCCATCAAATGAAATAAATAATTTATATTTTTTTCATAATTTGATGCATCTACAGATTTAACAAATATTGTACCTTCGATGCAATAGACCATGGGGGCTGGGGTTTACGCGGATCAGAGAGAGAGAGGGCCCCCCACCCTATAAAATCTAATTTTTGTTTCTTTTGGCCCCACTTTGACTCAGTGTGACCGCGGAAGACGAAGCATACGAGCTTTGACTGGTGGGCTGGTCGCTTGCGTGCGTTGACTGAGACGATTGGCTTGTGTGACTCCGTGTGATCTCGGGGCGCCGTCTTCGGGAATCCTTTCACGCACGGGTACGTCGATCTCCTTTGCACGAGACTGGGACTGGGGAATGGCCGTGGGGCCCTTGGACTGGGAGGAGGGCGCGACCCCCAAGGGAGTTCGCCCTCCCTAGGGTGTGGCCGCGCCCGGGGCGAACTCCCCCCTCGGGCGAGCCGTGGCCACGAGGAGTGGTCCCGGGGTCTTCCGACGTTGTTCGGAGTTGTCCTTTGGAGGACGGGGTGCTCCGGGTGCAGGGATCGGCCCGTGGGGGACTCGTTGTTGCCGCGTCGTAGTCGCCGCATGCAAGGTGTTCGGGAAAACTCCCGACACACCTCGGGTTGTCGAACGGCTTGGGTAGGTGACTGGCGGGCCTTAGATTTGGCCTTGAGCTGAGGGTAGGAGCTTGCAGGGGCCGAGAGAAGGCATTTTGGGCGTGTGAGCCCTGCCTTCATGTCGTGTGCGGCGTTGTAAGGCGGGTTGGCGGGCAGCCCCGGGTTGGCCCGAGAGTTGAAGATAAACGGCTTATCGCCGCATGTCTGAGGGTCGAGGGTGGCCTCGACTTGCTGGAAGGTTGTCATAGAATATGGCTGGAGTGCTGGAGCCGCGGGTTGTCCCTCGGCTTATTGTAGAATGGCTGGGATACGCGCGCCCGCAAGGTGTTCGGAGAAATTCCCGACACACGTGTGTAGGCCGCATAAGTGTATTGTGGGCTCATAAAGGCTGCGGTTGACCAAGATGAGTCTTCCCTTGACTTTAGGGGGCTGGAGGGAGGCATCTTGGGGGTAGATCCCGGCCTCATTGCTGGGTGCCACGTGCTGTGGCTTGTAGTCTGGGCACCCCCGAGTTGGCCTGGGTGGCTGGGTTGAAGGCGGGTGAACCCGCAAACTGTGTGATCGGGGGTGGCCCCAATCGATTGTTGATGTTGCCGTGGGCAAGGATGGTAATATCGATTTCGGTACCGGTTTCGGCCGGTACCGAAACCGATACGTACCGATTTCGGTATCGGTATCGGTTTCGGCCGAAACCGGTTGAAACCATTCAAAAAATTAGTGATCCTCTCTGGTTTCGGCCGAAACCGTCCGATCTCGGACCGAAACAGGTCAGTTTCGGCCGAAACCCTTAATGGTTTCGTCTGAAACCATTAAAAAATATTTTTTTTAGGTATCGGACCTGCTACAGTGTTGGGGTTTGGTTTCGGATCGGTACCGGCCGAAACCGATACGTTTCGATCGATACTGCCAACCATGGCCGTGGGTCACAGCTAGCTGGTTGGGACCCTTGGTTGCATGGTTGGCAGTATCGGCCGAAACCGATACGTTTCAGCCGAAACGTATCGGTTTCGGCCGGTACCGATCCGAAACCGGACCCTAACACTGTAGCAAGTCCGAAACCAATTAAATAATAGTTTTTTAATGGTTTTGGCCGAAAATGACCTGTTTCGGTCTGAAACCGTCCAGTTTCGGCCGAAACTAGAGAGAATTACTATTTTTTTTTTAATTTTTTGAATGGTTTCAACTGGTTTCGGCCGAAACCGAAACCGGTACGTATCGGTTTCGGGACCGGCCGAAATCGGTACCAAAACCGATGCTGCCATCCTTGCTTGGTTGGGCCCAGTGAGCCGTAGGAAGGGATGGGTAGCCCACGCCTTGAAGGTGTTCAGAGAAATTCCCAAACCCTTATTTCTTAATATTTTGCTGGAAAATTGTCTGGGTACAACAAATGCCCCCCACGGGGCGTGCGTCAGAGGCGGAGACGAGGGCGTACGGCCCGTGAGCTCGTTATTCTGGGTTGTTGTAGTTGCATTTTGGCACTTCATATGCGCTTTTACTAGCATTTTTGTATGTATTGATCCCTGTACGCTTACCATTTTTGTGCACTTGTTTTGCAGCTATGGCGAGATTCGGCAGGGATGATCGGGTTTCGAGGTGCGTGGCCCGCGAGGAGGACCGCTGGGTGAGGAGGACGGGGCGGCCCTTGCCCCCTTTGGGCCCGCCCATTGTCACCGTGGCCAGCGTGGGCTAGCTTGACCTGGGGCATTTGCTGGTAGCTGAGGGCCCCGTTAGAGAGGGGGCAAATGGAGCAGGGACCGTGGAGCTGGCCCGGATCTCTGAGGCAGGCGGGATTTACACCTACAACCGTGCGGGAGGTTACCCGATGGAGTTTTCGCTAGATCGACATCTGTTTGAGTTTGTCAGGAATTTTGTTTCGCCCGGTATGGAGGACAGGGACCCTTGTGTGGCTGGAGAACGCCGCTGGCTGGAGCGGGCTATTCTGCTGGGCAGGGACAGCCTGCATGGAGTCGCTCTCTACAACTTACCGAGCTTCTCTGCTGATTTCTAGAGGCAGCGCCAGTTTCCTAGTGCCGAGTGTCTGGGCTTCTTCAACAAGGCGGACCAGTTTGGAGTCCGTATTGGAGCACTGGGTCCCGCTTCTTGGGACTTGCACGGCCACCACCGGGTGGAGACCGAGGGGACCATGGGGCTGGTGTTGGAGCCGTCAGGGCTGCAGTATGCTGGCGAGGGATATGATGACCACAACCTCTTGGATGGGATTCTTCGTCAGACGGTCGTGAGTTGGTACGGCCGCTGGGCGGTGATCCCTTCACACAGGTACGATCAGGGGGCGACTGAGTGGCTGATGGGGATTGTGCACCACTACCGAGTGCTTCTAGACAGGGCCGGGGTCAGATATGCAGTGACCGCGGCACTGTATGGGTACCCCTGCTACACGGGACTGCTTCAGGAACTAGCGGAGCGTTTCAACCGCCGATGGAACACTGTGGCGACAGCGGAGGGAGAGACTTCACTAGACTTGTGGTCTCTGTTCAGGATTTCTGGCTTGCCGATCAGTGGCGAGGGGTACGAGGAGGTGGTGCTGGACGACCTCCATTGCAGTCATACTGACGGGCAGGGTCGATACCGAGTTCCTCATAGTTACCGGTACTTGCTGAAGACCTGGAAAGACCTGGCTTTGTCAGGGAGAGAGCGAGCCGCGTAGACTCCCAGGGTGCCTCTGAAAGTGTGGGTCCGTCATTTCTACAACGGGCCCTTTTGTTTCTACCACGAGTTTGCTCGGGATCAGGCCCCGTGGGAAGAGTATACGGAGGTGGAGCTACGGTTCAGAACCTACTCTAGGTATATTTATGCGCCGCGAGAGGGGTAGAACCCCCATGGATTGCCAGATGTGATTCATCTAGCTGCGTATCTGGCATACTGGCTGGCGACGTTTGTGGTCCCCCATGAGGAGGACAGTCTTTTGAGGGTCGAGCTACTATGGCCCGCGTGCTTACTGGCAGAGGGGCGGAGGCTGGCGTTGGCTCCTGCGGCGTTGGCCAACATTTACCAGGGGTTGGGAGTATTGTCGAAACATCCTGTGCCGCGCGAGCGGAGTCTGCTTCTGCCGACCCACTACCTCAGCGTGTGGGCTGGTTTGCTGCTTCCTGGGTTTATGACGCGGGCGACGGTGGGGAACCCGGCGGCCCCTTTGTTGTTTAGCTTCACTTCTAACACCCCGAAATTTTTTTCGATTTTCCGGATCAGGATCCTTGAGTTCGGAGCGCTTTGGTGAGTCCCGGAGAGTGTTTTGCAGCTTACGCGTGTTTTTGCCTGTCGAACCTTCGGAACCCTGTGCAGGGTGAACCGATGTGTTGTCGGGCTCCGGAACGTTGCAGGCGTGTTGTGCGTCTTCTGAGGATCGTGGGGAATATTTTTCTCTATTTTTGCATTTTCCGGATCGCGGAATTTCCGTGTGGGTTTTCTATTTAAACACCCCACCCTCCTCTCTCTCCCCATTCTCTCTTTCACTCTCTCCCTCTTCTCTTTCTCTCTCTCTCCTCTTTGGGCGGCCGACGGAGCGGGGCAAGGGTGAGGCGGGGATGCTGCGAGGGCGTGGAGCGGGAACGGGTCGAGGATCGAGAGACGGTGGCACGTCGAAGCCAGTTCGCGAGTTCGTGCCTCGGCGGGGGTTTCGCGACGGAACGGCAATCTCGGTGCTCGGAATCTTCGGTGGAGGTAGGGAGATGGATCCTTAACCCCTGTGCTTCCTTTCCCGCGAGTTTGGTAGGCCGTGGTGAGCCGAGCGTGTGTTTATTGCTTGTTTGGGGGCATGTTTTAGGGCGTGTGACGGTTTCGCCCAATCGAGCAAGGTTTCTCCGTTTTTCTCCCTCCATTTTTGGGTTTTGGGACCCGGGGAATGATCCCCGATGTTTTCCCCTCGACTAGGGTCGAGTGGGGGTGGAAATCGGAGCCCTGGGGTGGCTTCGGTCGGTTTTCTGCCGTAATCGGTCGACCGACTCGGGCAGTTTGGTCGACCGACCGGCGTTAGCAAGGGGGGCGTGACTGTGTCGGTTCGGCCGACCGACCCTAGCGGGCAGGTAGACCAACCGCTGCTGAAGGAGGTCGACGCAGCTGCGCTGCGTCGACACCGCTTGGTCGCGCCGGTCGACCGACCGGGCTGGTCCGGTCAACCGACCGACGCAGGGCGCTTTGGTCGACCGACCCCTGCCCCTCTTGCCCGTTTTGGGTTCCAGTCGGTCCGGTGGAGACCCAATGATCGACCTTTGGCCCCGTAGATGTCCCGGACACCCTGTGGGTACCGTGACCGTGATTTTGGGTGTCCGGAGGTACCATTTTACCTCGATTGGCGTGCCCGTGGGTTTTAGGGGTCCGGATGACCCTTTCGTGTTCCGGGCTTCCGTGTTACGCTTGATCGAGTCGCCGTATATCGGCATGAGTGCGGAGGGCTATTCCCGCACGTCTTGGCTTTTCCGGAAATAGGTTTCAATGTGGACCATGCGTATGGCCTGTGGACTGCAAGTCCGATTACCCAGCCTGGGGCTGGAAGGTTTCTTAGGTTCCCTTTTGAAGGGATTAAGTTGGTGGTTATGTCCCACCTTAAAAGCTATATCGGATCGTAGTTTCTGACCTAGGGATAGGCCAGATTGACGGCCTGGGGCTGTCCCTGTACGGCGGTCTTGACCCCGAGTCCTGTGACTCGAGGACCGTTGGTTTAATAGGTTTAGTGGACTGCCTAGAGTCCGGTGGCATCGTGCCACCTGTGTTCCAAGCCACGTGCGACAGGGCTTGTAGGTAGCATGTCCGCGTTCCGGTGGTTTCCGCCGAGAGTCGTTTGTGTGGTGACCCCCACTAGTCGTAGCTTCCTGGGCACGCATGTGCCAACCCACCTGAGTGTAGGTGGAGAGCTAGAGTGGCTTGCCTGGGCACGCGTGTGCTGACCCACCTAGGGGGTAGGTGGAGAGCTACACCCGCTAGAGACGGTTTTTAGGCTAGTTTGCCGTAGGGCCTCCCCTGTACGGTTCGAGTCCAGGCCAGGAGGAAAACCAGCTAGAGGGCTTGGCGTAGTGCAGCCGTCCAGTGTGTGCACACATGGTCGGGGACTTCGGACGCTTGCTGACGAGTACGACCCCGACTAGACCCTTGTTTTCTGTGGTTGCTTGCGTGTGGTGTCTCGATTTCCGCCTGGGGCGAGAGAGACACCTGAGGCGTGGAATAAGTCGTCGGTGGACGCTTCCGTGCTTACTTTTAGTGGGCAGGTGCTCCCGTCACGAGACGTGAGTTTCCGTGACCCGAGAGTCTAATTTCTGACTGTTCTATGTGTTTTCCGAGATTGAGGCCAGGGGCGTTCCGTAGGATTACCGGGGCTTCACCCCTTGGCTGGGTCGGGTTCACGACAGCGAGGTCGTGACGGTACCGTGGACCGGGTGGTCCAGGTTAGTCCCCGTCTTTGTGACGGGCCTTCACGGCAAAGTTGCCGTGGGTTTTCCCCTCGATAGCTGTGGTGTTAGGTAGTCCGGTCCCCGATTGTGAAATCGGGAGTTCCATTTTCCGCTACCGGTAGAAGTAGCAGTAGAGCCGAGGTTTCGCCGGCCACCGTGGGTTCTGCTTCTACCGCCGTTGTTTACGGTTGGGGTTCCGCGGGACCCCTACTGAGCCAGTGATAGGAGGCTCACCCCTGCTTTTCAGGTGTGGCACTTCTTCCTCGAGGTTCGAGGGTGCTGCGCGGAGGTTCGTAGTCGCCAGCTCGCCGGGCCGAGTGTTCACTCGGCATTGGGTACGTTTTATTTTCTGTAGACTGTACTTTTTGGACTGGACTTTGTAGTTAGTTTATTTAATTGTTATATTATTGTTGTTCCTGCTTTATTTCTTATTCCTGTATATTGCCACTCACACACACCTTTTAGCCCTTCCGAGCCCTCCAGCTCGTGGGCGGTGGACCAGGATTCGAATGGTATCGGATTTTTCCCGGTATACGGATCTTGGGTCTTTACATCACTGGCCAGCCGGACAGAGACGTCGCTGCACAGCTGGAAGGGGCCAGGAGGGCCCTATCTTATTTGCCCGACAGAGGCGAGGACAGGCTCCCTTTTGACAGTGCTTCGAGGGATTCTCGTCTGATTCTAGTGCCTTCGAGCGGCGGGGCGACCTGTGCCCTTCCATACCAGCGAGAGCCGGATGCCGCGTTGTATACAGAGTGGGTGATCAGCACTCGGCCGGTGGTGCTGGCACTACACCCGTCTGCTACGAGCTTTCTGGAGCCCTACTACCCTCACCGGTTCGCCCGGAACTTCGGGTATGACCAGGGAATCCCGCCAAACTCCTTTGGCGAGCCGATTGTATAAGGGTCGGGATAGCTACCTATTAGCAGCTGCTTAGTGGGATTTCTATTGCCGCGGGGAGCCGGAGCGGTTACCGACGCCGGGGTTAGATCGCCGCGGAAGGTTCGACGTCCACTACGCCAGGTGGTGGTTTGAGCACATCCACCTGTATCGCCAAAAGGCTTCGGTGATCCGGAAGGCGGAGAAGGGCCGGCTTCTCGGGGAGGATCAGCCTCCTATCGTGCTGGACGACGAGTACTTGAGGACTTGCTTCTCTCGGATCCGCCGGGATGTGGAGCGACTTGCACAGCAGTGGCCCCGGGGCGGCCGGGCTTCTTTGTCAGCGCGGGGTTATAGTGGGGCCCTCAAGCCCTTGAGGCCGGTGTAGGCGGCGACTGCGGGTGCTACTGTTAGGGCGTCGCGGCCGCGGACGCCGAAGACTTGGTGGACCCAGTTCCAAGCCGACTGCGACTTTGGGAAAGAAGGGTTCCTTGGACAGGGTGCTCTCGGAGGGGAGCTTCGCTGATACTGCTGTCAGCGACTGGAGATGCCACATCGCTCATGCGATTGGGTCGGCCGGACCGGTAGAGTTCGTCTCTCACATCGAGCGCGCCTACACGCTGAGAGACGTCAGGGAGGCAGTTGCAAAGGTTGCCCGAGTGCTGAGATTGAAGCCGGAGCAGCTGGTTCCTCTGCTGTTGACTCCCTTTGTGGCTTCAGGTGAGACACTTTCTTTAGTATATTGTCTCAGTCTTACTTTTTTGTGCGTATGACTGAGATGTTGTCTATTGATGTGTTTCTTTGGCAGGTTCCCCAGCAGGGGAAGATCATCCCTCCGCAGAGGCATCTTCTGGGAGAGGGGACGGGGGTCTTCAGCCTAGGCGGAAGAGACCCCGGGTGGATGCCGGCGCGGTGGAGGCTGGCGATTCCTCTCAAGGACTCAGGGCAGATGAGCATATAGAGGCAGAATCGGCTTTGAGTAAGCGCCACGTCCACCCTTTGTCTTTTGTCGGTTTAGCCATTATGGTTGACTAACCTTGCATTGCTTGACTGGTTTTATGGCAGCTCCGCCGGAGGCTGGGGTGGAGGCGACTTTTTTATCGCCCTCGGAGGCCGATCCTTTGCCAGAGGACGAGGTCGAGTGCGACTTCGACATCGAGGAGGCTCTTCGCATGATAGATGAGACTGGCCCCAACATCGGGATGTTCCCTGACTTTGAGTCATGGAAGGCCCCTGAGGGTATTCGGCCAGGTAAGGCCCCTGGGACTGGAAATGTTCTGTTTATGGCTATGCTTGCTCGTGGAAACTGACATAGCCATATTCTTTATGCAGAGACGGCGGGGATGCCGGGGGCCATAGCCCCTCTCGAGGCAAGAGATGAGGTGCCCACCCCGTCGAAGAGCAAGAACCTGCAGCTACCCGGGACGGTTCCGGTAAGTGCCGAGCCATTCTGAGGAGAGTTGTCTCCCCTTTTGTCTGGCGTCTGGCGGACTGAGGTTGCTGACTGGTTTGTAATTTTGTTGACCAGGTGAAGACGCGGCTACTACCCTGGAGATGGTCCAGAAGCTAGTGAGGACTGGACCGTCAGTGGAGCTCCCCTCGTTCGAGGCCGAGCCGAGAGTGACGGGTGCCCTGGCCACCCTTGTTGCAGGGGGCGTGTTGGGGTCGCTACCACCGCCTTCGGTGGGGCCGCCCCTCCCTCCTTTGCCAGCCGTTGTCTCAGCTTACACGGTAGGGCTGGCTGGGTCTTCTCCCATGGGACCCTCAGGTACGTGACTGGGACTTAGCCATTCGTTATGGGCTTTTACATCACCCGTCGGTCCTAAGCTTCTTCTGGTGTTGGTCACAGGTACTTCCTCCCCTTTGGAGGAGGGTGAACTTCCCCGTGACACGGCTGGAGCGGCAGGGGGAGAGCCTACAGCGGCGACTCCGACTGGAGAAGATGAAGAGATCATCGACATAGAGAGGATCTCTGAGGGGAGCGCCCCGACTGGTGGGCTTCTTGTTTGAAACCCTTAACTAGATGGCTGTCTTTATATGAGGCAGGGCCGTGTGCTGACCCGTGTTGTTTTGTTGATCCGCAGGGGTTTCTAGTTCCATCACCTCCGGAAGTTCATAGGAGACTTCGTCAGGCTCCTCAGGTAGCGATAGCTTCGTCATGGAGACGGAGGAGAGTTCGAGCGCTTCCTCTTTTGGGGCCTTGTTGAACCCTAAAAATATCTTCTTTTTGAAGAGAAAAAACAATGGGCGAGCTCTCCTCCGCCCAACCCCTACCTCAAACACCGAGGAGGCCGGAGGGAACCCCCTCTGCCCTGCACAGGCCGGAGGCAATCCCCTCCACCCTGCACAGGCCAGAGGGAGGTCCTCCGCCCTGGGTCTGCAGTCCATTAAAAAAAAAAAAGAAACTGAAGGAAGAGGAAGAGGCAGGGGGGAGAAGTTGAAAGGGTTACCTGTTTGGATTCCACCAGAGGAGGGTTCAGAAGAGGCCTCCGCCCTTTCTCCCTACCACTATAAAATGGAGAAGCCAAGCCCAGGAGAAGGGGGAAGGAACAAGTCCAGCCACAACAGCCTTGCCTGCGAACAGTGCAAAGGCAGGAGATATCCCGGGAGGGAAAGAGCAGCGCAGATGATATTTTTTTGGGGAAGTTGCCTCTTTAGTTGGTGAAGGGGTATGGTCACCATAAAAAAGGCCCCCCCTGGGGTGTTCCGGTCACCTTCCTTGAGAATGGTGATCATAAGAGACTTCTCACCACTTGCAAATCATTGAAATGGAATGGGTTGGGCTTCTTTCATGGGCTGATCAAAATGCAAATGACCATGGGCTTCAAAGGTTCTTCAAATGGGCTTGTATGATTGGGCTTATTGCATTTGAGAGCATTGAAATGGCCTATGGCCGTGTGCTTATTGCAATTAAAATCATCTAAAGCATTGAAATGGCCTAATACTTATTGCATCTGAAATCCTCCAAAGCACAAGTGAAGATGGATGGATTGCAACATGGATTGCAGCATTTGAAATCATTCAAGCACAAATGAAGATTTGAAATCATCCAAAGCACAAATGGAGATGGGATGGATTGCAACATTTGAAATCATTCAAAGCACAAATGAGGACGGACAATGGCCTTATGCAAATTCTTAGATGGCCTTATTCGCATTCTAATTCTCAGATGGCATTATGCTTACTGCATTTTGAGAGTAACATTCAGATAGCCTTATGCTTGTTGCATTTTTGAAACGGCCTTATGCTTTGAAATCATTCAAAGATAGAATGAAGATGGTTGCAAGTCTTACAAAATTGTATAAATGCCTTCGATGACGAAAAAATGCATAAACGTCTCCGATGAGAAGAAAATTTTAGAAATACCCCCAGTGGGCGAAAAATTGCAGAAATATCCTTAGTGGGTAGAAAATTGCAGAAATAGCCTCAATGGGTAGAAAATTGCAGAAATGTTCCCGGTGGTCTGAAAATTACAGAAATACTCCCCGTGGGCGGAAAAATTACAAAAATACCCTCAGTGGTCAGAAAATTATAGAAATACCCTCAATGGTCAGAAAATTACAGGAATACCTCCCATGGTAGAAAATTTTCAGAAATACTCTCGATGACGGGTAAGTTACAAAAAAATACCCCCAATGGTGGGAAACTGCAAAAAAGACCTTGAAATATCATAAAGTCGTGGAAATATCACATTTGTGGGAAAGTTGCATGAGTCACTGCTCAATCTAGAAACTACACCAAGTTCTCAATTTGTCTCAAAATCACCAAAGAATGGTTGGCGCCGTTTGCACGGCTCGGTGGAGCGGGACCACGCCCCTTCTCTGAAACGGTGTGCGCTCTCCTGAGCTCGGCTTATGGCTAATCATCCAAATCCATGTATCTTTTTCATGGCCAAGGGCTATAATATCTGAAACTCAGAAATTGATGAAATTGCAAATAAACCCTGAAAAGTCAAGAAAATTCATATTCGGAATACCCAAGAAGTCAAGAAGTGACGGGGTTATCTCCAAGAAGTCAAAATGACAGATATGCCCAAGAAGTGACGGGGCTATCTCCGAGAAGTAAAGAAATGTCAAATATATGCCGAAAAGTCAGAATGACAAGAATGCCCAAGAAGTCAAGAAGTGACGGGGTTATCTCCGAGAAGTCAAGAAATGACAGATATGCCTAACAAGTCAAGACATGACGGGACTATCTCCAAGAAAGTAAGAAATTACAAGAACATCCCAAAGTTTGGGGAAAACTGCAAAAATATCCTGATGGAGGGAAAACCACAAATATACCCCGTCTCAGGGGGGGAATGTCCTTTATGGACACCAAGGTAACTTAAGAGTCCAATTACAATCAAAAGAGTGATTATGGCCATGAAGCAACTCCGACGGACCGGCAGTTAGGCCTGTCAATGGAGCGGATACGAAGCGAATATATGACTATCTGTATCCGCTCCGTTTTAAAATTCGAATTATCCGATTTTGATCCGCTCCGATTTGAATTCGGATACGAAGCGAATATATGACTATCCGTATCTGCTCCGTTTTAAAATTCGAATTATCCGATTCAAATTTAAAAGTATATAAATACAATTATAAAATGTTAAAAGTATATAAAATATAACTATAAAATGTCAAAAATATATAAAATAAACTCTAAATTAAAATACAACTATAAAATGTCTAAATTTCTCTACAATATTATTTATTTTATAATATATTATTTAAAAATATGTATTATATGATATATAATATTACGAACGGATATTTTTCGAAGCGAATATTATAATATCCGTATCCGCTCCGATTCGAATTCGGATATTATCCGTATCCGAAAAAATGAATACGAATTCGAATATTATCCGTTAATACGGATTCGAATGCGAAGCGGATCCGGATAATATCTGAATCCGTTGACAGGCCTACCGACAGTGATCATCTGACTCTTACGTCCCACTAGGGCTGTCAAACCTATCTTGGTCCCATCGGGAATGGCCTCAGTACGCCCTCCCGAGCTGCCAATCCACTTCTTCGCCTATCGGCTTTCAGATTTGACTCTCACGTCCCACTAGGGCTGTCAAATCCACCATTTTTCTTCTTCTGGGTCTGGCCTACGCATGCCCCTTTCGGGCTGTCAACCCATCTCGCCTCTTGGCTTCAGACTTGACTCATATATCCCACCGGGATCGCCAAGTCTATTCCTTTGTCCCCACGGGCTTGGCCTCTGCATGCCCTCGTCGGGCTGCCAACCCTATTTACTTATTGGACCACGGATTTGACTTGTACGTCCCACCCGGGCTGTCAAATCCCCTCCTTTCATCGCTTCGGGTCTGGCCTATGTATGCTCTCTCGGGCTGCCAACCCATCCCGCCTATCGGCCTCCAGGTTTAACCCGCATGTCCTTTTCGGACTGTTAAACCTCCTCCTTGGTTGTCCCGACCGGGCTAGGCACATGCACATCCTCTTTGGGTTGCTAACCCGGTCAACCTCCGTTTTTGGATTTGGCTAATTGCGTCCTACTAGGGCAGTCGAATCCACCCATTTGTCCCACCTCTGTGGCACACACGTCCTTACGGAAGTGCCACTTTCTCCTCGCCTTTTGGCATTATAGGGTTAAAAAAAAAACGGGGTTAAAAATATTGAGATCCCAGCGGACTTGGTTGTTTCTGTTAGAAGAGCAATCAAGGGCAAAAAGGCTTTGACCCGGCTAAGGTGAAAACCCGAAAGAGCGCCTTAGGCAAAAATGGGTACCCCTCAATGTGAAAACCCGAAAGGGCGCACTGGAAAAAGCTAAAGGGGGGCGGTCCTGGCGAAAACCCGAAAGGCGGTAGGGCCGGTAAAGTGATAAAAAAAAAGAGACATACATGCAAGAGGATGGAAGCAAAATCAACTATGCTAAGCTCTATCCTTTATTCATTAATGTCATTAATGGAGCTCGAGACAAGCCCCCGGGGGTAACTCAAAACGAAATGGGGCGCGAGCGCCCTATCTACAAGAAAAGGTCAAGGCTCATCAAGCATCCGACTCGCTCCTCCTCAGGTCAGCAAGGCGAGTCTCACTCTAAAGAGCTTCCTCCTGGAGCCCCTCAAGCCTACGGCGAAGAGTCTACATCGGCACGCGCGAGACTGCGCTCCTCGGTCTCTTGGACCTCTCATAAAAGCTCCTCCACTCTGTGGGAGGCCATCTGCTCGCGCTCGTAGGTGGCCTTGACTTGGGCACCCACCTCAGCCTGGGCTCTCTGAAGTCTGCAAAGCTGCCGCTCCTCTGACTGAATCATCAGCTGAGTCCTCCGCCTCCGCTCCTGAATAGCGCAAAAGCGGGCGGACTCCTCCCATAAAGACGCAAGCTCAGTCATCCAGGCGTCCTGAGGGAGACCAAATGCATGCATCTGGCAATGCTACATCAAGTTGAGGACCATTCGGCCACTCCATCCCAAGGGCCAGGAAACTCTGAAGCAGCTTTGAAGCCTCACTAGCTGAAGCTAAAACAAAGAAACGAGTTGCCTCAGCCCGTGTACGGCCGACATCTACCAAGACCAACGTGCCCTAAAGACTGGTCTACATCAACCTTGGCTATCGCAAGTCAGCAATTAGCCACCTTCAACATTCGGCGACATACCTCAGCGGTTAGCCGACACATCAACATGTTCGGTTATACCTCAGATGTTAGCCGACACATCGTTGGCGACACTTCAACAGTTAGCCAGCTTCAACTTGCGGCTACACACCGCAGCGGTTAGCCGACACGTCTTCAGCGACACCTCGTCAGCCGACACATCTTCAATGATACCTCAGCGGTCAGCCGGCAGAACAACTTTGGGCCAACACACCCCCAAGGGTCGGCCGATGTCAATTTCCAGCCATTACATCTCAACAGTCAATCAACGACGACTCAGACAGATGTGTCTCTCCGAGACAGGCCCACAACAACTCCAGGCCAACAGGCCTCGCCGAGGCAGGTCCACAGCAACTCCAGGCCAACATCAACTTCGGGCCAACAAGCCTCGCCGAGGCAGGCCACATCAACTTCGGATCAATATGTCCTAAGGGCTGGTCCATATCAACTCTAGGCCAACAAGTCTCTCAGAAGCAGGCCCACATCAACTCTAGGCCAACAAGTCTCTCAGAAGCAGGCCTACATCAGCTCCAGGCCAACAAGCCTCGTCGAGGCAGGTCCACATCAACTCTAGGCCAACAAGTCTCTCAGAAGCAGGCCTACATCAACTTTGGGCCAATAAGCCTCGCTAAGACAGGTCCACAGCAACTCCAGGCCAGCAAGCCTCTCCGAGGCAGGCCTGCATCAACATTAGGCCAATATGCCCTAAGGGCCGGTCCGCATCAACTTTGGCTAATGCACCCCAAAAGATTGGCCAGCATCCGACTTCAGGCCAATATGTCCCGGGGGACGGTGTACATTAACTTTGGCCAGTATACCCTAAGGGTTGGTCGACATCAACTTCGGGTCAAAATACCTCGCAGAGGTAGACCTATATTGCTTCCACGCTGGAGGGTCTCACTGAGACGAGCCTGCATCAACTCTCAGCTTTCTGGAAAGTAATGAAGCAGTGAGGTGCAGTCCTACAACAATCTTCACATATCGTGAAGACTCAGGAGATATCAAAAATATTACAAAGGGCACGGACCGTCTGCCTCTGCCTCCGGCCGCGACGAACGTTCCGTGGGGGGCATTTATTGCACCCGAAATTATTCTCGAAATATTTTCGAGAATTTTATGATGCTACAATCGACGGAAAGATGGCGTGTCGCCAACACCGTCAAATTGCGGAGTACCTCCGTGATTTAGGATCCATTGGCCCAACTACACAATTGTGATCGGCGTCGCAACCGGGAAATTCATGAGGAAAATATGTGCGTATACCCGTCAAAAGAGTTGAGCAAGTGTATCACACGGCGCAGACTGACGCAAAGATTCCTCCCCACGCGGCGACGCACAATCGAACAACAAACAAGACGCTTCTCCGCTCCTACGCGAGTCTCCGTCAACCTATTGCTGCCACACGGCGAAGAACAGGCCTCCACAGGCTATGAACCCTCTACCACAGCTTCTCCTCAACCCAGGTTGACAAAAACGGAGCAAAACGGCGCGAAGAGGGGCCGAAACGCATGCCCGGGAGTCAAACGACCCCTCCGGCGCGCGAGAAGAGGGGCCACCCGCCGGGGTCGGCGGGGGTCGCGCGACCCCGCCGGCTTCCCAGCGGGGTAGCGCGACCCCGCCCGGGGTCGCTCGACCCCACGAGAGTACCTTCGGGGCCGCGCGACCCCGCCATGGGGGCCTCCGGGGTCGCGCGACCCCCCCTTTCTCCGGTCCAATTTCAAAAAAAGAGAAAAGAAGGAAAAAAGGAGGAGAGGGTGACCCCTCTGGTAGTCAGAGGGGTCAAAAGAGCTTTTTGCATCTCACCGGGGTCATTTCACTCCTCTGGGGGCCATTTGACCCCTCTGGTAGCCAGAGGGGTCGTTTCACTCCTCTGGGGGCCCTTTGACCCCTCTGGTAGCCATAGGGGTCAAAAGAGCTTTTTGCCACCCCACCTTATCAGAACCGGGGCAATTTCTTCCATTTGACCCCTCTGGGCCCTCCCGCCTTCTATAAATAGACCCCCATGGGTCCAAGGGAAGAACGACGAACCTCTACGAGAAGAGCACTGCCAGCGTAAAGAGTTGTTCTGTTTGTTTCGGCCTGTGAGGGGTAAGTCCCCGGGTCTTGTACTTATGCCTCTACGGGGTATTTTTGTAATTACGCCCTTCAGCGGGCCGTGTTTTGTAATTATGCCCCTCAGCGGGCCATGTTTGTAAATCTCTACGTCCCGGGGTGACTAACTATGTCGTTCTGTCTCTATGACGACGGAATCACAAAAATGTCCTCCCCAGGATTGTAAGAGACAAAAGTCCTGTAATTTACAGTTGTACCCAGCAACTTTTTTTAATTCGGGCTACGCCCCTACTTCCCGCGTTTGTGCGAACCTTTGTATAGTCGACAACTCGCCGACAACCCTTGTACCCATTTGGGCCATAAATGTAATTTTTGACTTCATATGTCTTCTTTATGCATTGACCGAGAAAAATTACAAGAAAACCCCTGACTGGTCAAAATTACATATATACCCCTCCTTGGGCAAGATTGACGCATATGAGCCTTCTACGAAGCCGTTGTCACTCCTTCAGCTTGTAACCCTATCCGACACTCAGATGTCGCCTCAACCCTAGGTCTATGAAGGGTGTGGTAAAATTACCAAAATACCCCTGTGACATAAAAATGGCCTAACATCCACTAAAACCTTCCAGAAAGAGCCTCAGCGCCTTGGGATGTTGTCAGCTCAGTCCGACATTCAGATATCCCCCAACCCTAGGTCTATGTAGGGCGTGGTAAAATTACCAAAATACCCATGTGACCTAAAAACGACCTATCAACCCCCTAAAACCCTCCAGAAAGAGGCTCAGCGTCTTGGGAAGCCAGGAACCTGGTCCTACCTCCGTTCCAGCCCAAAAATTACCAGAGTGTCCCTGGCCTAGGAAAATTACCAAAATACCCCTGGGTTGGTAAAATTACCAAAATACCATCGGGGTCCAGAAACTCCCCCTCTACTTCAAAAATGGCTCCAAAAAGAGCCTCAGCATCTTGGGAAGTCAGAAATTATCAGAATACCCATGGTCTGGGAAAATTACCAAAATACCTTTGGGTTGGCAAAATTACCAAAATACCCTCGGGGCCAGAAAATCTCTCGTGACTTCAAATATGCCTATGGCCTCCCCTAAATAATCTTCATATTCCTAAATTCCAGGGTTTTGCCTAAACATGGCCTCAATTGAACCCTAGTTCAGTCTCTGTTGTTGGTCAGTGGTGAGTGAGTGGATATTGTGAGCCCTCCAAGAGAGTTTGCCCTCAACATCAGGACCCCCACAGAAGGATTTTGGGATTTCTTTGACAGTTAAACAAAGGTGTTCGGACGTTAGGCCGATGTAAATCAACACTGAATTCGGTCAGTGGGGAAAGGTCCAGCACTCGAACTCAAATCGTCTGATATGCGCACCCACGTAATAACCCTCTCTATGCAGATGAATGTTTCTTTTCAATAAGAACATCTTATTTCCAATCTTATCTACGATGAGAATATTCCGTGCTCTCACACACCGTCACTGCAAAAAGTAGAAGGGATATCACCTGAGTTTTCAGATTCAGTTTGATTTTCTGTTTTACCGTTTCTTGAGTCACTTGACTAGTGTGCCTTACCTTCTTGACGAAAACAGATTTCATGCTTTGCATTCCCAAGGCACACATGCAAAACAAATTCTCATTTGGCATTCTTAGGTACCCAAATCATCTTCGGTCCTTGTGGATTAGCAGCAACATGGGCATGTGGTTTCCACTTCAAATCATCATTTTTCTTTAGAAAACAGTCATGCTTGACATTCCCAGATTTACCACAATAAAAACAACGCACAGAGGTCATTTCCTCATGTGGTCTTTTAGCATGAACGTAGGAATTCTCAAATCCATTTCTTCAATTTGAAAACTTTCTTGCATTTTTGAATTCATTCATTTTCTTGCATGCTCTTAATTCATCATTTTTCATACTGAAGCAATCATGCATAGCATGTCCATGTCTTCCACAGTAAAAACATGAGTTTCTTCATTAGTGGATATGTGTGTGAGGCGGAGGTATGCTTAACATGCATAGTGATGCTAGCAATATTTTTGGATTTTTGATGCATGTTGATTTTCTGATTTTTGTTTTCTTTTTGAATCCTTTGGACATTCACACCGTTTTTCTGATTTGATTGGGTTCTTGATACAGTGGGTTGCTGGGAGTGAGATGTGGGGTGCTAGGTGCACAATTGTCATGAACAAATGAAGTATATGTTTTACTTCCAAATTTCTATTTGTTCACAGGATTAAACCCCAGCCCCTCTCTTTGAAAGTTAACTTTCATTCCCAACAATTTGTTCAAGTTTTCTTGACCACAAATCTAGACAATGAAGCATTCAAGTCAGAAATTTCTTTTTCAAGAAATCAAATGTGCAATACATAGGAAACAATCTCATTTTCATAAGAGCTGACTTTCTCACTCAATTGGGCATTGATGATTTTGTAGCTCTCCACTTCTTGTTCTAACACATGCAATTTTTCACATTCAACAACATTTACACATTTTCCTTTTTCAAAAACAAGCAATCTTTCAGAAATGGCATTGTTCAACTGTTTCAATTCTTCACTTTCTTCTCTCATACATGAACTGGCTTGTTCATGATTTTTAATATCAATCAAAAGAGATTCATTTTCAGTTTTGAATCTTAAACATTCATCACATGAAGAAGTTTCATGAATGGATTTTTCAAGATACTTCAATCTCCCTTCAAGCAAAGAATTTTGAATTAACAATGCATCGTTTTTCTTTTTAACACTTTCAAGTTCAGAACATTTGTTACAAGAGCCATTCTCATGAAAAGTATGTTCAGATTTCTTTTTCAATTTTGTGTTTTCAGACTTAGCTTTCTTGTACTTAGCAACCAACTCTTCATAGGCATTTAACAACTCTTCATAGTTAAATTCATCTTCATTATCAGAGTCAGAATTCACCTTTGAGCTTGATCCACTTTGCTGATCACTCCCTTGATCACTCATGCCCGCTACAAGACATCTGTCTTTGTGCTCTTCCTTGATGTCTGCTAATCCATCCAGTATTTCCTTCGTGGATCTACAATGGGAGACAAAGGGGAAATAATTAGAATCAACTACAGCAATTAGCAACTTTAACACCAAACAAGTTTGATCATGTTTAAGCTTTTGATTTTCAGTCCAGACATTTTTGTCTTTAGACAATTCATAAGGACCATGTGAAATAAGCTTCTATAGCTTAGGGTCGTATGAATTGACTAGACTACACATCCTTCCTAACCACAAATCGAAATTGCAACCATCAAACACGGGTGGAGAGTTCAAGGTGTACACCATGGTAGTCATTGATCCGGATCACTCTAGATCGTTAGATCTATGAAATTAGAGCCTTAACTCTGATATCAATTGAAGTCCCGCGATCAATGACACCCAAGAGGGGGGTGAATTGGGTGTTTACAAATTTTAAAGAAAATTTTGGCCTTTTATAAAATATGTGATAAACTACTAATTAAGAGAAACAAATCTATTCACTCACAATTTGATTTATCAAATTCTATTTGGTGATGAGATAGATTATGCAAGGTGAACGAGGATAAAAACTGAACTATAATGAACACTCACATTCACGTAGAATGGGGGTAGACGAAATGGAACAAACCACACAATTCAAACACAATGCACGGCGATTTTTAAGGTGGTTCGGATGCAACGACGGCAATCCTACGTCCACCCCTCACCAAACCCGGTGAGACTTCACTCGGGGATAAATCCCCAAACGGAGACGGCGCTCCAAACACACACATGGGGACGCGCCCCAATACACACACACACGGAGACGATGTCTCCAACACGATCCGACAACCGGATCACCAACACAAACACCTGCTGCCACAAGTGCAGCAAACCACACACGCGAGACAGAACAGATCTAAATAGACCCCCACACACACAAACGCAGATCTAGGAAGATCCACGCACACACACGAATCAAATACGACACACACACACATACGACCACGGATCCAACAACGATTCACACACACACAAGTTCTTCAGTTTATGACGAACACAAATACAACACCCAAAACATAAAGACGATGAGGCTTAGTTTAGAAAACTCCTGTTTTGGGTTCCCCTTGAATGCATGTTGCAGATCTTGAACGTATCTTCAATCTTCACTTGACCGGAGCTTCAATCCGTACTTGCTTGGCTTTTCTCCTTTCTTGCTTGCTTCGCTTCTCTTCTTTCTCCCTTAGGCACTCTTCTTGGAATCCTTGCTTGCTTGCTTGGCTTCTCTTCTCTTCTCTTCATTGGAGGAGGTTGGCTTCAAATATGCCTTCAATCGGTTGAGAATGGATGAAGAACACTTGCTGCACGGAGTATTGTTCACGACTACAGTACCCTTCTTCTTCCTCCTTGGATAGCACCCTCTTGATCTCCCTTGGATCTCTCTTGATTCCCCCTTAGATGGCTAGGGTTTGTGACTCCAAATGAGAGTTTTATAACCCTTGAATGGCCCCTGGACAAGCCTTAGACCAGATCCACGAAATCCTCCTTGATTGGGGGCAGCAAATGGGTGAAGATACCTCTCCACGGGATTGAAAAACCAAGTCAACAAAAGTGGCTTCGGGGCTGGCGGTTGACCGGAGGTACGTTGGCGGTCGACCGGAAATTTGCAGAATGGAGATTTTTGCATTTTGGAATTTTCGGTCGACCGGCCACCACCCGACGGTCGACCGGAATGTGAAAAACTATAGTTTTCTAAATTCTGGTAATTTCGGTCGACCGCCAGCTACAGTAAATTCCAGACTACTACATTTTAGCCCCAAACTCCATTGCAACCCTTCCAAACTCTGTGGCATCAAACTCCTTTGATCTTGGAGGGATTATACAAAGAATTTAACCTACAAAATCATAATAAAAATGATTAGAACTTTAGCTTAATAATCAATATGATAAATGTGTGAAATGCATACATGAAAGCCCATGTTCAAGGTGCATACAAACACTTTGAACCATAAAAGCTTTAAGCTAAAGGTCAAGGATTATTTCTATGTAAGTGAGCAAAGTATGAGACCAATTTAGCCATGCACACGTACAAGTGAACACTTTGAAAACATGATTGACTAAAGATCAAGATCTATGCATTTGTCTAATATGAATGCATCATGTAAACAAGCTCCATGAAGAGTATGCATAGGAAGCATTCAAAGCACATGTTCAACTCAATCATATTCAACCAATCGACAGGAACAATAAACCATTTAGTTTAGTTACCATCATTCACTTGATCACACAAAACCATAGCATTACACACTAAGTTTAGTTATCATCAAAACCATAGCTCAACACAACGGTCAGCCGACACTTCGACATGTTCGGCTAAACACTGCAGTGATCAGCCGACATATCTTCAGTGATACCTCAGCGGTCAGCCAACACGACGACTTTTGGCCAAACGCACCCCCAAGGGTCGGCCAATGTCAATTTCCAGCTATCACAGCTCAACAGTCAATCAATGACGACTTAGACGGATGTGTCTCTCCGAGACAGACCTACATCAACTTCGGGCCAACAAGTCTCTCAGAAGCAGGCCCCCATCAACTCTAGGCCAACAAGTCTCTCAGAAGCAAGCCTACATCAACTCCGGGCCAACAAGTCTCTCAGAAGCAGGCCCCTATCAACTTCGGGCCAACAAGTCTCTCAGAAGCAGGCACCCATCAACTCTAGGCCAACAAGTTACAGGTCTCTCAGAAGCAGGCCTACATCAACTCCGGGCCAACAAGCCTCGTCGAGGCAGGTCCGCATCAACTCTAGGCCAACAAGCCTCACCGAGGCAGGCCTACAACAACTTCAAGCCAGCAAGCCTCTCCGAGGCAGGCCTACATCAACTTTGGACCAATATGCCCTAAGGGCCGGTCCGCATCAACTTTGGCTAATGCACCCCCAAAGATTGGCCAGCATCCAATTTCAGGCTAATACATCGTAGGGGATGGTATACATTAGCTTTGGCCAATATACCCCAAGGCTTGGTCAACATCATCAACTTCAGGTCAAAGTGCCTCACTGAGGTAGGCCTACATTACAAGCCTGCATCAACTCTCGGCTTTTTAGAAAGCAACGAAGCAGTCCTACGATGATCTCCCCATGTCACAAAGACTCAGGAGAAATAAAAAATGACAGAGGGCACGGACCGTCCGCCTCCGGCTTTGACGAACGTTCCGTGGGGGACATTTGTTGGAAGCAAATTTTGCCTCGAAAATACCCATTCGGGGTGAAAAGAACCCGTCCAGGGTGAGAGGGTCCAGAGGGACCCGTCTGGGGTCGGGGGGGACCCGTACGGGGTCGCCCGACCCCGGGCGGGCTGGTGCGCAGACGGGCAGGACCAGCCCGGGGTCAATTGACCCCGGAAGGGACCTGCCCGAGGTCGATCCACCCCTGGGAGGTCCCCCCGGACGGGTCCGGGGACCTCCCACCCCGGGCGGATCCTTTCCCCGCGCACGGAAACCAAAAAAAGGGGGGGGGGAATAGACCTCCCCGGAGTCATTTTCACCCCGTTTAACCCGTACGGGTCCAGACGACCCCGGGGAGGTTCCCACTTCTATAAATAGACCCCCAAGGGTCCAGAAGAGGGACTACAGATCTACAACCTACGGAGCATTTCCTACACTTGGAGCATTCAGCGTTCGTTTGTTCGTTTGGTCTGGCCCGCGAGGGGTAAGTCCCCGGGTCTTGTGTATATACCCCTATGAGGGTATTTTGTCATTATGCCCCTCAGTGGGCCATGTTGTAAGTTTCTACGTTCCGGGATGACTAAGTTACGTAGTTCCGTCCGTATAACGGGGGAATTATAAAAATGTCCTCTCCGGGGCCCGAGAAACAAAAATGTCCTGTTATTTGCAGTTTTACCCTGCAACTTTTGTAATTGGGGCTACGCCTCAACTTCCCGCGTTGGTGCGAACTTTTGTATAGTCGACAACTCGCCGACAACCCTTAGTCCCACTTGGGCCATAAATATATTCAATGAACACCCATCGGGGAAAATTACAACAAAACCCCCAACTTGTCAAAATTACATATATACCTCTCCTTGGATAAGATCGACACATATAAGTCTTCTATGAAGCCCTTGTCACTCCTTCAGCTCGGGGACGTTGTCAGCTCAGTCCGACACTCAGATGTCACCCCAACTCTAGGTCTATGTAGGGTATGGTAAAATTACCAAAATAGCCATGTGACCTAAAAACGGCCTAGCAACCCCTACAACCCTCCAGAAAGAGCCTCAGCTCCTTGGGAAGTCATGAACCCGGTCCTACTTCCGTTCCAGCCCAAAAATTTCAGAAATACCCCTGACCTAGAAAAATTACCAAAATACCCTCAGGGTCCAGAAAACCTCCCTCTACTTCAAAAAATGCCTACGGCTTCCGCATATTTGCGTCTTTACTCCTAAATCTTAGGGTTTTGCTCAGACTTAGCCCTAACCCTATTAACATTTTGGTGGTAAACGAGTGGTCATGAAGAGTCTCTTGAGTGAGCCTGCCCTCCACATCAGAACCCAAGGAGAGGGCATTGGGATTTTTTTTGACAGTCAAATAAAGGTGTTCGGACGTTAGGCCGATGTAAATCAACACTAACTACGGTCAGTGGGGAAAGGTCCAGCACTCGAACCCAAATCGTCTGATACTATGCGCACCCACGGAATAACCCTCTCTATGCAGAGGAATGTTTCTTTTCAAAAGGAACATTTTATTGTTTCATTTTTCCTACGTGAAAATATTATGTGTTCCACACCATCTTACGGCACACGGGCTCGACCCAAGACCAGGAAGACCCCTAAATTGCTTTTTACAAGTGGCCTGATGTAATATCCCGGACCTTTCGGATCCTTTCTTCGTGGGTCCCGGATTTGGTTTTCGGAGTGTCAGGCTCTGTTGTGTCCGAAATTTCGTTTCGGACATCTTTCGTGTTCGGATCGGCGCGATCCGGAGTTGTTTCGGAGGCGTTCCGCGGCTTTTCCGTGTGTGTTTTCCGATTTTCGGTGTGTGTTTCGACTTTTACTTCAGAAGCTCGCTGCGGGTGAACCGGGCCGTTCACCTGGGCACGAGTGGTACCGTTGCGATCGGTGCGTTCCGAGGATCGCGGGGGTGTAATTTTCTATTTTTCGGAATTTTCCGGAATTTCCGGATTTTCTATAAAACCCCCCTATTTTCTCTCCCCCCTACCCTCTTCTTCCTCCTTCCTCCTCCACCGTAACCCTCTCCCTCTCCCTCTCCCTCTCTTCCTCCCGGTTGACCGCAGCGGACCCCTCTCCGGCTGCAAACGCCGGCGGGGCGACGGCGCGGTGACGTGGGCGGCGGCGAGGCGATCGTGGGGGCGTGCGGTGCTCGCGGGAAGCTTGAAGGACAAGGGTTTTCTAAGGCGTTTTTCGCGATTCACGAACGATCCGGCGGAGCATTCGCTCCATTGAGGTAGGGTGACGTTCCTTAGCCTCTTGCCGTTCATTTCCGTGGTTTGTAGGCCGCGGGGAGGCCGAGAGGGGCTTGATTGAGCGGGTTTGGGGTTTTCCATGATTTGGGGAGAGCTCGCCCGATCTATGGTTTTAGCCCGCGATTTCACGTTTGGATGGCTTAGATGCATGCTAGGGGTCCCCAGGGGTCTTCCCCTTCGTTTTCCCCCTCTCCGGTGGAGGCACGGGGGCGTGGTCGAAGTTTTTGGGGTTTTCCCGCCGTAGCGTGCTCGGGAGTGTGTAACGGTCACTCCAGTGACCGTCACATGCTTGTGACGCCCCTAGAGGGGTGCGTTACATTCCTGAGTAGTGTTTTTGGGGGTCGGGGGCTGTAGCGGCCTCACGATAGACCGCCATTTGCCTATGACGCGCTTGGGTAGGGCCGTCAGGGGCTTTCGACCGTTGGTTTGTGACCGTGTAACGCACCGGGCTAGGCGCGTTACATGCGTGTAACGCGCTGGGGCAGACGCGTTACTTCCTGTTTTCACCCCAAGTGTGAGGGCCATGTAACGCGCTGGGCCAAGCGCGTTACATGCGTGTGACGCGCCGGGGCTGGGCCGTTACATCCCTTTTGGCTTTGGAAGCATGGGGGTGTGTAACGCATGGGGCCAAGCGCGTTACATGCGTGTGACGCGCCTGGACCAGGCCGTTACATCCCTTTCCCCTCTGACCGTGTGACGGTCTGTTTTGCACCGTTAGGCGCATGTAATGGTCTCGCCTAGACCGTTACTTGCTTGTGACGGCCCTAGGGTGGACCGTCACATGCCTGGTTGCCCCATGAGGGTGGCAACCCCGTTTTTACTCCGACTGTGGCCGCCGTGCGACGGGGCTGGTGCGTGGGGTGATTCCCACACGTTGTCGGATTCGGACGTTGTTTTCCGTTGACTCGAGAGTCTACTCCTTTGTGACCCTCCACTAGTCGTAGCCTATCAGTACGCGTGTGCTGGTCGCACCAGGGAGTGGTGTACGGGCTTACCCTGAGGACGGTTTTAGACTGGTTGCCGTCGGGCCCCTCGTCACATCAGAGTCCAGTGCCAGGGGAAAATCGGTCAAAGGGCCAGACCTAGGACGCGTGGTCTGTGTGTGCACACGTGGTTGGGGACAGTGGACGCACGTCGACGGGCGTGACCCCAACTAGTCACTTGTTGTGGTTACTTGTACGGTGTTCGCGCCTCTGGTAGGAGCTACCACGCCAGGCGGTTCACCTGCGGCGCGGCGTAAGACGTCAGGGGACGCTACCGGCTGTGCTTCTAGTGGGTGGTACTCCTGTCGAGTACGGAGTGGCAGTCTGTCAGTCGTGTGTTTCCGACCTTCGGATTTTGTCGGGTTGGCCGTTGAGCTTCGGTCTTCTTACCGTGGCACGGGTGTCGGGTTGCGTGCCATGGGACCTTTGTTCTGCAGAGTACAGGGCTTTCTTTTCCGAGGTAATATCCTACCGCTAGTGTAGTGGTTTCTCGTTTTACGAGGTAGGGTTCGAGTGATCGCTACTGAGTTTTGTTCCGAGACTCATTCCCTGCGTGTTTTCACCGTGTTTCAGGTGAGGCGCCGCCCCGGGGGAGCGCGTCTGGGGTGCAGCGTGGTGCGGGTGCCCAGAGGTAGTGCCAGAGGTCAGAGACAGGGTATGCCCCGTGTAGCTGTACTTTTCTTCCTTGTCACTGTACTAGTCGTGGACTATTGTTATTGTTGTTAATTTCTATTGTGGACCATGTAAAATGTTAATTTATTTCCTGCTTAATATTATAACTGGTTAATTTCTGCAATTATTTGTGATACTTGTGTAGTCTCCACACCATCCTTTTAACCCTTCCGAGTCTTCGGGCTCGTGGGTGGCGGTGCGAGTCTCGGGTTATCGGGACTTCCCGGTAATCGGATTCTCGGGTCGTTAAACCTGACACTGAGGGCTCCGACAGTTAGATCGAACACTTGCTCCAAAGCCAATAGCAATGGGCAGCCTGGTCGCGGTCTCCATACCGGCCGCAATCATCAATAGACACAGTCGGGAGACCCACCACGTTCAAGCCAGAGCGCTTTACTGAGCTGCATGGCCCTTTCTACAGGTGAGGGCTGGGAGCACCCCCACTTGGACCAGATAAGCCTTACCGGCGCTTTCAAGATCGCGGTCGCCTTGCAAACCGCGTTTACTTGAACGCGGTCCCTGAGGAGACCGCATTCAAGATAGAATCTTCAAACGGGCTGGGTGAGGTCGGCCAACGACCTCACCTTGACCAGGTTAGAGTTGGGAGCACCCCCACCTAGACCAGATAAGCCTTACCAGCGCTTTCAAGATCGTGGTCGCCTTGCAAACCGCGTTTACTTGAACGCGGTCCCTGAGGAGACCACATTCAAGATAGAATCTCCAAACGGGCTGGGTGAGGGCGGCCAACTACCCTACCTTGTCAAAGTGAGGGTGGGGAGCACCCCCACCTTGACAAAGTGCCCCCAGCGAGCGCCCCCACCTCTCTCCTCCGGTCAGCGACCTTACTTGGTCAAAGTGAGGGCGCCCAGCGCCCCTATCTCCTCCGCCGTCGCCAAAAGTCCCACCTTGACAAGGTGAAGGCGGGGAGCGCCCTCACCTTGACGGGATAGCTCCATCGAGCGCCCTGTTCACCTCGTCGCCAGAAGCCCATGGTTTGACAAAGTGAGGGTGCTCAGCCTCCCTATCTTGAACAAATGAGGGCTGCGAGCGACCCCAGTTGGACCAGCTGGCTCCGGCCGACGCCCTCACCCTGACCATATGCCCCTTTTGGGCTCACTAACTAGGGCCAGTTTTGGGCCTATAAGTACCCCCTAGGGGGGCAGAAGAAGCGGATGGAAGCCCACCCCGATGGAGGCCCCCAATGGGCTTGAAGGTTCTTCGCGAGGCGGCTCTGGCTTGTTCTGAATTTAGTCTTTAAACGTTAGGGCTACGTCGGAGCTACGTCAGTGTCACACGCCGCCCCGTCGGAGTTATGTCAGTGTCACGACCTGCAAAAAAGGCGATTTCGCTGCTCTGATTATTTTAATTTCCGATACGCCTAGGGCATGTCATGTTGGCATCTCGATAAATGTGTCATACCTCGGGCCTCAGTCTTTTAGAAGAGAACGTGCCCTATATAGAAGCCGACTCTATCTCCTCGAAGAATGTGCTTCACCTGGGAGCTACCCCTGACCTGATGAACGTGCTCATGTCAAAGACCGTGTTCAAGCCCCGACTGCTCCAGCCGCAATGAAGTCGTCACTCTACTTCCCTCAGTCTCAACGGCTCTTGTCTCAGTAGCGTCCATCGGTTTCCAACTTTGATGATTACGCCAGTCTCGACAGCATCGACTACCATGGTCTCAACGACTGCTCAGTTTCTTCAGTCACAACCGTGCCCAACGACACTCGACTGCTCAGTTTCTTCAGTCACAACGGTGCCCAACGACACCCGACTGCCCCACGGCACTCGACTGCTCAGTTTCTTCAGTCACAATGGTGCCCCACAGCACACGACTGCTCAGTTTCTTCAGTCACAACGGTGCCCAATGGCACCCGACTGCCCCACGGCACTCGACTGCTCAGTTTCTTCAGTCACAATAGTGCCCCACAGCACTCGACTGCTCAGTTTCTTCAGTCACAGCGATGCCCCACAGCACCCGACTGCCCCACGGCACTCGACTGCTCAGTTTCTTTAGTCACAATGGTGCCCCACAGCACTCGACTGCTCAGTTTCTTCAGTCACAACAGAGCCCCACGGCACTGCTCAGTTTCTTCAGTCACAATAGTGCCCCACAGCACTCGACTGCTCAGTTTCTTCAGTCACAATGGTGGCCCACGGCACCCGACTGCCCAGTTTCTTCAATCACAATGGTCCACCTCGGCACCCGACTGCCCAGTTTCTTTAGTCACAACGGTGCCCCACGGCACCTGACTGCCCAGTTTCCTTAGTCACAACGGTGCCCTGTTTGGATGGTTTATTCGTTAGGTCATTTTCTTCGGGTCAATCAACCAGTTAATTAATAAATAACCAATTGGTTAGTTGACCGCGCAGGCGTGCCAGTCACGTAAGTGACAAGTTTATTGTGCGCTCAGTCTGACCCGTGTGGGCGAGAGTGAGATTCGGGTCGGGACCAGCAGTCCGCCATACCATGAAGGCTATGACGTTAATTACATCCCCCATAAGGGAGAAAACCTTTGATTAATTGCCGAGATAGCGGGCCGTTCGAGGCCGAAACAAGATACAAAAAGATGAGTGTGACAAGGTCACATGAAATGCTTTTATCCATCATGCAAGAGAGGCATGGTTCATTAAGTTGGAGACCCTCGGTACGTGGCGGAGGACATAGGTCCGAAGACCACCATCACGCATGGCAAAGACTTCCGATCGGGAGTAACTCGGACATTCGTCAATGCCATTTGATATACCGGAGGGGGGGTCTATGTAAGCATGTATGCATGATGCTCATGATTATACTAAAGCATGATAACAGAGTCATGAGGATAGACAATGATCGATCAAGTTTATTGATCTCCGCCAAGGGAGACGAAAATGATAACAGAGGCATGATAACGAAAGCATGATGATAACAGACATGATAGTAAAAGCATAATAAGAAAATGGTTTGGACTTGAACAGCCCTTCCCTTATTTAGTTTATTACTGATTGGGGTTTATTAATCTCGACCATGGGAGGGGAAGATCGCTCCGAAGATGAGTGAGTGATTAGAATAGTGCAATGATTCAAAATCGGCGCGACCACGCGTAGGGATAGGTTTCCCCGGCGCGGCCAAACGTAGGCAAAAGGGTCTTAAACCGGCGCGGCCATGGCATGTGTTAAACCGGCGCGGTAGCATTAGGGCGCGCCGGTTTAGGGCGTGCCGGGAACAAGCCAAAGAAAACTATGAAGCTTTGAGTCTAAAGCTAATCCGGCGCAAGGGGGGGTACCACGCCGTATTAGGGCGCGCTGGATTAGGACCGCGCCGTTTTAGTTAATTTTTTGAAGATTTTTGAATCTATTTTGGTTTATTAAGATGTTGGTGAGGGTTTGGAGTTAATTGGGTTGATTGCCTGTTGAATTAGAGTCCAGGGCTCTCCAAGAGCAGAGTTGTTAGCTAGTGCGAGGTTCACACTCGAGCACGAGAGTTTATTACTTAAGAACATATGTTTTATTGAGACCAAATCGTGAAGGTAACTTTATTAATTAAGAAGCCTGGCGAAAATTGGGCAACATCTCCCCCGTCCTTGAAGGATTGCAGGGGAAAAATGGGGTCATACTCACGTGTGGAGTAAGCCCCTAATCAGCCGGTAGGCACAATGACAGCCAGCGTATCCCAATCGGATAGAAAACCCCGAGGACTAGCCTACCAGGGGCGCCATAGTTCCGTGGGTTGAAACAAGCGGATAAGGCGACTAATGAGGGAAGCAACAACCCCGAGGGCTAGCCTACGAGGGGCACGCGACCCGTAGTCAACACTATATCCGGGAGAGGAACGACTATCAGGGAGGGGAAGCCCCGAGGACTAGCCTACGAGAGGCACACATCCCTTAGTCACCACAAGGTCTCTAAGGACTGTGGATTTGAATTATCGGGCTGAAGCCCCTGTTGATATTCGGCCTGTGGCCTGTAGGGAGTATCCATCACTCACAGATGGAGCCCCTTTGACCAATCGGCGATTCTATGAAACAGTGGGGAATGTCCCCCTCCCCGGATTACTGGGACGAAGCCAACGGAACTAGGACAATTCAGTGACTGTAAACCACAAACGGAAGGAAAGGAGATATTCGGTATGAGATGCATTTAGTTCATTGACAGATTGCCATTCACGGAGTTAGTATGTTAATGCTCACGAGATTAGACTAACACTCACGGAGTCATATAGTTGCTGTGCAGAGAAAGGGGCAAGGGACATTGCAGAGAGTCGCTGAAGAATCAACCCCCAGTTGGGACGGCCAGAGGTGCATACATAAGTATGCCCCTAGTCACGCACCCACAGAATAGATGATGCAAAACACAATCGGCATGTTGGCATGAAGGCCCCGGGGAGGGAGAAACATTTATATAGCCCATAGAGTTCCAGGGCACATCCGACATCGGGGAACCCGGATTCGAGAAACAAGCACACGGAGCTACGATTAGACATGCAGATTGAGAGGAAAGTGAGAGAGGGACATAACATTATGCATCCAATCTGTTAGGGAGTATATTCATATCATTCATCCCGTGAACGGGGAGCCAATATACATATTACAAAGCTCCGGCGCCGGCGTTGTCGCACGGACACCATTCAAAAGTTGTAGGGAGGTTTGCAGAAGAAAACATAAGAAAGAGATGGTGAGAGGGGGGGGGGATTGGCTCATATCATCGCCCCTTCCCCCCTTCCACTTACATTACAATGGAAGGGAGAAAACAAAGGAAGACGTCGGATGGAAAACACAAAACCCACCTAAATCTCCTCCCAGAAAATAGAGTATCGTATCCCCTACTCCAGCTACGAGGTACTCCGGCAGAATAGAGGAAGACAGCAGCGGCGAGAAGTTCTCAGGAAACCCTCCTTCTTTCCCAAGAAAACCCTTTCTCTCTCGAGTGTGATTGGTGGTCGGGCTCGCTAGAAACCCTCTCCGCTCGCCTCTTTAATCCCTCTTCTTTTTTCTCAAAAAATGTTCCCCGTTTACCTGGTCGAACCAAGAGATGTTATATAGGAACAGCTTAATCCGGCGTGGAGACAGGCGCGCCGAGAAGAGGCCTCCCCCTTCCTTTTGCCCGCCGGAATTGGGGGCGCCGGATCAGGGAGCGCGCCGTATTAACTTCTCCCGTTTGACGCGAGTTAACCGGTGGGTCCGGGGATGGTCCCGGGAGTCACCGTGACCATTCATCTCGCCGCAGTCCTACAAAACCTTGACGGGAAGCCTTGACGAAGCTCTCGAGACGACGTATGGCCCCTCTCGGAACCTCGAGTATCTTTGGTTTGATCACGCGGATTTTCCGCCGACGCGGCTTTCGGCACTATGATTCGTGCTGCCAGCTCGGCTTGACTTGTATTCAAAGCTTCTCGAAGGGTGGAGTAACACCCGGGATAGTTCCGCCTCGACTGGGCGATCATTCGGCCACTAACGGACCCAACTTGACGAGAAGCCGTACCCGTGCCGAGTAATCGGGATCTTCTACCGACAGAGCCTTCGGTCTTCCATTCTGAAGAGCTAAGGGCATTCTTTCATCTCAGAAGAATCTTTCATAAGGTGGCGGACCACCGGGTAGACTGTTGTCCTTGGTCGGACAGCGGGTTTAGTGTATGCGGCATGACGAAGTCGATGCCGGTTCATTGGGTAGGCTTGGTCACACTGCCGGTTGGTTGTGAATTCATCTTGATTCTCCTGAGGTGAAGTCCCCGATGTTCATACCAGGCGACTTGAGGCTCCGGCAGCTTGAGAAGGCTTCAATATGTTGATATACATCGGCTTCTGTGCTTCAGTGGGCCGTGTCATTCGTCTTTGAGGCTTGATCGCCGTTAATCATATTTTGAGTGCCAACATGCCCCTCGGCACCTGACTGCCCAGTTTCTCCAGTCACAACAGTGCCCAAGCATCCGACTACTCCAGTCACGGCGGTACCCTTGGCGCCCAATTACCCCAGTCATAACGATGCTCAAGCTCTCAACTACTCCAGCCTCAACGGTGTCCAGACACCCGATTACCTCAGTCCCAACGATGTTCACGGCACCCGACTACTCCAGTCACGGCGACGTCTAGAGACCAAACTACTCCAGTTCCAGCGGTATCCACGACACCCGACTACTCCAGTCACGGCGATGCCCCTGGTACCCAGCTACTCCAACCCTGGCGGCGCTCAACCACCCCAATCACAACCGGGCTAACGGCACCTGGCCACCCCAGTCACGACAGTGCCTATGGCCCCGGCTGCCCCAGTCACAACTATGTCTAAGGCACCCGATTGTTCCAATCTCAACGATACTGGACCATTCCAGTCATGGTGGTGCCCGTGCCATCTGGTTACCCCAGTCACAATAGTGCCCACAACACCCCAACTTCCCCAGCCTCGATGGTGCCCGACAGCTCATCCCGAGCCGGTGCCCGACAGTTCACCTTGAGCTGGTACTCGACAGCTCACCCCGAGCCGACGCCCGACCGCTCTGCTGAGTCGGCGCCTGACCGCTCCGCCGGGCCGACGCCCGACAGCTCACCCCGAGCCGGTGCCCGACAGCTCACCCCAGAGCAGGTGCTCATTAGCTCATGCCGAGCCGATGCCCGACAGCTCATTCCAAGCTAGTATCAGACAGTTCACCTTGAGCTGGTCCTCGACAGCTCACACTGAGTCAAGTTCGACTGCTCCGCACGAGCCGTGCCCGACTGCCCCATACGACTGGAGCCGGTCAACTCCTCACTTTAACAAGACATGCAACAACAGAAGACAGTACCCGAGAGGCGAACGTCAAGGAACTTGCAAGCCTTCTCACGATCGGGTGACCCATCATCACATGCTGAGGGTAAATTGCGACCCCTCTCGAACGGCGTCTTGCCAAGTTGTGAGTACCCTAATAAACATTACGTATAAAGGCGAAAATACCCGCGTAGCAACGCAATGACTCGGGGATCGTCATAAATGACGGAATTGTCCCGCGACTTGCACACAACTTGTAATTGGGCTCTCATCGCCCTATATAGAGTGATTCTCAGCATGAATCAATGAAGTCCAGCCCGGGAATTGATTCCCGTCTTCATCGGCTGCCAATCTCGTCATTAGATTGTTGTCCGCCTCACAGCTCGGTCCCTACCTAGTCAACGGAATGGACCTCACACCTGAGCCAGCACCTGCCAACCCCTTGCTAAGCCAGTGTCATTCGCTCCGCGCCCGAGCTAGAACCTGTCAGCTCCGTGTCGAGCCAACGTTCGTCGTTCTATCTTTCGAGCTAATGCCTCGCTTTCATAAGCCCGGAGTCCGTCCCCTCTCCAGTGCCTACACTGAGACCGGTCTCTCCACTTCCACTCATCCCTACTGTGTTGTTGTTACCTCGTTGTTATTGCACGGGTCAACCCCTCCCGACGTCACGACCCTAAGATCCCTAATTCTCTTCCTTCGACAGTAGAAACAAGGGTGTTCGGATTACGACCGATGTAAATTAACATCGATTGTGGTCGAAAGGTTTGGTCGATGGGGAAATGTCTTGCACACGAACTCCCACATTGCCTGATATATCTTCACCCGCGGAATCAAACCTATACTAGCTACCCAAATAGCTACCATGCGTACACTGACCTTGCCAACATGCCGCCCACATGTTCCGATACACAAGTCATGCCCTGGAGGCACATCCGAGCTGAATTTCGATTCCGCGGCAATTGTCGAAATTCGACTGGCACGCCCGCAAAGCACATACACCCAGTCTCAACCAGCAAATCACAAATAAACCACATCCATATATTACTTTATACTCCCGCCGTTCCGCGTGTGTCCCGTCAAACGGTCTCACATGCTACGTCCTCCATGATTTAGACTTCAGTGTAGGGAGGTCATTAAGTCTGTGCCATTGTATAGATACGCTCTATGGGTTTCTATGGGAGTGGACCTCTCCACTCTCTACCATATGTCAATTGGTCTTAAGTTGGACGCTCCAACAATCCCAATGCACATTTTAACTCATCCATTTGATTTGTTTGTAATTTAAAAATCTACCCTATAGTTGGCTGTTCAAAAGTTGTAAAAATAAACAACTTGGGTATGTCTAAGATAGATGTGCCTACAATGTCATGCAAACCTAACAAATGGAAACTTTATAAACCTCAGATTCATGTCAAACCCGTGTGTACCATTTGGATTGCTCTATGTGCATTGCATATCACTGAGGTAGCAATCTAAATGGAGGCAAACTATGAGTTTGCAGTGAAGGACTGTTTAACCGCGGAATTTTCGGACGTCCAATTTCGCTGGATGAATATGCGGATATTTGGGCATATTCGTTAATTCCGCGCTTTTGGGGTTTATCAGACGATTAAGGGTTCGTGTACTGGACTTTTCCCTACCGACCGAAGTCGGTGTTTATTTACATCGGTACAAGTCCGAACACCTTTGATTAACTGTCGAAGAACGCCTTTTGCCTCTATACGTTGTGACATAAATGATCTTGACGATCATCTATTACGGGTACATACTCTTACAAAGAAATTTGAAGACTTCATTTCTTGAACACGTGATTTGAATTACAATCGGTCTTTCAAGACTTTTACATATAGTCCCGACTGTGTAATCGGGTCCCCAGGATAGCATCCGATCGCAATCAGAGCCTTTGAATTTGCTTCGGTCAACATTTAGATCTTGGAACTTGCTTTCACCCTGATCGGGTCATTAAATTTACTTTTGTCCCCTGATCAGACGGTTGGACTTGAATTTCGTCAGGATCAGGCCATTAGATCGCCAAGATGATCATTGCTTCATGGCCATAATCACTCTTTTAATTGTAAATGGACTCTTAAGTTGCCTTGGTGTCCATAAAGAACATTCCCCCCACTGAGGCGGGGTATATTTGTGGTTTTCCCTCCATTAGGGTATTTTTGCAGTTTTCCCCAAACTTTGGGATGTTCTTGTAATTTCTTGCTTTCTTGGAGATAGTCCCGTCATGTCTTGACTTGTTAGGCATATCTGCCATTTCTTAACTTTTCGGCATATATTTGACATTTCTTGACTTCTCGGAGATAACCCCGTCATGCGACTTCTTGGACATTCTCGTCATTCTGAGGCGGGGTATATTTGTGGTTTTCCCTCCATTAGGGTATTTTTGCAGTTTTCCCCAAACTTTGGGATGTTCTTGTAATTTCTTGCTTTCTTGGAGATAGTCCCGTCATGTCTTGACTTGTTAGGCATAACTGCCATTTCTTGACTTTTCGGCATATATTTGACATTTCTTGACTTCTCGGAGATAACCCCGTCATGCGACTTCTTGGGCATTCTTGTCATTCTGACTTTTCGGCATATATTTGACATTTCTTGACTTCTCGGAGATAGCCCCGTCACTTCTTGACTTCTTGGGCATATCTACCATTTTGACTTCTCGGAGATAACCCCGTCACTTCTTGACTTCTTGGGTATTCCGAGTATGAATTTCCTTGACTTTTCAGGGTTTATTTACAATTTCATCAATTTTTGAATTTCCAGACACGATAGCCCTTGACCATGAAAAAGATACATGGATTTAGATGATTAGCCATAAGTCGAGCTCAGGAGAGCGCACACCGTTTCAGAGAAGGGGCGTGGTCCCGCTCCACCGAGTCGTGCAAACCGTGCCAACCGGAACAAGAGCATTCTTTAGTGATTTTGAGACAAATCGAGAACTTTGTGTAGTTTCTAAACTGAACAATGACTTTCATGCAGCTTTCCCACAAATGTGATATTTCCGTAATTTTCTGATATTTCAGAGTCATTTTGTATTTTCCCGCCATCAAGGTATTTTTGTAATTTTCCGATCATCGAGAGCATTTCTGAAATTTTCCCACCACCGGAGACATTTCTGTAATTTTTCACAACCAGGGGATATTTCTGTAATTTTAGGACAATTTGGTGTATTTCTGCAATTTTCTGACAATTGGAGCATTTCTGCAATTTTTTCAGCATCAAGGGCATTTCTGCAATTTCCAAACCTTCGGGGGAATTTTTGTAATTTTCTGACCACTGGGCCTTGAACATTTGTCAGACTTGCAATTTTAATTTGTAACCATCTTCATTCTACCTTTGGATGATTTCAAATGCTTTGGATGGTTTCAAATGCAATAAGCATAAGGCCATTTCAATGATTTCAAGTGCAATAATGCAAGCCCATTCTGAGCCCATTTGGACTAGCCCACTTGTGCATGGAAACAAGCCCATAGCCATTTCAATGATTTCAAATGCAATAATGCAAGAATTTCTGTACAGTTTCAACATTGCATAATTTTCCTTGGCATTCATGTAATGTTTCACATATCATTTCTGCACGGCATTTCTGTAATGTCGTTGTTGTTGAAACTTATTGAATGTCTCACAACATGGCTTATGTTGTTGTTGAAACTTGTTACATTTCTGTTAGTGTCTCACATCATGACTTAGTGTCTCACAGCATGGCAGAAAAGCATGGCATTTCTCTGCACTTCTCTGTACTTTTCTCAACATGAAACTTGTTGTGTTTCTGTAATATTTGTTGCACTTTTCTGTAATTTGGCATTTATGCACCTCTGCACCTTTCTGTAATGTTGTATTTCTGTAATGTCTCACAGCATAAGACTTGTTGCTGCACTTTTTTGTTTCTATAATGTTTTCACAGCATGAAACTTGTTTCTGTAATGTTTTCAGAGCATCAAACTTTTCTGTTCTGTTTCTATAATGTTTTCACATCATGAAACTTGTTTCTGTAATGTTTTCAGAGCAACAAACTTTTCTGTAATGTTTTCACGTCACATCATCATGTTTTCACATGGCATCGCAATATTGTTGGCCATGTGGGTGAAAAGTCTCTTAGGCTCACCATTCCTAAAGGAGGTGACCGGAGGGGTCTTTTTTGTGATGACCATACCCCTTAAGCCAAAATCAGAAACAACTCTTCACAGCATATGCCTGCCTTCGCGGGAGCTCTCCTTTCGGAAGCTTGACTCCTTTGTCTGCTGCTGTCTCCAAACCTTCAAAAAAGAAAAGTCCTTCCTTCGGGGGTGAATAACATCTCTCTCCACCCCTTCTCTTGCAGGCTTGGCTCTCTTTTATAGCTGCTGAGAGGTGAAGCGGAGGGCTCCTCTTTCACCCTCCTCCGGTGGGATCCCAACAGGTGGACCTTTCAGCTTCTCCGCCCTTTCTCTTCCTCTTCCTTCAGTTTCTTATTTTTTTTAATGGACTGCAGACCCAGGGCAGAGGACCTCCCTCCGGCCTGTGCAGGGCGGAGGGGGGTTCCCTCCGACCTTGGCAGGGGGGAGGGGATTGCCTCCGGCCTGTGCAGGGCGGAGGGGGTTCCCTCCGGCCTTGGCAGGACGAAGGGGCCTTCTCCGGCCTGCTAGCAGGGCGGAGGGGGTTCCCTCCGGCCTCCTGGGTGTTTGAGATAGGGGGGCTGGGGGAGGAGAGCTCGCCCATTGTTTTTCTCTTCAAAAAGAAGAGATTTTTAGGGTTCAACAAATGCCCCCCACAGGATGTCTGTCAGAGCGAAGACGATGGCAGACGGCCCGTGTATTTCACAATTTTTACCCTTTAGTCTTTAATGTCCAGACGAAGAATTTAGTCCCAATTCCCCTTTAGATGGACATCCTCCAGCGTATGCTAACATCCTGGAAGTGAGTTTGAAATGGATTATGTGTTACCACAACACTTCAGTTTTGTGCGGTGCTGCCATTACTTCTGCGCAAATTTTGAGCTCGGACCAACGTTTGGCACTATCACATACTTTACGCAGGGCTATCTGACTTCTTCCTTCAGCTTGGTTGAATTTGATACTTCTTGACTCAGTAATCTCTAGGAGGGAACTCAGGAGAGCGCAAACCACTTCAGAGAAGTGGCATGGACCCGCTCCACCAAGCCGACCTGAGACTGAGTTTCATTGAAGAATCGAAAAATGCGCCAACAGAAGTAGCAGGGTTTTTTCTTCTTTTTTTTTTTTTTTTTTTGGTGATCGAAATTCTCTTGTTCTTCGTCCAGAGCCTGGTCTAGCATTTTTCCTTCTGAGCTGTCACATCAGGTCCATGTATTGGGAGGATTTTAGAGCTTCCAGAGCTTCAAATTTGTGTGACCTAATGCTGCCACAGATGCAGTCCTTTGATTTGCAGCCTTTGTTTCATTAGGAGTGTCTTCCTTCCATTAGAGTCATGCAGGGCGACCTTACAAAGCAAAGCTGGAACAATATGTACTTAGGAGGAGTTAAGCTTCGCACTTGATGCACATTCTTTCGTTTAGTTGCAGCTATCCCGAGGGCTTGTCCCGAGACTCCTGTTGTGCATTCTTTCATTTATTTGCAGTCACCCTGAGGGCTTGTCTCAGACACTCGACATGATTTCACAAATGCAATAGAATTTGCTTCCTTCATTGGATTTGCAGTCTTTCTCTCTTTTCTTCTTTTGTTTTCTTCTCTTTCTTTCTTTTCCTTTTTTCCTTCCCTTTTTTTTTCTTTTTTTTTTTTTGATCTCTCCATTTTTTTTCTTAGGATTTGGGGCTAAGCAAACGAGGTTCGGAAAAGTCGGAACTTCATTTGGGGTCAACCAAACAAATGGTTTAGGAGCCAAAACTTAGGATTTGGGACTAACCAAATGAAGTTTAGAAAGCCAGAATTTAGGATTTGGGGCTGACCAAACGAAATTTTGAAAGCCAAAACTTGAGGATTTGGGGCTAACCAAACGAAATTTAGAAAGCCAGAACTTAGGATTTAAGGCTGACCAAACGAAGTTTAGAAAGCCAGAACTTAGGATTTGGGGCTCACCAAACGAAGTTTACAAAGCCAGAACTTAGGATTTGGACCTGACCAAACGAAGTTTAGAAAGCTAGAACTTAGGATTTGGGACTGACCAAACGAAGTTTAGAAAGCTAGAACTTAGGATTTGGGGCTGACCAAACGAAGTTTAGAAAGCCGGAACTTAGGATTTGGGGCTAACCAAACGAAGTTTAAAAAGCCAGAACTTAGGATTTGGGGCTGACCAAATGAAGTTTAGAAAGTCAGAACTTAGGATTTGGGGCTGAAAATGAAGTTTAGAAAGCCGGAACTTAGGATTTGGGACTAACCAAACGAACTTTAGAAAGCCAGAACTTAGGATTTGGGGTTGACCAAACGAAGTTTAGAAAGCCAAAACTTGAGGATTTGGGACTGACCAACGGTGTTGGGAAGCCGATAAACTTGGGGCTGACCAACGGTGCTGGGAAGTCGAAACTTGAAATTTGGGACTGACCAACGGTGTTGGGAAGTCGATAAACTTGGGACTGACCAACGGTGTAGGGAAGTCGAAACTTGGAATTTGGGATTTGGCGACTAACCAATGAAATTGGAAAGCCGAAACTTGAAATTTGGCGACTAACCAATGAAATTGGAAAGCCGAAACTTGGAATTTGGGATTTGGCGACTAACCAATGAAATTGGAAAGCCGAAACATGAAATTTGGGATTTAGGGGCTAACCAATGAAATTGGAGAGCCGAAACTTGAAATTGACAGGGTGGGACAAAACCATTGGACAAAGGATGTTTGAGATGGTAGTCCATAACGACGATGCATTCCTCCTTTTTTTTTCACGTTACCAACTTCACCGCCCTTTCGGGTTTTCGCCGAAGCTGACCCCCTTTAGCTTTTTCCAGTGCGCCCTTTCGGATTTTCACACTGAGAGGTTGTCTATTTTTGCCTGAAACGCCTTTTCGAGTTTTCACTCCAACCGGGTTTTATGACCTTTTTGCCCTTAGGCAACCAACAAGTTGGATGCCCAAGTCCGTCGGGGCACCTCAATTTTAAACCCCATTTTTTCTCTTTTTATTTCTCTTTTTTTTTGCCTGACGTTGTTGTTGCTTGACGTTATCATTGGGACAAAGTGTTTGAATTTCCATTGATCCTCCACCATAAGGAAGATGTGGGGCCAATGACTTGTAAGCCCATGGCCTTTTAGCTTGAACAGGTCTTGACGATGAAGTTTTTGGGTTTTGGAATGATAACTGACCCAGAAGGGGTTTTGGGCACCATGACTTTGGGTTTCTCTCTTTTTTTGGACACGAAAGGTTTGGGCAACAAAAATTTGGTTTTATTTTGTGGTTGTTGACCAGGAAGGGGTTTTGAACCAATGATTTGGGTTTTGTGTCTTTTTTGTGGTGATCTAAGGAAGGCTTGGGTAACCAAAGAGTTGGTTTTAATGGTGGCTGACCCGAAGGGGTTTGAACCAAGGATTTGGGTTTCGTTTTGGATGGTTATCGACCCGAAAGGGATTTCAAACCAAGGTTTTGGATTTTGATGCATTTGTTCCTCTTGATAGGACAGGATTTTCAAGTGGAGGATAACCACGATGTGGGTTCATGATGATTGTTGAAAATATATTTTCTTCTTTTTTTTCACCTTACCAACCTCAGCGCCCTTACGGGTTTTCGCCGAAGTTGGCCCCCTTTAGCTTTTTCCAGCGCGCCCTTTCGGGTTTTCACGCTGAGGGGTTACCCAATTTTGCGTGAGGCGCCCTTTCGAGTTTTCACCTCAGCCGGATTTTTTTTTGGCCTTTTTACCCTCAACCATCCCTGTGATGGGAACGGCCAAGTCCGCCGAGGCACCTCTATTTTAAGCCCCTTTTTTCTCTTTCTTTTTTTTTTTGAATTTTGGATTTGAGCTTTGACAAAGTGATGATCCAGGTGAGGTGGATCATATAACAGATGCAGCTTCAACTTCACATGCTTTTCATTAAGTGAAAAAAAGGACTACTCCCTCTTCTGCACTCCTTCGTAGAGGGATTTTCTTTTCTGGGGATTTCCATGACAACTGCCTATTCAACTCTGCTTCTTTAAATTTCTCTTCAAACGCTTCTTTCTTGTTTTTCTCCTCCTCAATTTGCACTTCATTTCAAGAGGACTGACTGTTTGACGACCGAGTTGGGTGGAATTTGTTCCTCTCGAGATGAAATTCTCGCTTTGAGCTTCTACCTTGGAGGGCCTGGGCCAGAAGTGCTCATCTCTTTCTTTCTCTCTTTCTCTTTCCTTCTTTTTTTCTTCTTTCTTCTTTTGGGATAAAATTTGGTAGGGAATTTTCCAACTTCCCTGTGGACAGTAGGGAGAGAGGTTGACGCCGAAATTGGTTTGGTGCCACAAGCACAGGTTTAGGCTTGAAGCTAGCTTTGTGTTACCAGAAAATGAGCTTGATTGCCTCTTGGCTTCGCGGGAGCTGTTGCTCTATGAAGGTTAGCTTCCCTCCGGCCTCTCTTTTCTTGACTTATAAGGGTAGTAATCTCTAGGAGGCCTCTCCACATGATGGGCCTGATACCTCATCAATTTTCTCTTCCTTCTTCCCTGTTCTTATCTATTCTTCTTCCTCTCATGTCATGTCTTGAGGGAAGGGAGAATCTCTTTTGGGACTGATTGGAACATGCCCCCAGGGTTGACATTCCTACCTCAAGTTATTGCCTTAGAAGACTTAGATTGTTCGAAGCCTCCTCCTTGGTGACCCATATTCATTTGATAAGAAGCTACTTCACGGAATCACCCCCTCGCGCGGGTTTAAGGACTTTGACTTTTTTGTGTGAGACTTGGTTGTCAACTTCTTTCATTTTCGCCTTTCACTTGATGTAGACGGCAATAGGATTGCCCCCTTGCCCAGACTTAGAGGCTTTGACTTTCCACTGGTGCCTTGACTTCAGAACGAAGCTTAGGCGTTGGCTTCTTTCATCTCTGCCTCAGCTTGATATATTCGGCAAAGTATTGTTGTGAGATCGGCTCGCCTTTATCTAGCCAGTTGCGTTCTTCTTCTTCTTTTTCTTTGGTTTGCTTTTGGCCAAGGACTAATCTTGCCAGACTTAGATATAGCCACTAAATATTTTCTTCCAGGGCGGCGGCATTGCCCCCGGCTAGCAGGAGCAACATATGAATTTTGTTGGCAGTTAGTCTTCAACAGGAAGCCTTCACTTGGACGTACCGAGCAGCAACGGCCACAACCATGGTGGCGTTGTCCCCGCTTAGTAATTGCAACTTTGACATATATTGTGTTGTCATTTGGCCTTCGACAGGGAGCTTTAACCTTGATACCCCCAGCGGCAGCAACCACGGCCAGAATGGCACCCCCCTGCTAGTAGGAGCAACTTTAGATACATGTTAACATTTGGCCTTTGAAAGGGACCGCTTAACCTTGATGCCCCCGGCAGCCTTAACCTTGATGCCCCCAGTAGCTTTAACTTTGATACCCCCGGCAGCAGCTTCAACGGTGGGAATCCTTTGAACTTCATGCAAGAGTGTGAAGGAGTCACAACTTTTGTCAAGGCAAGGCTATTCTTCGACAGAGAAATGAAAGGCAGAAAAGTCCCACCGGGCGTGCCAGTCTGTTTACCCGCAGAATTTTCGGACGTCCAATTTCGCTGGATGAATATGCGGATATTTGGGCATATTCGTTAATTCCGCGCTTTTGGGGTTTATCAGACGATTAAGGGTTCGTGTACTGGACTTTTCCCCACCGACCGAAGTCGGTGTTAATTTACATCGGTACAAGTCCGAACACCTTTGATTAACTGTCGAAGAATGCCTTTTGCCTCTATACGTTGTGACATAAATGATCTTGACGATCGCCCATTACGAGTACATACTCTTGCAAAGAAATTTGAAGACTTCATTTCTTGAACACGTGATTTGAATTACAATCGGTCTTCCAAGACATTTACATATAGTCCCGACTGTGTAATCGGGTCTCCAGGATAGTATCCGATCGCGATCAGAGCCTTTGAATTTGCTTCGGTCAATATTTAGATCTTGGAACTTGCTTTCACCCTGATCGGGTCATTAAATTTACTTTTGTCCCCTGATCAGACGGTTGGACTTGAATTTCGTCAGGATCAGGCCATTGGATCGCCAAGATGATCACTGCCAGTCCGTCGGAGTTGCTTCATGGCCATAATCACTCTTTTGATTGTAATTGGACTCTTAAGTTGCCTTGGTGCCCATAATTGGACTCTTAAGTTGCCTTCGGCATATATTTGACATTTCTTGACTTCTCGAAGATAACCCCGTCATGCGACTTCTTGGGCATTCTTGTCATTCTGACTTTTCGACATATATTTGACATTTCTTGACTTCTCGGAGATAGCCCCGTCACTTCTTGACTTCTTAGGCATATCTACCATTTTGACTTCTCGGAGATAACCCCGTCACTTTTTGACTTCTTGGATATTCCGAGTATGAATTTCCTTGACTTTTCAGGGTTTATTTGCAATTTCATCAATTTTTGAGTTTCCAGACATGATAGCCCTTGACCATGAAAAAGATACATGGATTTAGATGATTAGCCATAAGTCGAGCTCAGGAGAGCGCACACCGTTTCAGAGAAGGGGCGTGGTCCCGCTCCACCGAGTCGTGCAAACGGCGTCAACCGGAACAAGAGCATTCTTTAGTGATTTTGAGACAAATCGAGAACTTTGTGTAGTTTCTAGACTGAACAATGACTTTCATGTAGCTTTCCCACAAATGTGGTATTTCCGTAATTTTCTGATATTTCAAGGTCTTTTTGTATTTTCCCGCCATCAAAGTATTTTTGTAATTTTCCGATCATCGGGAGCATTTCTGAAATTTTCTCACCACCGGAGACATTTCTGTAATTTTCCACAACCAGGGGATATTTCTGTAATTTTCTGCCCACTGGGGGTATTTCTGTAATTTTATGACAATTTGGGGTATTTCTGCAATTTTCTGACAATTGGGGCATTTCTGCAATTTTTTCAGCATCAAGGGCATTTCTGCAATTTCCAAACCTTCGGGGGAATTTTTGTAATTTTCTGACCACTGGGCCTTGAACATTTGTCAGACTTGCAATTTTAATTTGTAACCATCTTCATTCTACCTTTGGATGATTTCAAATGCTTTGGATGGTTTCAAATGCAATAAGCATAAGGCCATTTCAATGATTTCAAGTGCAATAATGCAAGCCCATTCTGAGCCCATTTGGACTAGCCCACTTGTGCATGGAAACAAGCCCATAGCCATTTCAATGATTTCAAATGCAATAATGCAAGAATTTCTGTACAGTTTCAACATTGCATAATTTTCCTTGGCATTCATGTAATGTTTCACATATCATTTCTGCACGGCATTTCTGTAATGTCGTTGTTGTTGAAACTTATTGAATGTCTCACAACATGGCTTATGTTGTTGTTGAAACTTGTTGCATTTCTGTTAGTGTCTCACATCATGGCTTAGTGTCTCACAGCATGGCAGAAAAGCATGGCATTTCTCTGCATTTCTCTGTACTTTTCTCAGCATGAAACTTGTTGCGTTTCTGTAATATTTGTTGCACTTTTCTGTAATTTGGCATTTATGCACCTCTGCACCTTTCTGTAATGTTGTATTTCTGTAATGTCTCACAGCATAAGACTTGTTGCTGCACTTTTTTGTTTCTATAATGTTTTCACAGCATGAAACTTGTTTCTGTAATGTTTTCAGAGCATCAAACTTTTCTGTTCTGTTTCTATAATGTTTTCACAGCATGAAACTTGTTTCTGTAACGTTTTCAGAGCATCAAACTTCTCTGTAATGTTTTCACATCACATCATCATGTTTTCACATGGCATCGCATCTGCACTGCACTTTCACACTTGCACTTATAATATTGTTGGCCATGTGAGTGAACTTCACAGCATATGCCTGCCTTCGAGGGAGCTCTCCTTTCGGAAGCTTGACTCCTTTGTCTGCTGCTGTCTCCAAACCTTTAAAAAGAAAACTCCTTCCTTCGGGGGTGAAGAACATCTCTCTCCATCCCTTCTCTTGCAGGCTTGGCTCTCTTTTATAGCTGCTGGGAGGTGGAGCGGAGGGCTCCTCTTTCACCCTCCTCCGGTGGAATCCCAACAGGTGGACCTTTCAGCTTCTCCGCCCTTTCTCTTCCTCTTCCTTCAGTTTATTTTTTTTTTTAATGGACTGCAGACCCAGGGCGGAGGACCTCCCTCCGGCCTGTGCAGGGCGGAGGGGCTTGCCTCCGGCCTGTGCAGGGTGGAGGGGCCTTCTCCGGCCTGCCAGCAGGGCGGAGGGGATTGCCTCCGACCTATGCAGGGCGGAGGGAGGTTCCCTCTGACCTTGGCAGGGCGGAGGGGATTGCCTCCGGCCTGTGCAGGGCGGAGGGGCTTCCCTCCGGCCTCCTGGGTGTTTGAGGTAGGGGGGCTGGGCGGAGGAGAGCTCGCCCATTGTTTTTCTCTTCAAAAAGAAGAGATTTTTAGGGTTCAACAAGGACCCACAGGCATTTACATTAACTGGTCTAGATGAATTCCAAGGAATTTGAAGGCTGACCCCAAAAATAAAATAAAATTGAGCCTACCTATGCTCATGGACCTAATCCAATGTTATCATGATTCATGAGTCCATTTGAAGAAATAATTGTCTTCAGATAACAGTCCTTTGAGTGTTTAGTTTATCCAAAAAGTCTATTAAAAGTCTTTTTCTTCCATAGCAAACTATTCTTGCTTCTTGTTAGATAAGTTTGGTTTATACATCAAACATGGGATAAGAAATGACTAATTCCCCTCTGCGATGTTGTAGATCAATTAGGACTGGTTTCCAGACCCTTTTGTAGTTTGTACATAGTATCCCGTGATGTAAACTTGGATGAGAACTGCATAACTTTACATGAACATGTTAATCAACATAAATGCAAAAAATGATATTAAAAAGAAGCCCATGCAACGTGTTCTTGGTGAGTCTAGCAGTCCGAAGTTAAATAATATGTTGATTTCATAGCTAATGTAATAATACATCTTGCTTGTCCATCCAACCTTCTGATTTAACATTTTGAAATTCAATTGAAACTTCTATGAAACCTAGATGAATGCTTTAATCTTATCTTCTTGTTGTGCAAACATACTACTCAAATTCAACTAGACTGTCTAATATGCCAAACCAAACTGGTCTAGATGGACAATTCGTGCCTTAAAAAAATCTCTAATCAGACCAAGCATTGTTACCCATGTCCTTTGTTTCCTTTTCTGTGGACAGATGCAGCCCCAATTTTTAAGTGAACTCATTGGCCCAATAATCAAAGATCCTAGATCATGATAGCAAGGCCATTTTATAATAGGAAAAAGAAATCACGTGCTAGGACATTAAGGATATCAAAAAAAGTTATAAGAAGATATGGGAGTCTTGAGTTAAAATTACCTGGACAACAAGAGATCTAATTACTTCCACAGCCGCAGCATACCTAGAAGATGCTTTTGCAGCTGTTGAAGCAGATTCGTCAGCTTTCTTTTCATATTTTTCCAGTTCAACATCTTTAAGTCTGCATCGTTGTCGGAAACCTTTAACCTACAAAGATTTTTGCCCAGAAAATAAATTAAATTTAAAATACAAAGAGGGTTGGAAAATGTACTCAGAAGAAAGAGAAATTTACTGTTTACCTGGGCCTGTAGCCTCAGCACCTCTTGGTTCAGAAGCTCATTTGTTTTCTTGAGGCTATGAACAATGCTTTCTGGGAACATTGGGGTCACAGGCTGGTTTGGGCCCGACACTCTTGAATAAGGAGATGTGGGCCCTGAATTAGGAGAAGGCATTGATGTGGCAACTGGCATTAAAGCAGTTTGCAATGCACTTATTGAACTTGGGAAAGCTATGTCTTTGAGTTGCAGAAATGATGAAACTTGGGCGGCACAAACCAAAGAAAAAGTATCAAATTTTGACCCTTGCTTGGTTGATTTAACCTCGAGGTATTTGACAGGTTCTGTTCTAGGTGATAACAGAACCCTTGAAGATCTATTTTCTCCATGCTCTGATTTCTCCCTGTTATCAATGGAGCGACGAGGAACCACGCGTCTCCTGTTAGAACTGGGGGCATAGCCAGCTTCTGACCCTTTAAGTTTTGCATAGCAGGAATCACACACACGATGCGGTTTGCCTGGGGTTGGTGCCAATGCAGCCTTCAATACCTTTTTGGAACTACAAGCATGGCAGTGTACAAGTCCACAGTTATAACAATTGTGCCTTTTCCTGGTAAACCCAAATGCTTGTCGGCAACCCGAGCAGACTGATTGGTCTGCACCAGATACCCACTTGTGAATGCAAATACTTGCTGTGAAATCTGAGCCACATGAGATACTTTTGACATGTCTATCCCTTAGTGCCTCAACAAGTGTAGGTGCTTTGCGATCCTGTGTATCTCCATGCCCCAACCTACCATTGGCACCTTTTCCCCACGTATACACCTCATTTCTCGATGTCAATACAGCAACATGGTATGCTCCACAAGCAATTTCTTCAACTAACTCGCCTACAAGCCTATCCTGCACTAAGCATGGCATACTACCATCAGATTGTGGATTTCCAAGCTGGCCATGTATGGTGCTTCCCATAGTAAAAACATGTCCTGTTATTGTCAGGCCAACGGTAATGGTATGTCCACAGGCCAGCTGATGGAAATTATAGTCAATGAGTGATGGGACACAAGTGGGAATCAACCTTGGTTCTTTATCTCCCTGACCTAGGCGGTTTTTGTCTCCATCCCCCCAGGTAAACAACTTTTTGGAGACAACATTTACGCCACCTTGTCCCATAACCTCAACAATCGCAGCAGTATGCCATATTCCACATGCAACCTTTATAGTCTTCAAGCCACTCAAAAACTCAACCTCTCTAGGATAGCTAATGCTTTCTCGATTACCATGGCCCAAAGCCCCAAACGTTCCATCACCGTATGTAAATAATTTTCCACAGGTAGTCGACAATGCTGTATGCCAAGTACCACATGCAACAGACAGGACTTGAAAACCCTCTAGAGGTCCAGAGATTCTTTTAGGTAGCCAGTGGCTGACATCAATCCCATGACCAAGAAGTCCAGTACTCTGGTCACCATCTCCCCAGGTAAACAAATCACCAGAAACAGATACGGCACATGTATGATACTCACCACATGCAACATAATCTACATTGCAGACTGCCAATTGCTCAACAAGTTGGGGATCGATAACGTCTGTGTCAGACCCATGGCCTAGTCTTCCACCTGGCTTCTCACCCCAAGTGAACACCTCACCTTGCCTAGTGACAAGGGCAGCATGCTTGACACCACAAGCTATCTGTTGAACATCCAAAACTACATTAGATTCCAGAGGCCTAGGAAGTAGCACATCAGTTTTTGAACAGGAGCTGTCTAAACCATCTGTCGCCTCAGACCATACCAACCCCCAGACATAAACATCACCAAGAGATTCACAATCATCTGGTCCAGACCCTTGACTAGAACTGCTAGGAGCACTTGAAATACTAATACGTAATCCATTCCCAGTACTTATTCTTAGTTGCATATTTGCATTGTCTGACCCTACATCCGACCTTGCTGAACCGAAAGAAGAATCCCTTTTATAGAGATCCAAAAGAGCCTTTGTGTTTTGAGTGCAAGCAATGCCAGAAGAGAGATCTATTGATGTACGTAAAGGAGAGACATTGCGGATGAAATCTCCATCGCCCTGTAATATTAACACAGCAAAAGATGAAGAAAAGAAAGTCTATAAGCAAGAAGAAAGGTATCAAGAAAATGACTGAGAATTCTATGCTATATTATTAGTTAATCTTTTATGTCTTTTTGCATCATTACTTATGCCCATACATATAGCCATTATATTAGGATTTCATGCAATTAAAAGAACGACAGTATTAAGTGAGTTAAGCACGAGAACGAGGTAGGAAATAAATGACCCCTGCTGAGATGATGAGAGTTTACTATTTAGACAATTTTATAGGGGAAAGTTCTCACAAGTGAAGATTCAGTGAGCAACTCTATCCCACAGATTCCGATTACAGTTGTGGTCAGTAGTGTCTTCTCTCTTAGTTTTTTCTTCTGGCTATGTATTTGTAATCACTCAGTTATACAAGGGACGTGTGTAATAATAGTGTCATTTTGGGCGAGTTATGCTTCCACATATGCATAATGGTTGTCTTTTCTTGTACTAAATTTTTTTGTCATCACAAAAGATCCAAGTGATTAAGGTGGATTTGGGTTTTGATCAGTATCCCTAGCATTCACAAGGGTTTTAATTTATTAAGATTATATTTCAAAAATATGGGTACATGACACACAAGACATGCTAGCCTATACCAGTGACTTGGTAAGTTGCCACCCTTAAGCACAAATAAGCCACCCCATGTTGTGTATCTACCAAATAAAATAAAAAAGTGGTGCATACACTCAAACAGAATACTAACAGAGTCATACCTTAACTTTCCTCAATAAGATTTTCATTCTCATGAAAAGCCTTAAACATATCAAGTTCTTTAAAGCCTCTCCAATTAATTCAATAATTGTTCTAAACAGAATGAAAGGAGATCACAAGTTAATCTACAATTGAACACCATTTTCCCTAACCAATTCTTATGCCAATTTAATTCCATGAATGCAATGCTAATATTAAATTTTTTGTTTCTCAATGAGTCTCAATTAAAGATTCATAACAGAAAGTCCGTAAAATTTTCATAACTGGGGAAAATAGTTATAAAAGGTATGGTTGGCTGCTTTCAGATGATCTGATAATTCAGTTTAGGGTTGTCAATGGGCCGGGCTGGCCCGACAGGCCCGTCCAGGCCCTTTTCGGCCTGCGGGTCCTTAGTCGGGCCTAAAAGCCCAGTCTAACTAGGCCCGCTGGCCGGGCACGGGCTTTGAGTTCGGCCCGCTAGTCGGCCCGACCCGTTCTTTTTTCTCTCTCTTAAAATTTTTATTTTATTTAACTAAAAAATAAAAATATTATATTATATTATATTTAATTAGGAAATTAAAAACCTCTCTTGTCAAACAAATTAACATCTAAAACTCTAATTAATTTAATAAAAATGTAAGTTTTATAATTTTATATGTATTTTTGATTATTTTTTTCATTTAATTTGTTGGACCGGGACAAAGCCCGGCCTAGCTTGGCATATCGCAGGCCAGACTCGAGCTTTAAAATTGATGAGTCGGGCCCGGGTTGGGCCGACCTAAGCCCCCGCCCGAGCCCGGCCCATTGACAACCCTAATTCAGTTGGCTATTTCAAGTTAGAGCTACCATATTGAGATGCCTTGCACTTGATGATCAAGGAACAACTATAAGTCTACAAGTAAACATCATGAAAAAGAATTAAACATAATGGGAAAAAGGATGATATAACAACATATATTAATGGCAGACAGAACTCATGCATGGCTAATTTTGCAACAACAGCAACTCACATCATAAAAGCCATCAGTCTGTCCATTAATCCTAGAATTTCTTCGTTGGTCCGCGGATGTCAACGCTTTGAGCCCAACAAACCACACCTCTGCTTCAGCTTTGTTTTTACAAATCTATGGCAACAAAAAAATAGAACTAATCATTAACTAGACCCACAATGCTAAAAGAAATTCAGTAAAGACTTGTTCAATGAGAACAAACAAAAATGATATTCCCATTGTAATGTCCTACTGACCAGATCAAGCGATCTCTGCCCGTAGTTATAAAGAAGAGAAAAGGACAAGTAGTCCTTTTCAGGGCGCAAATACCTCTTAAAAACAGCCTGCAGGTGGACAAAGTTAAATGAATAGCAAGAGTACATCAATATTGAAGTTGGAGATAATACCTCTTAAAAACAGCCTGCAGGTGGACAAAGTTAAATGAATAGCAAGAGTACATCAATATTGAAGTTGAAGATAATTCATTTTCAAAGTATGCAGATACAGCTGAATGAAGTCCAAGACTAATATCCATATAAACATGAAAATGCCAAGCAACTCACAGTTCTTTGACCAGGTATGATGCGAGAGACAGAGGCCAACTTCAGATGTCTTTCTTCTCCGTGTGAAAGCCAAATCAACGTTGTTTCATCCTACAAATGACACAACGTTAAATTGATAAAGATTTCACAATATAACAAGCATAGAAGCATTTACCCTATATAGAAAACAATGTGGAACAATGACACAATTGCAGCTTTATTCATCACTATCAGCATAAGCCTCAGCTAGATCCAATTGAGCATAATCAGTCATCTACAACATATTCCCAGATACTCAATTGAGGTTAACTTTGGACAGCAAAGGGTTGGTTAAAAAAAATCAGAAGCCCCAGCGGAACTCTTGTAAGAACAAACTGTCCCTTGGGCCATATCGCTCACACAATGAGGAAACCACAGGGTTCACTTATAAAGCGCCTAAACAAAGGGGGAGGCAAACTAAATACAAGGGCACAAGATCACCTTTAGGGCAACTATTGGCCAGAGAATAAACTGAGACACAATCCGCATGCACAATTTCATTTTCCATGACAAGCAGACGAAGTTTACATTTTCAAAGAAGAGGCATACTTGGGTGTTTGGTGGCATTTTTTCTTTAGGACAATTTCATTCCCAGAAAGTTGTTTGTTTAACTTTGGTTCTAATTTTTAGCAGTTCTGTATTTCAACTGTTTGCACAATTTGGAGAACTGCAAAAAAATTTCAAATCATGTATGATAGGCAACTGTTAGATAAATAATAGTAGGCATTTTGAAAGTGGGTTAAATATTAGTAGCCATTAACCATTCGAAACACAAGGTATAGTGCCAATAGTGCAGTTAACCATACACCAGATGAACATAATTTTGACCACTTTCAGTTCATCACAGCTGCAAGGCAACCAAAAGATCAAGAATCCTGGAGAAACAGTGTGCAACAAGATATTATAATCCACCATCTACGCAAATATTTCCATCTTTCCCTTCCAATTTGTACCCTCCTGCTAATAGATATCTACAACCAAGGATGGCAGTATCGGTTTCGGTACCGGTTTCGGCCGGTCCCGAAACCGATACGTACCGGTTTCAAAAAACTCAAAAAATTAGTAAAACATGTCCAGTTTCGGCCAAAACCGTCCGATTTCGGACCGAAACATGTGAGTTTCGGCCGAAACCAATGCGGTTTCGTCCGAAACTATTAAAAAAATATTATTTAATAGGTTTCGGATCTACTACAGTGTTAAGGGCCGGTTTCGGATCGGTACCGGCCGAAACGTATCGGTTTCGGCCGATACTGCCTTCCATGTCTACAACAAACATTTTCCATTACTCCCTTCCTGTCCACATTCCAGCGTTCATTTCCCAAGCTGCAAAACACAATGCACAACTTTGCGAAAGCCTCACTATTAAACTTTCAAAAAACAAATTGGAGGGCATACGATAGAGAAAATGAGAAGAGGATTGAAGAGTTTTTTTTTTGTTTTTTGAAACTACTTGGTACCACGATATTATATTAAAATAAAAATAGGAGGCATGTACAAGTATAAAGAGAGTATTCCCCCAAGCTCCCGATACAAAAAATTACCCTCACCAAGATGGTGTGGCACCCACTATCCTTCCAACAAAACCAAAAGAGAAGAGTTGTAAGAGTCCACATTACATATAGCCAGAGCTCATTCTCTCACTTGCTCCAAAGTAAAAGAAATAACCTGATGTGCTACCGTGACATCATCCGATCGAATAGGATGAACAATGCTAAATAAGAGAACATAGTGAATCCCAAACAACATGGTAATCAAAGCAGGGACCATAACAAGAAATTATGACCACATTCAGAATTGAATACGCAATCCCAACACAAAAATAGGCGTCGTCTCACACGTTATGTTAAGATAGCCAATACAAGGCCAAACAGATGCACACACTCACGATTGCGGGTAGACAGCAAGCACGATACTATGAAGGAGACAAACAGAGGTTCTACCGAGTATTTAACCAAACAAAAGTAGCCATGGATAGGAAGCGAGGTTACCAATGATACTAGTGCGCGTAGCCGCGTACCGACTTAGACGTGGGTGGGCTGCGGCGAACGAGCAGGCCTGAAACGCGGCTGGTTGCAAGCGAAAGTAGGGCTGTCCGACTTGTTCACAGTCTGGCTTCGCGAGGTCAGGATGACAGCCAGTGAGCGGAGGAAGGAGTGGCCCGCACAGGAAGGGGGGATCTGTGCAGTGGTTGGTGCTGGCATTGGCTGGGATCCGCCGGTAGGTGGGCTCGGGACTGCTCAGGCTCAGGCGAGGGAGGTCCGATGAGGCGGGGTGGAGAAAAAGAGGGGAAAGGAAATGGACACAGGTTGTGGTTGTTGCTGACGATGGCCGACGGGGAGGGGAAAGGGGTCGCCAGTGGTCGATGGGGAAGGTGGTGCGGTGGCGTAGGGCCAGCGGCGATGGGGAGGAGGTGGCGAGCTAGCAGCGGTGGGAGGAGAGGAAAAAGAGGTGCAGGGTAGCGGTCGGCAGAGACTGGGGAAGGGCGATGGGTTAGCGCAGGTGGGGAAAGGAGAGAGTAGAAATGGTGGTCGTGGGTAGGGGGCAGAGTGGAAGCTCCGGCAAGCAGTGATAAGGGCGGCACTACGGTGAAACGACCGCAGTGGTGGACTGAGACGACTAGGGTTTGATGGGCTTCTCACCTCTTACACTCACAACACATCTAAAGAGAAAATGCTATTTTTTTCATTCATCAAAAAACTATGTAATACATTAGGGTTTCCCAAATCTTATATAGGCTCAACAAGGAGGGCCGAAAAACAAGAATGCCCATATAAGACCAGAAGACCAAAATACCCTCAAAGATTTTCCAAAGTACAAAGAAGTAAAATAACACTAGATAAGGCAAAATAACACCAAATAAAGCAAGCTAACACTAGATAACTCAGCCCTGGGGTCATCTACGAGCATAAACTTACAATGGGGGCGTGATGTCCTCATTATTTCCCCGAAGGTGGGGAAAACTCGACTCCGTCGACTGACAATGGAAGCCCTGGGTCTAGACGTCGTACATCATCCTCAATAATCTATGAATCCTCTGACTCAGGTCTACCACTCCATTTGATCAAATAACGATGAACCTCCGCTCGGGTAAAGACAATTTGATCATCCAAAATAGTGTCAATGTGTTCAGCTGCAATGAGATTATCTGGGGGAAGTGAGGGTAAAGGGGGGCTCTCATCTGAAGGGTCTAAGGTAGGCTCATCCATAAATAGATTATGTGGGGGAGTCAATGAACCTCAGTACGGAACTAGATCTTCAACATTAAATGTAGGACTGAAGCCAAAGTTAGGTGGCAAATCCACCATATAAGTATCGGGATTGATCTTCTTCAAGACTTAAAAGGGCCCAATGCAACGCGCATGTAATTTCTTCACGGTTCCCGGGTGAAACCGTTCAGGTCGTAGACGAACCATAACATAGTCCCCAACATTGAACTCTCAACATCGCCTGTGAATATCAGCAACGTCTTTGTATCTAGCGTTGTTCTTCCTAATTTTTTCTCAGATCTCTTCATGCAATGTATGCAAATGTGATGCAAATGCAGATGCAAAATCTGACACACTAGATGTGTGGGACTGGGAAGACATGGGTAAGAGATCTACAGGCTGTCTAAGTTTAAATCCGTGCACGACCTCGAATGGATTAAGGCCAGTGGTCCTGTTGACAGATGAGTTACATGCAAATTTGGCTGTGGGTAGGATCAAATCCCAATTTCGAAGGTTCTCCAAAAGTTAACCATCTCAGTCTGCCCATATGTTTGTAAGTGAAAGACAGTAGAGAATTGCAATTTTGTCCCCAATTTGTGCGACAAGGTTTTCCAAAAGTAGCTCATGAAGTTCACGTCCCTATCGGTCACCATTATTTTATGCAAGCTGTGGAGCTTGACCACATTGTCAAAATAGAGCATGGCCACTCGAGACACATTAGAGGTTTTAGAACAGGAATCAAGGATGCCATCTTCGAGAATCGATCAACAACCACCAGAATTGAATCATGTCTCTTCATGGTCCTAGGCAAGCCCAACACAAAATCTAGGCTGACATCTTGCCATGGGAAGTTAGGAATCTAGGCAGTAAAGACCTGAAGTTTGTTTCCCTTACTCGGCAAACTGACAAGTGCGACATTGCCCTAGAGTCTTGGCAACATCCCTTTTCAAGCTGAACCAACATAATTAGTGCTCAACAACTTCAATGGTCTTTTTTTGGCCGAAGTGGACAGCTAGGCCTCCAGCGTACAACTCCCAATCATGAATTCTCTCACAAACGTGCGGAGAATGCACAGTTTGCTGCCCCTAAACAGAAATACATCCTCATAATCTTCCCTCATCCGATCAAAGCCAATCACTTCTGCGCTCATATTCGTAAGAATGTTCAGCCTTCGGCTAAGCGCATTAGCTGCCTTGTTTTCAACACCCATCCTATGTTTGAGGGCATATGTGTATTCTTGGAGGAACTCAACCCATCAAGCATGTCATGATTTGAATAGATGACAAATTCTTAAGACAACAAATAGTGTCGCCAATGCCACAAAAACTAAATAACGAGATAGAATTCTTTGACATAAGTGGAGTAGAGCTGGCGGATGTCGTTCAGCTTCTCACTGAAGTCGGCAATCGGGCGACTTTCCTAACTGAGAACACCACCAATGGCAAGCATTGAAGCATCACAAGCCACCTCCAAGACTTTGGAAAAATCAAGCAAATGCATGACAGGGGCCTCAGTCATCCTGATCTTGATCTCCTCGAAGGCCCCAGTGGCTACAACGGTCCACTCAAACTCTCCCTTCTTCATGCAATTAGTTATTGGTGCCATGATCTCAATGAATCTCTTAGGGTCCGTTTGGTTCGAGGATGAGAAGAATATGCGTAACTCATTCTAGGTTAATTTATCCCTATCTTTATTCTCATGTACGTTTGATATGCGAAGGGATAAGTGTGTCGACATCCCTATTACTCATTTGGTAAAAAATAGGGATACGAACGAGAATAAGTGCAAGAAAAAGACTAGTTTTCCCTTCTTAATAATTATGATTAGCACTAATATTTATCTTTAATGATCATGACTAGCACTAATGTTGTTAATTCTATTTAATATGTTTATCCTTAATGATCATAATTAGCACTAATATTGTTGATTTTATCATTCAAATTCTTCATTAGCAATAATGAACCGGTTATATTTAATTATTTAATGATAATTATGATTATCATTGATGAGTTTATTATTTAACAAAGTTTCCTAAAAATCATGATTAGGGCAAATGAAGCTATTGTTTAAGTCAGTTTTTTATTTTAATGATATTAAGTAGTAATGATAGTATTGTTTAGTAATATAAATCTTCGTAGGCATAATCAATTAGCACTAATAAGATTTCGTCCTAATATATTATCCTAAATGATAATGATTAGCACTAATGTTTATCCTTAATGATTATGATATGCAATATTAATAATATTAGTACAAATCATGATCATTAAAGATAAAATTAACAATATTAGCAAATTTTAATTAATTATTTCTTAATGATCATGATTAGCACTAATATTTATCATTAATAATCATGATTAGCAATATTAATAATATTAGAGCTCATCATAATCATTAAGAATAAAATTAACAATATTAGCAAAAAACAAAATTAATTTTATCCTTAATGATCATGATTAGCTCTAATATTATTAATACATTTATCCTCAATGATAACGATTAGTAATATTAAAAATATTAGAGCTAATCGTGATTGAAGAGACGTGATCTCGTGCGGTTCCTGAGCTGGGAGGATGATCACCGAATAGTGAACTGTAAAGAAAGGGAAACGGATCAGGGGGCCCAGGGATGGATCCCTAGGGAAAACCCACCGATGCCTAAGTCAGTAGAGCAATGATGGAAGATATGGCAGGAGGAAGAAAGAGGTGCACGAGATCCCCCTACACCAAGGTGGTGAAGTGGTTCCTGCTCAGGGGGTTTAGGCGTGTATTGCCCTTACCTTTCATTGGAAGAAGTCCCAGATTTAAATAGTGCACTGGCCTCATGAGTCCCGTAAACTGAGAGGTTTCAGGCGGGGGTTACGTCCTCAACGTGGGCTCTTTACGTCCTCATCGTGGGATCTTTATAGTCTTGAGGGATCATGGGTCCTTTATCCTCATAAACTCCTGCTCATAAAGGGCTCTCAACGGCAGCGTGGATAAACAATCGTCGGTTAAACCCAAGCATGAAGGGTGCCAACCCTGTCCGGGCGATAGGCATAGCTCGGATGAAGATAGGTCGGAGTGGGCGCTGAGCGCTTGCCTCTATCCCGGTGAGGGGATAACTCGGGCATGGGTCTTCCTCCGTTCTGATCGACGTTCGGGCCTTCCGAGCCTAAGGGCCGCCGAGGAAAGGTTTGATCCCAAGTAATCTTATTGGACTTTTTATTCTAAGTGGGTCCTGCAGGGCTGTCACTTGGATGAGCTGGGCCTCGTTTGGTCCTAACAGACCTAGTTCGGCTGCTTTTAAATGGGCTACAGAAATCTCCCTCTCCACTTGTCCCCCTCCTACTCCCGAACTTCAGTAAGCTCGAAAGAGTAGCTGTTTGGGGTTTTGGACCAGCGTGGCTTAGGTGGGTGGAGATCTGGCGGTGTTAGTAAGTCATGTGTCGTGGTCACCTGGGCCCTTAATAATGATGATCCTGACGAATTTGAACTGAAGGGGCCCCCTTTTCTCGGAGGTCGGAACGACGCGCCGCCTTCCGCGTGGGAATATAGGCGTTGTGCGCTTGCCGTTGCTCCAGACTCCCTCCGTTTTTAGGGTTTGGCTCTCCTTCGTGCTTGCTTTTGGAGCCTTTTGATGCGTCGTGAAGGCACGACGGAAGAGCAGAGGCTTGCAGCGGCGTTTGCGGAATTGGCGGAGATAACTGAAGAGGCAGTCCGACAGCTTCCTCTTCCTCCAGAGTCCTCGGGGTCCCGAGAGTATTTTTCTTCAAGTCCCTCTCGGATTCCATGGCGAATCAACGTCTGGATGCCGAAGAGTGGGAGGGCGAGCCTGCGGTGAGGGCGGCGGCTCCAAACTGCAGCGAACTGGGGGAGGCAGAGGTGAAACGGCTGGAGAACCAATTTCGTCTGTCCCACAAGTTTTGCTTTGCCGCGGCTGCTCCGCACGAGACGAGCTTGGACTCTCGCACAGGCCATATCTGTACCTTCCTTCTGTCGTGGAAGGGTGGGTTCCGCCTTCCCTTCGAACCTTTCGTTCTTCAGCTTCTCAATTTTTTCCGGTTGGCGCCCATTCAGTTGGTAGCCAATTCTTATCTCCTTCTTTCCGCCTTCCGCCTTCCGCATCCTCTGCCGTCAATGCGGAGTTCCTCCTTCCTTGGACCTCTTTCACTATTTTTTTGAGTTGAAGGCGCATCCCTCGGCCTGGAAGGGCTTCTATTTCATCCAGGCGAGGCGGAATAGGAGCTGTATCTCCTTGGCTGCGAAAGATTCTTCGCATAAGGGGTGGAAAACTCAGTTCTTCTGGGTGGGGATCTGCTCGGTGGAGGAGACCTGGAGGTGCCTCGTTATCCCCAATTTTCACCCGAATATCCCTCCCAGGCAGGACGAGTTCCCTCCACATGTGGAGGAATATGCGACTGTCTTGCTGAAGCACCGCCAGTCCACAGAAGAGCTGGTTACTCCAGAGAACGTCGAGCGGTGTCTTCTTTCGCGGCTGCATCTGTCGGGCTCAGGTGCCACAAACTAGGCTCTTCTTCGGATGTTGAGTCCATTTTCCTTTTTCTGACTATGTCTTCCTTCTGTGCAGACACCAGACGGTCGGCTTTGGAGGAGGCCGCTGAGGTGATCGATCTCGGCAATGACTCGACCACCGACGAGCCACGATCTCACGAGGAGCACACCCGAGCCCGAGGTAAGGGCAAGAGGGCGGCCCAAGAGGGGGCTTCCAGGTCGCTGGGGGCCAAGCGCAAGGATCCCGTGGAGGGCATGATACGGGATGCCGTAAAGGCCAAGAAGCGGGCCAGGAAAGCCAGACCCGTCTTCATTGCCGAGGGCGGATCTAGCTCGGCGGCTCTCCTCCCTTCTGAGCGAGAGACAGAGCCGACCTTGTTAGGCCGGCTCTCCCATCTGCCGAGCAAGAGAGGGCCGAGGAGACTGGAGTGGCTCTTGCGGTTGGTGAAGATGCTGGTTCGGATCCCCCCTCGGTCGGAGCCGAGGGGGCCGAGGCTGCTTCCGTGATTGGCAGCGGCGCTGGCCCGGCTCTCCCCTCGGCCGGAGCCGAGGGGGCTGTAGACGAGGCGGGGGATGCTGGAGCCGCGGCCGAGATTGACGCTTCAGGTGGCGGTGCAGGTGCCGAGCTGGTCCAGGTTGGAGGGTCGCAAGAAAATCCGACTGAGGCACGAGAGGTGACCGAGGCCGCAGCACGGTCCGAGACATCGGCCGATGGGGGGTCCTCCATTCCGGCGACCTTGGAGGGGCTTGGTATCCCGGGCCCTCTGTACCAGGTATGCCGCTGTATAGCCGCGAAGGTGAGGGGGGGAGGTAGGCAGTACTCCCCGTCCGCGGCCCTCGCGGGGGTTATGGAGGGCGACCTGGTCCTGGCTCAGATGGGGGCTACTCTGGCTGAAGCGTATACTCGGTTGGAGTCGGAGCGGGCGACCCTGGCCTGGACCCTTGGTGGGTCGGATAAAAAGCTGGCTCGGCTTGCCGAGGAGCGTGATGGGCTTCGGCGGGAGCTCTCCTCAGTAGGGGAGCTGGTGCGGTCGAGACAGGCGGAGGCCCGGGCGCTAACCGAACAGCTAGCTGAGGCCCGCGACTCGCTCGAGAGGAAGAATAGGCTTCTTGAAGAGGAGCGCCTTGTCCGTGTTGAGCTGGATGGCCGGTGGGAGGCCGAACGTGCCGAGCTAGTGGACCGAGCGGAGGAAGCCGAGCGCCTTCGGCAGGAGGCCGAGGCTGATCGGGCCGAGGCGGAGAAGCAGGCGGCGGAGGCCGAAAAGCAGACGGCTGAGGCCGAGCGGAGGTTAGCCGAGGCAGAGCGGGAGAAGGCCGAGCTTGCTGGTAGGGTGGGATTGGCCGGGGCGGAGGCGCTCGAGCAGTACAAATGCTCGGAGGCCTACCGGGTCGACCTTAAGGAGGCTGCCCTTCCCTACTACGAGTTAGCACTTCGCCGAGGCATCCGCAAGGGGTTCAAGCAAGGCTACGACCGGGCCGTCTCTTATGCCGAGGAGCAGGCGTCCGAGACAATCGATTTCCCGTCCGAGCAATGCTATGACTCGGACTTGTCATCCTCTGGTTCCTCTGCATCGGCGTTGGAGGAAGAGGATCAGGGGGGCTCTTCGTCCAAGGGGTCGCCAACTCCGGATGCCTCGCGAGGGCGCGCAACCGAGACAGTTCCCACGCCGGTGGGGTCAGTGCCAGGGTCGGCCGTCGCCGAGGGTGCCGGGGGCAGACCGTCTGAGCCTTCCACTTCGGAGCTTCAGGGTGGGCCAGAGGCCTAATGTATCTGCTTTGCTTTCTCTTTTGCATGTCTTTTCCTTTTCCGAAGGAAAACTTTCCTTGTTGTATAGGAAAAAGGTAAGGCAGTAGCATAATGATGAAGACTTAACTATTTCGAATCGACATTGCCGTATTTTGTTCAACGTATCTGTAGTAGTTGGAAAGTGCCGATACTTTCTGCGTGGATCTCGCCCGATGGTTGGGTGAGCGTCTGACAAGGTGTCCTTCTGTTTTCTCATGCTTTGAATGTTTAGCCGCTTCGTGTGTCCCGCTGGGGCGGAAACGAGGGGTTTGAGGTGACCGTTCGTAGGGAGAGGTCCCTTTGGCGTGTTTTCGAGGGGAGAATCATTTAAGGCAAATAGCCTCCCTTCGCCTATAAAAGGTCTGAAGGGTGTCCCTTCCTCTCCACCGCTTAGGGTTTTCCCCGACAGTCTTTCCTCATTCTCTCTTCACGTAGCGTTATGCCATTATATTTGAAGCATGGAAGACGCTCCGGAAGATGAGGCTGCCGATGACGGGGGGTAGAGAGTTCTTGCTGCTTCGGTTTAAAGAGGGTTCGACGGCCGGCGGACAGATTTAAAGAGGGTTAGACGTGCGGAGGCACGTCGTCTTCTTTTTATCAGTTCCGGCGGCGCTTGCGGGGTGGCGAGATGGTGGACGGATGTGGGCGTCAAGCATCCCTGCCGCCCGTCCCTTCCTGCTCGCTCCATGGAGGGGAGGAGGAGGCCAATTAAGCTCCCTCCTTTCCGGGCTTTCCCCTGCCTCCTCGTCCAGCTCTGCTGGTTTCTTTTCCCTCTTCTGCTCTTCTCATCATTTCTTTCACTCTTCGGAGGGTGCCTGCACTCTCTTCCTTCCAAAGAGTTGGCAGATTGGCGGGGAGGATGCCTTCATATGTGTTCCCTCTTCCCCTTCCTCCATCTCTGTCAACTTGGAAGGTAGCCTTCTCCTTCCTAACATGGTTGGCGGTTTCGGCCGAAACCGATACGTTTCGGCCGAAACGTATCGGTTTCGGCCATACCCGATACGAAAACCACTCGGATCACTGTAGCAAACCGAAACTAAGTTAGTTTATCGGTTTCGGGCGAAACCGATGTGGGTTTCGGGCGAAACCGATGTGGGTTTCGGGCGAAACCGGACGGTTTCGGCCGAAACTCACGTGAACTGCCCTTTAGGGAGTGAACTTGGTCACCTTTTCAGGAAGTTTCGGCCGAAACCCCTCCCCTCCTTGCTGTGCCTGTCCGGCTGTCCGTGGAGCTGCTGCTGCTGCTGGCGGAGGCCGCAGGCTGCTGCTGCTGCTGCTGCTGCTAGCGAAGGCCGCAGGCTGCTGCTCAGCTGCTGCTGCTGCTGCTGTTAGCGAAGGCCGCAGGCTGCTGCTGCCAGCTGCTGCCGCCTGCCTCCCCTGCTGCTGCTGCTGCCGCCTGCCAGCTGCCAGCTGCTGTGCGCCTGTGCGGCCTGTGGAGGGCCTGGAGGCAGCCGTTGCCGGCTGCTGCTGCTGTGCTAGTGGGGCCGGCTGGGCCCAAGGCCAAGGCCGCTTGGGGTTGGGGGGCTGCTGCTGTGCCTGTTTAGGCCTTTAGGGGGCAGGGGGCTGTCCACACTCCACACTCCACAGCGACCGTCCGACTGCCACTACGAAGGTAAATTTTGTGAAGGTAAATTTAGGGTTTTTTATGTTTTGTGTTTTTTTGGTTGAGTTGTTGAAAATTTTTTTGTTGTAGGTTAAATGTTGTGTTGTAGGTTAATTTAAAACCATGATTAAGTTTTTAAACCCTAATTAGAAGTTTATATTTGGGGCTTTTCTTTAATTAGGTTTAGTAAGGGTCAATTAGGGCTCAATTAAGTTTCATTGACTAATTTGAAGCGGGAGCATGCTGGTAATTAATTAATTCGAAGGGTGATTAAGGGTTAATTGCTAATTAAGGGTTAATTAGTTCATAAAAATTGGGGCTTTTGTCTAAATCGGTTTGCTTAGGCTAAATTGAAGTTCAATTAAACTTCATTGAAGATTTTGGGGTGGGATCATGCTGCCAATTGATTTTTTCAAAAGGTGATTAAGGGGTAAATGATAATTAACGGTTAATTAGTATATAAAATTTGGGGCTTTTGTCTAAGTCAGTTTGCTTAGGCTAAATTGAAGCTCAATTAAACTACATTGAAGATTTTGGGGTGGGATCATACTGGTAATTGATTTTTTGCAAGGGTGATTAAGGGTTACTTGCTAATTAAGGGTTAAGTTTTTAATTGTACTTATACCTTTTTGTGTGTCACTGTCTTAATGCAGCATCATGCCTAGACGTCAGCAAACACAGGAGGAGCAAGGGCAGGAGGATCCGGGGTGGGCCCACATGTCTTTAATAGATGCTAAGAGAAGAAAGGTGAAATGCAATTACTGTGGTAAGGAAATGTATGGCGGAATTACCAGAGGAAAACAACATTTGGCAGGGGTAAGAGGAGAGGTCAGACAATGTGACAACTGTCCCCGAGAGGTGCGAGAAGAGATGCGCCAATGCCTTCTGGGGAAAAGGGAGAGGGTGCAACAAAGGGCTGAGGATGAGGCTGAAATTGCTGAGGAGATTTCTGGCAGAAGGGTTAGAAGGGATGATGATGAGGAAGGCACTGAGGATTCTGATCCAGAGCTAACTGAAGCAAGGGAGCGTGAACAAGCCGCTCGAAGGAAAGGGAAGGGAGCCATGGGATCAGGGACCTATGAGAGTACAGCTGCACGACGTCCTGACGTTGGTGCTGCCCCACATACGCAGGGAACAGGTCCCATGGACAGCTATCTGCACAGAAGGCCCCAAGCTACACAACCTAAAATCAAGCAAGCAATGAGAGGGGTCAAAAAATCAGCAGAAGTTGCAGGGCATGCATTTAAATCTATTTGCAAATGGTTTTTTCATGCAGGTGTCCCTGCACATGCAGCTTCAAGTGAATATTTCCAACCTATGATAGATGCCATAGCAGATGCTGGCCCTGGCTTGCAAGCCCCCTCACGTCGAGACATATACGGGCGTGGCCTTGAGGGAGAGGTTGAGGAGCTCCATGATTGGGTTGAAAGCTTCAAGCATATATGGGTGGAGAGAGGATGCACCATCATGTGTGATGGTTGGACTGGTACCACGAAAAAGTCCATGATAAACTTTTTGGTCTATTGCATCAGCGGTACAGTGTTTGTGAAATCAGTTGATGCATCAGATTATGAAAAGAATGCAAATTATTTGTTTCATTTGATGGATGGCATGGTAGAACAAATTGGAGAGGAGAATGTTGTGCAGGTGGTGACTGATAATGAAGCCAGTTACAAGGCTGCAGGGAAGAAATTGATGCAAAAGCGCAGTCATTTATATTGGCTCCCATGTGCAGCACATTGTCTTGATCTGATGCTTGAAGACATAGGGAAGGAAAAGCATGTGAAGAAGACAATTGACAAGGCACAAAAAGTCACACAGTATATCTATGGCCATCCTAGGATACTAAATATGTTCAGGGCGCATGCCAGTGGAGGGCGAGATATCATCCGTGCAGGCCCAACCAGATTTGCTTCCAATTTTATTTCTTTGGAGTCTTTGCACAGGTATAAGATTGATCTCAATTCTTGATACTTTATCCTTACTGATATGTAGCAGTTGATGCAGCTTCAATTTTCATTTATCTGCACAGGTACAAGAATGAGCTGAAAGCTTTCATGTACCACAATGCCCTGCGGGAATACATCGACAAGGGCAATGCTGATACACAGATGGATTATCTGGATGTCTGCCACGTCGTGGACGACAACAAATTCTGGGACAGGGTGTCACGGTACTTGAAAGTAGTCACACCTCTCGTGAAGGTCCTAAGAATGGTGGATGGCGATGAGAAGAATGATATGGGCTATCTATACGAGGCCATGGACCGTGCCAAATTGGAGTTGCAGCATTCCCTTCCCAGACATTATGCAAAATGGTGGAAAATTATTGACCAGAGATGGGACAACACATTACACCATGACTTGCATGCAGCTGGTGAGTGATTAATTGTACTGAAATTGGGGTAATGCCTTTATGTTATTTTATAAATTTTATTTAGTTAATTATACACAAATGCAGGTTATTTCTTCAACCCTCGATTTATGTACGGTGCTGATGCACATGTTGATGGCGAGGTGCTTCAAGGGACTTTAAAAGTCATTGGTCGTTTATCGAGGAATCCAGAAAAGAGACTAGAGGCCGAAGTAGAGGTTCGCCTTTATTTGATACTGTCAATAACATGTATAGAATTTATTTAAGTAGTTATGTTAATCTATTACTTTATGTTTGTAGATGAACCATTACAGAATGAGGACTGAGACATATGCTGACTCCCAATTGCAATACGCTGTGGGAAGAGTGAGCCCAGGTATATTTTATTTTTTGGATTTCTTAACCTGATGAATATATATTTTTACAACTAAAATGCATTTTTTTATGGTTGGTGGAACAGCTGACTGGTGGATAATGGTTAACAACCGAGATATGGGTAGCAATGCATTGGCTTTCATTGCAATTAGGGTGCTCAGTCAAACAACATCAGCAAGTCAATGTGAAAGAAATTGGAGCACGTTTAGCCTTATACACTCAAAGGTTCGCAATCGGCTAAAGGCTGAACGGTTAGAGAAATTAGTGTACTGCCACTACAATATGAGGTTGAGAATAAAGAATATGAGGTTGAGACAACAGCTGCGAGACAAACGCGCCGCCGGGGATGCCGCCGCAGAAATTGATGTGGATGCCTTATTTGATGATGAGAATCCGTTGCAGTCTTGGGTGGAGACACGAGAGCAGGTTGATGAGCCCGTTTTTGATGATGATGATAGAAGATGGGCAGAGGGCATACTAGATGAAGATGAGCAAAGGGATCCCGAATTAAGAAGAAAATCAAAGAGGGCCAGAGATACTCATGCCCACATGTCTAGGGTTGTTGAGGACACTGAGGAGCAACATAATTTTCAGCCAGCTAGACACTCCGACTCAGATAGCAGGCCAGTCACTCCTAGAATGGGCAAGGCACCTACATCCTTAAGAAGAAGTACATCAGTGCATGGGCAAACTGAGAGAACAAATATTGCTGCTCGAGAGGACCCGGCAATTGAACAGTTAAAGCAGATTTATTTGAGGCACACGCCAAGGGGAACAGGATTCATGTCAAGGGTGCAAGAAGAAAGCACACCGGCACAGGAAAAAGCATCCCCAAAGGCCAAAAGGCGACTGGAGACTGCAGGTTTCGTGATCCTTTGATTTTTTATTTTGGAAAGTAACTTAAATTCTTATTATCAGTTCGAATCAGAAAAGGTTTTGGTAGGAGATAAATTATATATTTTCGTATGTGCCAGGTGCTACAGGTGCTACTACTGGCGGTGGGGATGCTGGTGGTCCTTCCTCCTTCCACGCAGACACAGGCAGAGGATACAGTCAGGGTGAGGGAGGACATGAGTCACAGAGTCAATATGGACATCCATCAGGTTATGGAGGTGGCCAACAGGAGGCAGCGATTTATGGGTCGTGGGGTTATGAACCATCATTCAACTTCCATCCGGCCAGTTCCTCTTCTCTTCCTCAAGATTCTTATGCTGATACTGGATTCGGCTCAAGCCAACCAAACACTCCAAGAGGGATCCAAAGAGGGATGCAGGACTTGGCTACCTCATTGTTTGGTTATAGTGAATATAGACCATACATGCAACATGGTTATGGGTATCAACATCAAGGGCCAGACGATGAGGGAGAAGGTTCTTCTAATAATTATTATCCATATTAGGTAAGAATCAATGAATTTTTGTAACAATTATTTTATCTATTTTGTCTAATTTTGTACTGCTTGTATTAATGTACAATGGAATATTACTTTAACTTTCACATGTTCAATGTTTGAAGTTCAATTTTTGTAGTTGTCTACTTCAAAGTTATTGCACTAACTTATTCAGTCAAATGCATGTGTAATGATTTTTGTGATTTTAAGTGATTATTAATATTTTTTATGATTTTTTTATCATATTTTTTAGAATTAATTTAATTTTTTTGACCTTTTATATGGGTTTCGGCCGGTTTCGGCCGAAACCGAAACCGAAACCGAGTCAACTCGGTTTCGGACCCGGGCGAAACCGAGACCGAAACCGAGTTTGCCATCCTTGCTTCCTAATCCCTCTGTCACCTTTGTTCCGAGCTACCCGAGCCAACGGGGTCGACTACCCTTTATCCGAGCCAGTTTCTGCACAAGGCAGAGTCAGTGGCTGGACGCAGGAAGGTCAACCGAGTCAGCCGAGCGATGGGCTCATACGGCGGTGCCAGATGGGTTTTATGCTTTTTTGTCATGTATTTTCTTAGCTTCGGCCTTCCTGATGTACAAGCGAGCTATTTGAATAAAGGAAAAAAAACGTTTGTTTTATTCCATGTTGCTTACACGATGTTCGGTATTCAGAAGTAGAACTTGCGTAGCGTAGTCGCGTTCCACGTCTGAGGGATGGGTTCTCCTTCCATAGTAGATAGCCGGTGTGCTCCTTTCCCGAGCGTCTCGACCACTCGGTAGGGGCCTTCCCAGTTAGGGGATAGCTTGCCCGCCGCCTCAAGTGGTCGAGAGGCTTCAGCTTTCCTGAGAACGAAGTCTCCCGGCTGAAAGTGTCTGTCCCGGACTTTGGCGTTGTAGTATCGAGTTAGGCGGCGTTGATATTCCGTTGCTCAGATGCTGGCAATCTCTCGGACTTCATCTGCTAGGTGGAGGTTTCCGAGCAGTTTCTGGTCGTTTGCCTCGGACGAGAAGCAGATGACTCGGAAGGAGGGATTGCCAATCTCCAACGGGATCACGGCCTCGGTGCCGTACACCAGCTGAAAGGGACTTTCACCGGTTGCCGTTCTGGGAGTCGTTCTGTGCGACCAAAGTACGTTCGGCAATTCCTCGAGCCAGCTGCCCTTGGCTTTGCCGAGCCTAGTCTTAATGCCTTTCAAGATAGTCTTATTGGCATTTTCGACCAGCCCGTTAGCCTGAGGGTGGGCGACCGAAGTGAAGTGATTGCGAATATTAAGGTTGGCACATCTGTCTCGGAAATAACGAGAATCAAATTGTCGGCCATTATCGCTCACTATCACCCGGGGGATGCCGTAGCGACAGATGATCGATTTCCAGACGAAACTCCATACGACTGTCTCGGTAATCCTAGCGGTGGCTTCGGCTTCGATCCACTTAGTGAAATAGTCGATGGCGACGACGACGAACTTCTCCTGGGCCTGAGCCGAAGGGAACGTCCCAAGGATGTCGATTCCCCATCGAGCGAAAGGATATGGGTTGGCTAGGGTGACGAGCTCCGTTGCTGGCTGATGGACCAAGTGGTCAAATCACTGGCATCGGTCGCAGTGTTGTGTGTAAGTCGAGCAGTCGCGCTACAGAGTGGGCCACCAATAACTTTGCCGTAGCAAGATCCTGGTGAGCGACCTTCCTCCTAAATGCGCTCCGCACAGACCTTCGTGAACCTCTTGAATCGCTCGGTTGGCTTCATCAGTGCTGAGGCACTTCAGGAGGGGACCGGAGAAGGATCTCCGGTAAAGGGTGCCGTCTAGGGTGACGAATCTCCGAGCTTGGTATTTCAATCTTCGGGCTTCCCGAGGGTCGGGAGGCTCCTGAGAGTCTTGGAGCCACGACAGATAGGGGGTACGCCAGTCGCTTGGGGAGGTCGAGTCAACAGCTAGGAGCTCCGAATCGATGCTCGGTCGCTCTAGCTCTTCGAGAAGGACCGATCGAGTACCCTCGGGGTCAAGAGAGGAGGCCAGCCGAGAGAGAGCGTCCGCTCAGGAGTTTTCCTCCCGAGCTATTCGGACTACCTCAAAACTCTCGAACTGTTGTGGCACGGTCTTGACCAGCTGAGGTATTTGACCATCGGTGCTTCTCGAGCTTCGTAATCGCCGTTGACCTGGCTAGCGACCAGCTGGGAGTCGGTGTGAATTTTGACCCGCTCAGCCCCTAGCCGCCGGGCCATACGGGCTCCCGAGATGAGGGCCTCATACTCGGAAGCGTTGTTTGATGCCTGGAAGTTGAACTTCAGGGCGTACTGTAGCTCTGCTCCTTCGGGGGATTTTAGGAGGATTCCGGCGCCGCTTCCGACTGAGTTGGAGGATCCGTCGACGAACAGTTCCCAGGTCGGCCCGGGCGCGGACGGAGATCTTTCTTCAGTCGGGATGATGCTCTCGGCTATGAAGTCAGCGAGCGCCTGGCCTTTGATAACCGAGCGAGGCCGGTACGATATATCGTAGGCCTCAAGCATGATGGCCCACTTGACGAGGCGTCCCAAGGCTTCGGGGTGAGCGAGGATCCTCTTCAATGGTTCGCCGGTCAGCACGGTGATGGAGTGCCCTTGGAAATAGGGTCGGAGGCGCTTGGCCGAGGTAACCAACGCTAGCACGAGTCTCTCGGTTGCGGGGTACCTTCTTTCAGCCTCGTTGAGCACCTTGCTGGTATAGTAGACCGGTCTCTCGACTCCCGAGTCATTTCTGAGCAGGACCGAGCTAACTGTAGACGGGGTTGCCGAGAGATAGAGATGCAGGGCTTCGCCTGGGACATGCCTGGAAAGCACCGGGGGCGAAGCCAGGAACTCCTTAAGCTCGGCGAACGCTTTCTGGCATTCCTCGTCCCATGCTAACGTGGCAGATGCCAATTTGGGCCCCCTCAATAACTTGAAGAAGGGTAGGCATCGTTCGGCCGCACGGGACAGGAATCTGCTGAGTGCGACAATGCGTCCAGTCAGGCGTTGAACGTCTTTGACGCAGGTGGGAGGGCGCATGTCCAGGATGGCTTGGACCTTGTCGGGGTTGGCCTCGGTCCCACGCTGGGTGACTAAGAAGCCCAAGAATTTCCCGGACCTTACTCCGAAGGCGCACTTGGTGGGATTGAGCATCATATTGTATTTCAGGAGGGTGTCGAAGGTCTCAGCTAGGTCGGCGAAGTGGTTCTTGGCCTTGGGGTCTTGACGAGCATGTCGTCAATATAGGCCTCGACGTTCCGGCCGAGCTGTCCCTCGAACATATGGTTGACCAACCTCTGATACGTTGCTCCAGCGTTCTTCAACCCGAAAGACATCCAGGTGTAGCAGTATACGCCGAAGTCGGTGATAAAGGCGGTCTTCTCGATGTCCTCCGGATTCATTCTGATCTGATGGTAACCTGAATAGGCATCCAGGAAACTGAGTATCTCGTTGCCCGAGGTTGAGTCGACCAGTTGGTCGATGCTCGACAGCGGATAGCAGTCTTTGGGGGTGACCTTGTTTAAGTCGGTGAAGTCCACGCACATCCGCCATTTTCCTGAAGCTTTCGGCACCAGGACGACGTTGGCCAGCCATGTTGGGTACAGGACCGGTTTAAAAAGACCAGTCTTCTGTCCCTTGGTGACTTGCTCCTTGATGATCGCCTGCTTCTCTGGCGCGTGCTTCCTTCTCCGTTGCTGTACGGGTTTAATGGTTGGGTCGAGGTTGAGCTTATGCATCACCGTCTCCTCCGGTATCCCAGGGAGTTGATCATCAGACCATGCAAAGACTCGGATGTACGCGGAAAGAAACTCTTTGTATTGTTGTTGGACTTCAGATGTTAGGTCGGCTCCAATCTTTACTCCCAGGGTCGGGTCGTCGTTTAGGAAAACCGCTAGCAATTCGCCTCCAGGCTCGGCGGTTGCGGATTTTTCCTCGACTTCCCGGGGCCCCTTGCTCTTCCCGCCCGGCCTTGTGACTTCAACCGAGATATTGTAGCACCTTCTGGCCGTGGCCTGGTTGCCTCGGACTTCCCCCAACCCATTTTTGGTGGGGAACTTCATCTTTTGGTGATAGGTAGAAGGCACTGCTTTCGTTCGGCCGAGGAATAAAGGCACTGCTTTCGTTCGGCTGAGGATTCCTCGGCCGAAGATTGCATTGTATGCTATCATACCCTTGATCACTATGAAGTCCGCCATAACCGTAACGGTCTTGGGTGAGGTGCCAAGAGTAACCGGCAGGCTTAGGGCTCCCTCGGGATAAGTGGCCTGGCCATTGAACCCGCACAAGGGGGTTCGGATCGGGCGGAGTTTAGACGGATCCTCCCCCATCTTAAGGAAACATTCATAGGATAATATATCGGGGGCACTTCCATTGTCAACTAGAATCCTGTATACGTTACAATGGTTTATCGTGGCCGATATGACTAGGGCGTCGTCATGCGGGGTGGTCAGCCCTTCCAGGTCTTGGTCAGAGAAGACTATGACTTGGGGCTCACTTGGCGGGGCCTTGGGAGGCTCGATGGCTCGGCTCGCCCGCTCAGCATGACGCTTCCTTCCTGTGCCACTGTCTCCTCCTGATGCAGCTCCTCCAGCGATGACGTTGATATGGACATCGCGAGGGGCGTTGTCGATTTCCTCTGGGGCGCCTCGGTCTTCCTTGTGCCCGGCCACGAACCGGGAGAGGTGTCCCTGACGGATGAGGCGCTCGATTTCGTCCTAGAGCTGATGGCAGTCGCCGATGTGATGCCCGTGGTCACTGTGGAACAGGCAATGCTTGCTGCGACTGCGGTTCTTCGACCTCATTGGCTCGGGTTGGCGGAGGAGGCCCGAGCCTTTGATGTCCTCATATATCTCGTAAACCGGAGTGGTTAAGGGAGTGTATCGCTCGTACTTCCGTGACGGTTCCTTGCGTTCCCCGTCTTGGTTCCGCCTTTTCCATGGACCCGAGTTTGGCTCGGGTGCCCGCTTCTTGTCCCCCTCCCGACCCGAGCCGGTTGCGTCTCGGCACGCACTGAGCACTTCTTCGCACTCGGCGTGGCGCAAAGCCAAAGTCACTAGCGCAGCAAGGGTCGAGGGAGGGTGGAGGACAAGTTCGCGGCGGAGGTTCTCGTTTCGGGTGCCCCCGGTCAGCGCGGTTATAGCCGAGGCGACGTCCAGGCGGGAGATCCTCAGGGCTTCCGATTTGAATCGGGTGATGTAAGCCCGAAGTTTCTCCCCTTGCGCTTGTTTAAGGGCTAAAAGTCCCACTACCAACCTTGGGGGACCGCTGCCGGCGAAACTCTCTTTGAATATTCACCCGAATTGCTTGAAGTCCCGGATGGATCCGGGGGCGAGGGCCCGGAACCAGGCTTGGGCGCCTTGGACCAGGGTGGTCACGAAGGCTCGGCATTTGATGGCGTCGAATGCTCCATGAAGGGTCATTAGAGCGTTGAAGCTGTCAAAGTGATTGGCCGGGTCGCCCTGGCCGTCATAAAGCTTGAAGGTCGGAATGGAGGTTCTGGGAGATACCTCTGCCTTCAAGATATAGTCGGAGAACGGGGATTTCTCCTCGTCCTCCGCGGAGGAGACTTTCTGCAGGGCGCATAGGGCGCGCTCTTGTTCTGCGAAGCGCCTCTCGTATTCTCGCAGTCGGAGGGATAGCTCTGGCTGCCGCTGTGCCGTGGGACTGGGGGGGCTGTCTTGGCGTTCCCCAGGGACTTCGGTCTCTGGGTTCAGACGGCGTGCCCCGGGTTTCCCCCTTTTCGGAGTGGAGGAGGCCTCTTGCTCAGGAGGAGGGGCTTGTGAAGGTCCTCCTGACCTGTTACGGATGATCTGCCGGCCTCGGAGGGTGAAGCGGCCTTCGGCGGTGTGTTGGGACACGTTCTCGCGGGGGGGGGGGGGGCTCTCCGGAGGGGCGCGTGACCTTCCATCCCTGGCCGCCTGAGTCCTCATGAGTTCCACGAGGACATCCAGTTTCGCGTTGAGGGCCTGAAAAGCGTCAGCGCCGCCGTTAAGTGGTAGCCCCACCGCCGTGGGGGGAGGGGGTGGTCCGTCGGCGGGGGCGCTGGCATTGGAGGGGGGATTTTGTGAGGCTTGAGAGGGGCCTTCTCCCGCCGCCACCATGGCCTTTCCCCTGTCGCCGGCGGACCTCCTCCCTGAACTCCTTCGCACCATATTGGCTCTTTGGTCGTTTCCCACAGACGGCGCCAGATGAAGAGGCGTGATCTCGCGCGGTTCCTGAGCTGGGAGGATGATCACCGAATAGTGAACTGTAAAGAAAGGGAAACGGATCAGGGGGCCCAGGGATGGATCCCTGGGGAAAACCCTCCGATGCCTAAGTCAGTAGAGCAATTGTGGAAGATATGGAGGGAGGAAGAAAGAGGTGCACGAGATCCCCCTACGCCAAGGTGGTGAAGTGGTTCCTACTCAGGGAGTTTAGGCGTGTATTGCCCTTACCTTTCATTGGAGGGAGTCCCAGGTTTAAATAGTGCACTGGCCTCATGAGTCCCGTAAGCTGAGGGGTTTCAGGCGGGGGTTACGTCCTCATCGTGGGATCTTTACGTCCTCATCGTGGGATCTTTATAGCCTTGAGGGATTATGGGTCCCTTATCCTCATAAAGGGCTCTCAACGGCAGCGTGGATAAGCAATCGTCGGTTAAACCCAAGCATGAAGGGTGCCAACCCTGTCCGGGCGATAGGCATAGCTCGGATGAAGATAGGTCGGAGTGGGCGCTGAGCGCTTGCCTCTATCACGGTGAGGGGATAACTCGGGCATGGTCTTCCTCCGTTCTGACCGACGTTCGGGCCTTCCGAGCCTAAGGGCCGCGGAGGAAGGGTTTGATCCCGAGTAATCTTATTAGGCTTTTTATTCTAAGTGGGCCCTGCGGAGCTGTCACTTGGATGAGCTGGGCCTCGTTTGGTCCTGACGGACCTAGTTTGGCTGCTTTTAAATGGGCTACAGATGTCCCCCTCTCCGGTGATCAAGATTAACACTCATTTATTCTTAATGATCATGATTAGCAATATTAACAATATTAGTGCTAATCATGATCATTAAAGATAAAATTAATTTTGTCCAAATTTGGAGAGAGAGAAATGGGGTTGGCGGAGTAGGGATAAGTCATTCCACCAACCCCGTTTCTAACCCCGTTTTCGGGGATAACCCCACCACTTAATCCCCCTTATCCCCACTCAAAATGGCCAAACCAAATGCGGAACGGGGTTGTGTCAGGGATATCCCCATCTTATCCTCAAACCAAACAGGACCTTAATGAACTGACGGTAGAAAGTGGCTAACCCATGAAAGCTACGGACATACCTGGTGTCACATGGCAAACGCCACAACCTAATGGATCTCACCTTCTCGGGATCCGCCAAGACTCCTTCAGTAGAGACCACAAATCCGAGGAAACTCACACGGTCGGTGCAAAAGACACTTCTTTGGGTTGGCATAGAATTTCTCATTCCAAAATGTGGTGAAGACAAGGTGAAGGTGGTCCAGGTGTAGCTCCTGGCTCCAGCTATAAATCAAGATGTCATCAAAGTAGACAATCAAGAACTTACCCATGAAAGGCCGAAACACCTGAGTCATGACCATCATGAAGGTGCTCAGGACATTGGACAGACCAAAAGGCATGGCCACCCACTCATAGAGACCAACCTTGATCTTAAAGGTTGCCTTGCATTCGTCCCAGGGTCGAATCCTAATCTAGTGGTACCCACTCTTCATAGCGATCTTGGAAAAGATGGTGACATCAGCCATAAGGTCTAGCATGTCATCCAAACGGGGAATAGGGAAGTGGCACTTAACAGTGATTTTGTTTATGGCACGGCTATCAACGCACATATGCCATGTGCCATGTTTCTTTGGCATCAATAGTGCCGAAACTGCACATGGGCTCATGATCTCTCTTACGGAGTCTCTTGACAACTCCTCATCAATTGTCTTTTTAGTTCTGCATGGTCCACATGGTTCATTCGATAGTGGGGTAGGTTAGGCAAAGTGACTCTTGGGACAAGGTCTATGGCATGTTGGATGTCTCGCAAAGGAGGTAACTCGTCAGGTAAGTCCTTCGGGAAAACATCCGCAAACTCCTTGAGAAGGCCCTTGACAGATTCCAGGAGAGGTAGGGAGACATCCTTCTCAACTTCCCGAGCCATTAGAGCAAACAGAGGTTGACCTCTACTTAAATCTTGCTCTAATTCTTGGGGGCTAATCAGACTGATCACTCTTTTTCCCTTGTCCTTCTCAATCTTGCTACCAGCCTTCTTTTCAAAACTTGGGGGTTTGGGTTGGCTCAGCACAAGCTTCACACGTTTACTATCATAGATGAAGGAGCACATGTTTGAGTGTCCATAGATGGTAACGTCCAGATCAAACAACAATGATCTCCCCAGGATGATGTGACCAACATCCATAGTGATGATGTCACACCACACCTTGGCCTTATAAGAAGCAAACTCAATGGGAATCAGGCTACGCTCCTTAATCTCAATGGATGTGGTGTCAATCAAGGATACTTTGTAGGGTTTGGGGTGAGGCTCAAATTTCAATTTAAGAGTGGTCAAAAGGTGAAAAGAAACAACATTGATGCAACTACCACTATCCACAGTCACCTTGTAGCTCTCCTCTCCAATTTTGGTGAATGAGTGGAAGATTGTGGTCCTCTTCTAGTCATCTGTCGACTCGGATTGTATCAGGGTGCACCTAACCACACTCAACCTAGGGTCTTCACAAGGTGAAACTGGGTGGCATGGGACAACGCTCCCTCATCAGCCGAGTCCTCTAGGTCTCCCTCAACTTGGTGAACAACTTCCTCTACATCCTCTTGTTCGTCATCCTCATGCTCACCTTCAATGTAGAGGAATTTAGTTTGACTCAGGCACTAGCTTGCCACATGGCCATACCCTTGACATCGATAGCACTGAGTCCTAGGGTTGACTTCGAATGGTTCGCTAACAACTCTCCTTTCACCAACAGGAAGGGTTTTGATGCTGGAACAGCTAGTGACAAGCTTGCTAAAAGAAGAAGAGGGGCCAAAACGGAAAGTAGACTTGCCCATAGACATAGAATTGCCATGTGTGTCGCGGACCTTGACAGCTCTAGAAAAGAGAGCGTCCCTACATTCGTCCAAGTCCATGACCACCTGATAGGCCTGCTCCAATGTCAGTGTGCCCCGGGGAATGAGCTCCTGACGATAGTCATCTTGCAACCCAAATCAAAAGCGAGACAAAGTCTGTGTGGGGGTCTCAAGCTCTAAGGCACTGCACCGATTCAGATACTCATCAAACTTAGCAACATACTCAACAGCTGATTTGTTGCCTTAGGTCAGCCGGTTCCATTGGTCAAGCCTCTAGTAGAATGAGAGGGGAAGAAATTTCACCTTCAATCGCTCCATCCCATCCAAAGTTATTATAGGGTCTTCCCTCAGAGCAATTTGACGTTCCACATTTTCCCAATATTGGCCCGCTATGCCAGTCAACTTAATGATTGCAAATCTAACTTTCCTTTGCTCTGAAAAATTGTACCAGTCAAAGTAGCAACCCATGCCCACCATCCAATCCAGGAATGCTTGCGGATCCCGACAACCATCATAAGTGGGAGCGTCAAGTTTCACACTTTTAAGAATTCTGTCATCGGGGTTCTCCTCTATAGAGGATAGACCTTGCCCGCCTTCCCTCCTGGACGGGGTCTGATCACGCCAGAAGCCTAGGTTATGGTTGTGGGATCTCCGAACTCCATGCCAAAGGTTTCTAGAGGCAGCTTGGGAGGCTTCACTATCACTGGGCTCAGGAGTACCTCCGCATTCACTTTCTAACCTATCGAGCCAAGCATTTAGATTTGCTCGATATTTCCCAACTTAGCTAGGATCTTTTAAAATTTTGGACAGATTCTTAGAAGCCATTTGGGGTCTGTCAACAAATTAGTCTCGACCACTATGCAAAGGCAAACATGGGAGATGGGACCTAAATGACTAAATGATGATTAAGTCTACAGAGATCTTTTTCTTTTTTTTTGCAAATGTGCAACAAAAAAAATTCTAAACTCTAACCATGCTATGATACCAAAACGATGCGCTACTGTGACAAGATCCGATCAAACAGTACTAACAATGCTAAATAAAAGAACGAAGCGAATCTCAAACAACGTAATAATCAAAGCAGGGACTATGACAAGAAATTACGACCACATTAAGAATTAACTACACAATCCCAACACAAAATAGGCGTCGTCTGACACGTAATATCAAGATAGCCAATATAGGGCCAAATAAATGCACACGCTCATGATTGGGGTGGACAGCAAACACGATACTATGAAGGAGACAAACCGAGGTTCTACCGATCATTTAACCAAACAAAAGTAGTCACAGGTAGGGAGCGAGGTTATCAATGATACTCATGCACGTACCGACGTCGGCGTGGGTGGGCGGCGGCGAACGAGCGGTCCCGTGCAGTGGTTGGTGTCGGCATTGGTCGGGGCTCCACTGACAGGCGGGGTCCTGTTCAGGGTCAGGCGAGCCTAGCAGCGGCGGGTTAGCAGAGGTGGGGAAAGGAGAGGGAGTAGAAGGGAACGGCAGTCGCGGGAAGGGGGAAGCGGCGACGGATTGAGATGGCGGCTAGGGTTTGGTGGGCATCTCACCCCTTACACTCGCAACATATCCAAAGAGAAAATGTTATTTTTTCATTCATCAAAAAAATTGTGCAATACAATAGAGTTTCCCAAACCTAATATAGACTCCAACGAGGAGGGCCCAAAGATAAGAATGCCCATACAAGACCAAAATACCCTCAAAGACTCCCTATAGTACAAAAGAAGTAAAATAACACTAGATAAGGCAAAATGACACCACATAAAGTACGTTAACACTAGATATCTCAGCCCTGGAGTCATCTATGAGCATAAACTCGCAATGGAGGTGTGATGTCCTCATTACAACCCTATTTGAGGCTCTAGCTTCTTATGAATACTATTGTTCCTTTCTCCCCATAAGGCCCAAAGGGTAGCATGGAAGATAAGAAGCTATGCCACTATTGAACATGGAAAATTTTAAAATGAAATGATGATGTTCATTTGTTGAACATCGATACACATTTGTTAGTTATTTAAATAGTGTGTGTGCTATTTATTCCGTGTATTCGGTTTATCAGACGATTAAGGTTCGGGTACTAGATAATTCCCCATAAACTGCAGTTGGTATTTATTTACATCGGTACAAAATCCAAATACCCATGATTAACTGCCAAAAAAAATGTTGACAAATATAATATTAGCCGTGACGCCGAAGGCACAGTCACGGATGTTGCATGATATCTCTCAAAAGGGAGAGGCGTTACGCAACTTTTCGGAACATTAGGGTTATTTTGAGGTCTTGTAGGTTTGTTTGGGATTTTTAAGCAAGCCAAGTTACTTTGGAATCTCTAGGCTTATCGGGAATATGTATGTAATTTTTAGATGGGCCAAGACGTTTTTGTAACAATTGGGCTAAGCGGGGGTGTGCATGTAATTTTGAGACAGGTTAGACCATTCTTGCAATGTCCAGACTACGTAGGCATATTCAAGTGGGAAGTTTAGGGTTTGTTTGCAATTTGGCCTCTTATCAAGGTTTAATTGTGGCTTAGTGCTGACTGAGGGTTAAGCCTGGGTTCGGTACCGACTAGGGTTTGAAACAACTTAGTGTTGTCTAGGGTTTAGTTTTTTTTTAACTTTGACCCTTAGTCGGCCAGTCAAACTTGGGTAAGTCGGAAGTTTCTCCTTAATCTGCACTGTTGAGTCGATTCCGAACTTCGTCTTTATTTCATCAGACTGCAAGACACATTCATACCGTAACAACCATTTATGAGGACATTTGTGCAATTTCTAAAAATCCACGGGGTTTTACAGACCGGGGACATTTCTATAAACTCTCCAAGAGAGTACAAGGCATTGTTATAACATTTGCAATTACAAAACCTTTTCGATGAATTTTGAACTTTACAAGACCTTTTTTGCAAATGTACAGGACTTGTACACAGTTCTCGGAAATGTCCAGGGCTTTTACATAATTACAAGATTTTTCCAAACCTTTTCGTAAAAGTTGGGGTGCTTATGAGATTCCTAATTATTTCAGATAATCACATTACTTTTCCCAAAATATTTACAAGGAGATTGCATTAATCACAACACAAGAACATATATGTAGACTCCGGGAGGGAGAGTTATGTAACATTCCCTCTCTCGGAGCATTTTAAAGTACAAGCACAAAACACAAGCACAAGTCTTCCAAAGCACAAGACTTCAAAGCACAAAGCGCAAGCTTGCTCTCGTGTGTGCCTTCCATCTATCTTCAGTGTATGTCGCCTTGGGTCCCACTGGGGGTATTTATATAGCCCGGGGGTGATTATAAGCTTTATCTGGTCCAAAGGAGACTAATGAGGGTTTAACCGGTCCAAACCCCCAAATTGGGAGAGTTTAACCAGGCTAAACACCTTTAGTGGGGGTTTAACCGGACTAAACTCCCAAATTGGGGTTTAACCGGATCTCACTCCCCACTAGGGGAGTTTATCCGGTCCAAACCCCCCATTTGGGGGGTTTATCCAGTCCAAACCCCCCACTTGGGGGGTTTAACTAGTCCAAACTCCCAAGTAGGGGTTTATCCGGTCCAAACCCCATATGAGAAAAGTCTCGCCTTCCAGCCAACCAATCTTGACTCCTACCTTGTATCACCTTGGGTCTGCAATGTTGGGCCCTAGGAGACAGCAGTAGTCCAAATAAAAGATACAAAAATCTCCTATTTGGCAACCTAGAGCAAAAGCTACTCTCCGTAGGGCTCTCTCTTCCAAATTAATCCTCAATAGTTGGCTCTTGTTGAAGTTCAGTTTAAGGCAATTGAGTTTTTGTAGCAGCTCCAATATGAGTCTCATGACATATAGTTGCCCCTCATCCACTGCAAGAAAAATAATGGTGCCTTCAACATACTATAAGTGATTGATGTGCACACTCCCTGACCCAACCTGGAAGCCTTTAATCAACCCCTATGCTTTAGCTCTTAGCCACATCCTACTAAGAACATGTGCAACAAGGACGAAGAGTAGGGCCGACATGGGTCACCCTGCCGAAACCCTTTTCCACTATGAAAATAGGTGAAAGACTGTCCATTAATTAACACTGCAAAGCAAACTGATGTGACACAAGTTCGGATCCACCCAACCAGCCTTTCATCAAATCTCATGTTCTTGAGCACTGCAATAGACAATTCCAGTTGACACAATCATAGGCTTTCTCAAAGTCTAGCTTGATGACCACTCATTTTTTCCACTGAATCTTCATGGCATATAGACATTCGTGAGTGTTGGCCACGGAATTTATATATGATAAAAATATGTTCTTTTTGAAAAGAAACATTCCTCTATATGTGGAGGTTCATCATGTGGGTACGCATCGTATCAGACGATTTGAGTTCGGCTGCTAGACCTTTCCCAACTGACCGCAGTCAGTGTTCATTTACATCGGTCTAACGTCCGAACACCTTTGTTTAATTGCCAAAGAAAGCCTTAAAATCCCCTTCATAAGCCCTGATGTTGAGGATCGATTCACTTGAGCATCTCACAGTCACCACTCATTTACCATCAACAGACTGACTAGGCTAGGGTTTTATCAAAGTCCTCTTAAATTTAGGCAAAACCCTAGAACTTAGAAACGTGAATGCAATTTTGCAAAAGTCATAGGCATTTTTAAAGTGGCGAAAAGTTTCCCAAACCCTGAGGACGTTTTGGTACTTTTACCTCTCCCAGGGATATTTTGATAATTTTACCAGGCCAAGGGTATTCCTGAAATTTCTGAGTTAGAACGAAAATAGGGTTGCACCCCTGACTTCCCAGGGCGCTGAGGCCATTTACGGAGGGTTCTAGGGGCTACTAGGCCATTTCTAGATCGCAGGAGTATTTTAGTAATTTTACCAAACCCAACATTGACCTAGGTTCGAGGCGGCACCCAAGTGTCGGACTAAGCTGACAACGTCCTCACACCAAAGGAATGACGAGGGGCTCTATAGAAGGCTCACATACGTCAATTTAGTCAGAGGAGGGGTATATATATAATTCTCAAAAGTCGGGGGGGGGGGGGTTCTTATAATCTTCCCCGGTCGATGTATAGAGGAAGTTTGTAGAGTACATCGAGTACATTTAAGGCCCAAATGGGTATAAAAGGTTGTCGGCGAGTTGTCGACTGTACATCATAGAAATCCGCACTGACGCGGGAAATAGGGACGTAGCCCCAATTACAAGAGATTGCAAGGTAAGCCGCAAACAACAGGACTTTTTGTTTCTCGCCAGTCCGGGGAGGATATTTTCGTAATTCCCCCGTTATAGGTGCGGAACTACATAATTTAGTCGCCCCAGGGCGTAGAAACCCACAAATGTGACCCACAGAGGGGCATAATTACAACAATACCCCTTAGGGGTATAAATACAAAACCCAGGGACTCGCCCCTCACAGGTCAAAACAACGAACAAAGTCCTTGTGTCGAGTGCTTCGTAGATGCTTCTTCTCTTTCTTTTTTCTGCTTTTGTGTCGGCCCAGGGGGCTATTTATAGAAGGCAGGGAACCCACCTTGACAAAAATATGAGGATTTGCCTCAATTCTAACAAAAAAGTGGGCTTTAGCCCCAATTCTGATAAAACATGGGCTTTAGCCCCCAATCCTGACAAGGTGGGGTGGCCCATCCCTTTTTTTTTCTTCTTTTTTTTTAGAAACACGGGGGGGCTGGCCTGCGGGACCCAGTGGGGTCAACTGGCCCCGCGCGGGATCGGTTGACCCTGCTGGGGGCCCAGCGGGGTGACACAACCCCCGCGGGGGCCGGTCGGACCCGCTGGGGGTCCAGCGGGGCCATTTGACCCCCCGGGCACCCTTTTGGCCCCTCTGCAAGTGTTTTCTTCCTTTTTTCATCGCCCTGGGTCGAGGAGAAGCCGCCAATCTGTATTTATTGCTCCTGAGGTCCACTCTTTGCCGCGTGGCAGGAATATGTTGGTGGAGAACCGTGCGGGAGAGAAGGCTTGTTCGTCTGTTGTTCACTTGCGCGTCGTTCGCCGGGAGAGGAGTTTTTGCATCCGTCTGTGCCGTGTGGTACATAGTCGTTCGGCAACCTAGACAGGTGTGCGTGCGTAGTCCCTCTTAATTTTCCTTACTGCGACGCCACTTGTGATTGTATAGTCAGGCCGATAGACCCTAAATCGCGGAGGAACTCCGCGGTCCAACGACATCGGCGCTACGCCATACTTTTCGTCGGTCGTTACGAAACAAAATTATCGAAATATTTTGAGATATTTACGGGTACAACAAATGCCCCCCACGGAACATCCGTCACGGCCGGAGGCGGGGGCCAACGGCCCGTGCCCTTTGAAGGGAATCATAATTACATGCCTTTTGTATAGACTTCTGGGCTTTGTAGAACTACATTCAATGTTTATATTGCTGTCCTGGAGTGTTTGGCCTGACGTTGCTCTCCTATTTTTGTTTCTTTGCGCTTGTAGGCAACTAGGCATGGCTCGCAACAGCGGAGATAGGAGTCGGTCGAGGAGGCCAAGGGTTAGAGGCGTGGATGAGTGTCGTATTGAGCGCACTGGCCAACACATGCCACCTTTCCCTACCCGTGTCATTGATGAGGACAACTTCAGCCGTATGAACTTCGGCAATTTGTGGGTCGCTGAGGGCCCGACCGAGAGTGCTGGCGACAGTGAAGGCCCTGTAGATGTGTCTCGCATTACGAGGCAAGACGGAATTTATACATGTGATCACTCGGGGGGATATCTGCGTCACTACCCCCTGGATCGTCACCTTTATCGATTCCTCCAGAGCTTTGCACCGATCGGCATGGAAGACGACGACCCCTCACAGCCCGAGGAGAGGCGCCGCCTTGAGCGGGCCATATTAGTAGGGAAGGACAACATGCAGGGGTTACGTTCCTTGACATACCCGAGCTTTCCAGATGGCTTCACCCTGCAGAGACAGTACCCAGATCGGCAGAGTCTGGGCTCTTTTCAGCGGCATGAGAGCCTCATAGTTCGAGCTGCACCACTGGCTCCAACAATCTAGCACATGCATGAACAACACAAGAGCATGGATCAGATCGTGGATGGCCTCTTCCTGACGCCTTCAGGGGCGAGTTTTTCCCAGGAGGAGTACGCTCATGATTGCATGGTCGAGAGGGTTCTGGCGCTGAAGACCCCCAGTTGGTACGGAAAGTGGTCAGTTGTCTCGTCTCATAGCTATCACCGGGGCGCAACAGAGTGGCTCTAGGCCATCCTGACTGTCTACCGGTCAGTACTGGACAGGGTGGAGATCTGTCATGCAGTGACGGCCGCTTTGTACTCCTATCCTTGTCATACATGCCTGCTACATGCCTTGGCAGAGAGATTCAACCGCCGGTGGAACACTTTTGTCACAGCAGGAGGAGAGACTTCTTTGGACCTCTGGACTTTTCAGAGGATTTCTGGCCTTCCGATCTGTGAGAGGCCTTATGAGGAGCTGTCACTTGATGATTTACACCTTAGCTCCACTGATGGCACCGGGCGATATATTATGCCATATTGTATCAGATTCTTGATGAAGACCTGGAGGGATCTGGCTCGAGTTGGCACAGATCGGACCCCTCGCACCCCCAGGGTGACTTTGAACGCATGGGTGAGCCACTTCTACAGTGGCCCTTTCTGCTTCCATGAGGAGTTTGCTCAGTCTGGCACTACCTGGGAAGAATGCAGAGAAGTCAGAGTAGACATTCCTCCCCATTCGTGCCATGTGCCTGCACCGACACAGGGATGGAATTCGAGGGGGCTGCCTCCTATCACATACTTGGTGGCCTACTTGGCCTATTGGTTGGCCAGCTTTGTAGTTCCCCACGGAGAGGACGGGATCTTGCGGCCTGAGGTGATCTATCCAGCCCGCCTACTAGCATGTGGTCATAGACTTGCCATTGCTCCAGCAGCCCTGGCGAACATCTACCATTCACTTGGGGCTTTGTCTTCTCATTCATCGCCGCGGGAGAATAATATTATGCTGCCCACTCATTACTTGAGTGCATGGGCAGGATTGTTATTTCCAGAGCTCTCCCAGAGGACTCCAGTTGACAATCCGGCGGCGCCGCTGATTTTTCTGTCCATAAGACAGTCGTCACAGGATGTCGTGGTTCAACTTGCAGAGGCCCGACGGGCCTTGTCTTTTGTCCCAGTGAGGAGAGGTGACGGCCTAACCCTTGACTATTTCTCCTACTTTTACCGCCCTTATGCTGGGCAAGAGGGAGGCACCGTTGTCAGCAGAGTGTCTTCACATGCTTTACTCTCCCCCCACGGCTTAGCGGAGTGGGTTATGTGCATCCGCCCCAGTGTTCTAGTCTATCGGCGCTCCAGCACAACTATACTCAAGCCCTATTACCCACATCGGTTCGCCAGGAACTTTGGGTATGATCAGGACATCCCTTCGAGTGCAAACTCTCCTCTGGCTCTTCAACTGTACCGGCACAGGGACGTGCATTTAGTAGCGGCAGCGTGGTAGGACTTTCTCTGCCGCGAGGTGAAACAGGGGTACCTTATTCCAGAGCAAGAGAGTAGAGGCCAGTTTGACATATATTATGCACGCTGGTGGTTCAAGGCCAGCAATGTTTTTCGGGAGCACTGTGATGCCATTCGAGCCGCTGAAGAGTAGCGCCTGAGGAAGGAGGATCTGCCTCCTTTATTTATGGACCCAGCCTTTATCCGATCCCATTTTTCAGGAGCCGCCCGGGCCGTCAGTGACATTGAGGAGCGGTGGCGAGAAAAAGGCTTGACGGTTCTTGTAGACAGGAGCTAGTATAATAGGGCTTTGAAGCCCTTGAAGAGTACACCGGCAGCAGCATCTACAGCCCCTTCTTCCTCTGCCTCAGGGGCCGCCCCAGTCCCTTCAAAGGCCTACTCTTGGTGGGAGGACTTGCAGGCGTCCTGCAGGGTGACAAAGAAGTCTCAGTTGTCTCAGCCGATACCTGAGGGAGCACTCGAGGGCAGCACATTTGTAGAGTGGAGGGCCCACGTGATCAATGTTGTGGGCTGTGCGGGCCCACTGGAGTATATTTCAGGTCTGGAGATGACGGTGACCCCCATTGCCATTTTCGAAATTGCCAAGGCGGCAGCCCATGTTCTCCGATTGAAGCCGGAGCAGATAATTTTGAAGCCCGTGAGACTGATAGAGACCACAGGTAATTATCTCCTTTGTTGGCTTTTCCATATGCATGTATATTCTTCATATTTTGGAACATATGTTATACCCATTCTTTTAATGACTACAGGTGGAGCTGCTAGGGTGGCCGGCGCTGGCCCATTGGAGGGTCCTCCCGATACAAGGGCGGAGAGGGATACTACCGCAACAAAGAGACCTCGCACTGAGAGTCTCGGAGGGGCCGCGAGGTCTTCGTCCCGCCTTCGACTCGAGGAAGAGTCTCCCGTGATTGAGGTTGTCTCTAGTGAGTGGCATATTTTGATATCCGTTGCCTTTAGGCTTATATGCAATGTTATGAACATGCTTTGCTTTGCCTAATGCGGCTCCTCCGAAGGCTAGGATCGGCATGAGTTTCTCTCCTCCCCAGGCGAACACCTCTGCGGGGGCGGATATGCCTCTGGATGAGCCTATGCCGAATAGTATTTCCAGCTTTGAGGAGTTAATCTCTCCTACATATGATTATACGTCGGCGACGGCTAGCTCCCCCTTGCCTATCGCCACAGGGACCCCGGGTCATCACTCTTCAGGTAATATGCTCAGCCATGCCTCTTCATTGATACAGGAAGAATTGGAGGTCACTAATTCTTTAGTGTTGTACTTTGGTTATGCAGGAGTTCCTGATACTGCTCCCCCTGTCTTAGCAACGGGAGACAATGCCGAGTCCACTTCTGGGAGTGGGGGTTCTGGGGCTTCTGATTCCCTTACCAATGGGAGTTCGAGTTCTTCCTCAGGTGCTAAGACCTCGAGCTCTTCCTCAGGCGGGAGAGCTTCCTCGACCCCATCTGACTCCCGAGAAGATGGAGAGTTGGAGGATGCTTGTGGTGAGCGTAGACGCATTTTTGCCTTTTTCGCCTGACCTCTTCTTGTAAAGATCTATTTGGCTTATATGATTCATCATTGTATAGGAGTTGACCTGGCCGGCTCTATGGAGGAATTCTCACAGCTTATTAAATCTAGCTCATTCATGGACATCTTGACTTATGGTGATGCCCCAGAAGCTAAAAGGGCTATGGAGACGGCCCTCGTGCTGGTACCGGCGACACTTCTGCTGGGGCATTCCCCTCGTGCTGGTACCGACGAGGCCAGTGTGGCTGCCCTTTCAAGTAAGAAGCCTACAGACTTATATTGCTATATCTTTTCCTCTGGCTGCATTGCTGAGTTGACTCATACCTATCGCATTATATATGTGGATAGCGACCGGCCAGGCTGTCGAGGATGGCGTACAACGGCCTGATGGGGCTACCCCGAGAAAGGAAGTTCCCCAGGGCTCGCCAGAGGGCCAGTGCAGCCCTGGCCATGGCGCCCTACCAGCGGACCTCCAGCTTACAGGTCGCCTCTGCCAATGAATGACCCAGCTTGTGTCCACATTTTGTTTGTGGTATTAACCATTTCCTTATATCTGTCTTGCAGGTTCTCCTTCCTTAGAGCCGGCGGCTGAGATCCCTACGACAGCAAAGTCTCCCTGTGAGGCAAGGCCGACCCCTGTGAGTGAGCCAGCTGACTCCAACAAGGTCCCCGATACGGAGTCCATCCCTCCTAGCATAACTGAGGGAGGTGATGTTGTTGAGACAGGTACGTGGTCGCCCTTTTAGAGCTCAACATTCTTTGTGTGCCACTTTATATATGGACAATCATGAATACATGTTGTTATTTGAATTGCAGAGAGCCGGGCTGCAAATGCACCGCCTGATGGACCGGTGCTAGCCTCCATGAGCGCTCCTTCCTCGGCCGTTGGGGAGGAGTATACTTCCGCAGTTATTCCCGCACACGAGGCAGTTTCAGATATACCAGAATGTCGTGTCCTTCGTGGCTTGCGTGCATATCCTCTTGATTGAGAACATGCACTTATTCCACTTTTCTTTGATCGCAACTCTCCCTTGAGAGAGGCTCCAGAGGTACTCGCGGACTTTCCTGCTCTCGGGGTTGAGTGGCCTGACACCCCTCAGCCTGGGGTGGCGTTGGTAGATGCCGAAACAGCCGGCTGGCTTCTCCAGGGTCTTGAGCAGCTGATCCGGATGGTCCCCTTGCCGATTGCGGAGGCTCTGAAGGGCAGCCTGGAGGCCTTTACCCGTGGTTATCACACATTTGGCCTCCCCCGAGACGCATGGACGGGGAGGCTGACAGCTTTGTAGAGCAAGTTCGCCCGCCTTCATATCGCACAGGAGCAGAGGCGGAGGACTCAGCTGATGATCCAACAAGAGGAGCGGCTCGGCGGACTGCGAGCAGCTCGGACGGAGGTCGAGGCTCGAGCTACGGCCGTTCGGGAGCGTGACCAGGCCGTCTCCCTGAGGGTAGAGGCGCTGCAAAGGGAAATGCAGGCTCTTTTGCAGCAGACGCAGGAGGCTAAGGAGGAGCGCAGGCGCTTGTAGGCTGAGGCAAAGACTCTTCGCTAAAGGCTTGAGGGACTCCAGGAGGAGACTCTTCAGAGCGAGACTCGCCTTGCTGACCTGAGGCGGAGCGAGTCTAGTGCTTGATAGGCCTTGGCGCCCTTATGTACTTGTACGCATGGCTTTTACACTTTGCCCATTTTCACATTGGTTACCCTGAGGGCTTGTCTCGGGCACCATTTATTTTTATGACAGAAGTGAATAAAGGACAGAGCTCAATATATATATTTTTGCTTCCATCCTCTTGCATATATGCCTCCTCTTCTTTTTTTTGTCACTTTACCCGTCCTACCACCCTTTCGGGTTTTCGCCAGGACTGGCCCCCTTTAGCTTTTTCCAGTACGCCATTGCGGGTTTTCACACTGAGGGGTACCCATTTTTGCCTAAGGCGCTGCTGCACCCGTAATTTTCTCGAAATACTTCGAGAATTTCATTCCGAAACAACCGACGGAAAAGATACGGTGTAGCGCCGATGTCGTCGGACTGCGGAGTACCTCCGTGATTTAGGGTCTATCGGCCCGATCATATTATCACAAGTGGCATCGCGGCAATGGAAGTTAAGAGGAAGACATGCATGCACGCCTGTCAAAGCGGCCGAGCAAGTGTATCACACGGCACGGACGGGCACGAAGATTCCTCCCCACGCAGAGCCACCACGGCTTCTTCTCAACTCAGATTGACAGAAACGGAGCAAAACGGCGCGAAGAGGGGCCAAAACGCATGTCTGAGGGTCAAACGAGCCCTCCCGGACGCGAGAGGGGACCGCGGCCACCCCGTCGAGGTCGGCGGGGGTCGCGTGATCCAGCCAGCCATCTGGCGGGGTCGCGCGGCCCCGCTGTGGACTGGCTGGGTCGCGCGACCCCGCTGCCCAGCGGGGCCGCGCGACCCCACCAAGAACCTCTGGGGTCGCGCGACCCCTCCCCACTCTCTCTCCGGTGTTCAAAAAAAAAGGAGGGATTTTGACCCCCTCAGCGGGGTCATTTAGCCCTTTTTGGTGGCCAGAGAGGTCAAAATGACTTTTTGCCACCCCACCTTGACAGAATCAGGACAAATTCACTCATTTGACCCCTCTGGGCCCTCCCGCCTTCTATAAATAGACCTTAAGGGTCCAAGTGGAGGAGACGCACACAAAGGAGGAGGATTACGTACGTACGGAGCACTTCTAGCACTCAGAGCATCCAGCGTTTGGAGTTTGTTCGTTTGTTTCCACCCGTGTGGGGTAAGTCTCCGGGTCTTGTATTTATGCCCCTACGGGATATATTTACATTTATGCCCCTCAGTGGGCTATGGTGGTGATTATGCCTCTCAGCGGGCCATGTTTGTAAGTCTTTTCGTCCCGGGACGACTAAGTCATGTGGTTCTGTCCTTACAATGGCGGAATTACAAAAAATGTTCTCCCGGGATCGTAAAAAGATCAAAGTCCTGTAATTTACAGTTATGTCTTATAACTTTTGTAATTGGGGCTACGGCCCTATCTCCTTCGTGAAAAATTATGGGAAAACCCCTATCTTCCACAAAATTGCATATATACCTCTCCTCTGGCCTAATAGACAAATAGGTGTTTTCTATGAAATCCTTGTCATTCTTTCGGTCTGGGAGTGTTGTTAATTCAGTCCAACATTTAGGTATCATTTTAAACCTACGTCTAGGGTCTGGTAAAATTACCGAAATACCCCTGTGACCTCAAAATGGCCTCAGAGCCCTTGAAACCCTCCAGAAACGGCCTCCATACCTTGGGAAGTTAGGAATTCGATCCTACTTCCATTTCAACCCAGGAATTCCATAAATGCCCCTGGCTTGGTAAATTACCAAAATACCCCGCGTGGTCCAGAAATCTCTCTCTACTTCTTAAATGCCTACGGCTTCTGCATCTTTGCATCCCTACTCTGAAATCCTAGGGTTCTGCCCAGACTTAACCCTAACCTAGTCAATATGTTGGTGGTGAACGAATGGAGAGCTCCTCGAGCGAGAGTGCCCTTAACATCCGAACCTATAGAGATGAGTTTAGGGATTTCTTTGACAGTTAAACAAAGGTGTTCGGACGTTAGACCGATGTAAATCAACACTGACTCCGGTCAGTGGGGAGAGGTCTAGCACCCGAACCCAAATCGTCTGTTACGATGCGCACCCACGGAATCACCCTCTACTCACATGGGGGGGATGTTTCTTTTCAAAAAGAACAAAAATCTACATTTTATCTATGATAAAAAAAAACTCGATTAGATTTTTTCCATGTCTCACAGACAGGCACACCCGGTGGGACATTTCCCGCCTTTCTTCTTTCTGTCAAAGAAAGTCTCTAAACCTTTTACAAGGTTCTGGTTTCCCTCCTCTTCCTTTTACAGGACGGGAAGAGGAGGGTATACGGCTCTCTACTCATCTGAGAGCTAATCGCGCTTCTGCGCCCTTCTCCGTTTGTGCTACGCACCACCACCACCACCACCAGCGATGGCAGCCGTCACCTACGGCCCTCAAGTCGTTGCCGACCATGCCAGGTTCGGATACCTGGCAACCCCGATTGTCTTCGGTGACTTCCCAGCGGTCGTTGGCTCGCCCTTCTTCTTGGGCGTGCCAGTGGCTGAAGTCAGTTCAGCCGCCCCTGCAGTACCAACCATTGAGGGTGTTAGGCCCTCAACCTCAACTGCTGGTCGAGTCCGCTCGGCTAAGATGACTACTGTCGGGGTGTCAGGCCCCTGGCTCCAGCAACTGGCCGGGTCCTCCCGGTCAAGAAGACAACTACTGAGGGTGTCAGGCCCTCCGCTCCATTAGCCGGTCGGGTTCGCCCGATCAGCAAGACTACTGTCGGAGGTGTCAGGCCCTCAGCCCATCAATTGGCCGAGATCGTTCGGCCCGGAAGACTACAGAGGGCGTCAGGCCTTCCGCTTCAGCTGATCGGGTTCGCCCGGTCGAGAAGACAACCGTCGGGGGTGTTAGACCCTCGGCCCCAGCAGCTGGCCGGGTCAGTCCGGTCCACAAGCCGACTATTGAGGGCGTCAAGCTCTCAGCTTCAACCGGCCGGGTCCACCCGGTCAACAAGCCAGTCGATGGGGGTGTCAGGCCCTCGGCTCCAACAATTGGTCGAGTCTGCTCGGCCAATAAGCCAGCTCCTGAGGGTGTCAGACCCTCTATTGCAGCAGCCGACCGGCTTCGTCCGGCCAACTCTTCACAAACCAAGGGTGTCAGGCCCTCTGTCTCAGCAAACGATCGAGTTTTCTCGGTCAACCAGATTACTGTCGGTGCTGCTCCTGCTCAACGGGTAACTCCACTGCGGCTACCCTCAGAGGTGCCGCCCCTGCTCAACGGGGGCAACGCCGCCGCCATCAGGATGACGCCATGCCTATGGCAGGCACCCCCACCACTGCCCCTGCTCAACGGGGGCAACGCCGTAGCCGCAAGGGTGCAAAGTCCGAAGCGGCTGCCTCTCGCTCCGGCAAGACTGTAATTGTCGGAGATATCCGCATCCGGCTCGATGGAGGTGAGCCAATCCTGCCACGGGATCGTCACGTCCCGACTATTCCTACCTCCAACCGCTTCGAGCCCCTCCGGCAAGTCCGGGAGGACGGAGCGAAGAAGAAGAAGTCTGCCGTAGCGGCGGCAACCCAAGGCCCTCTCCAACGGCCCAAGCCACGAGCTGCCCGGTCAAGGATAGGGGGCAACCCAGTGGAGGAGCGTCAGCTCCATCTGAAGAAGATCTGGGTCACCAAAGAGGAGGCCCGGATTATAAGGCGTGCTAGGGCTGATGAGCCCTTCCGCATGTCAGAACTTCAGCGGATGTGGAGTCCGCCAAGCACTGAGGCCTCGACGTCTGCGAGATTTATATCTCAACCCCTACGGGGGCAAAAGCGCCGAGAAGCCGGCAAGAAGGTGCGACCGACCTCCCCGTGGACTGGTTCCACGCACACGGAGGAGGATCGCTCCCCTCAGCCATCTATATCCCGAGTATCTGTCTTTGACAGACTGGGGATGCCGCCCAAGCCGGAGCGACAACCGCCCAAGAAAAAGAGGGTGGTCCAGGTGACAGATGACACCATCAAAGTGTTCACCTGTTACGCCACCTCCGGCGACAAGCAACCCAAAGGCACCTCGGGGGAACTCAATCAGCCTCTTCAATACTCGAGGAGGTCAAGGTCCAGGTCCCGGGGCCTGGCACAAACACAACAAGCGCCGGCTACCGGTACATCTCAACCCGAGCCGGCACGGCAAGAAGAGCGCCAGGAAGACGTCCACAGTGTTGATGAGGACAGTCACTCCCGGCACGAAGAAGAGCTGGGGGAAGAGCCACGAGCCCCCACATTGGAAGACCTTCGACGGGAGAACCTAGAGCTCAAGAACCTGCTACAGTCGCTCTTGCGCGAAAAGGAGGTTCCTGCCCCGCCTCAAGCGGCACCGACTTGAGCGGATCAGCAGCCTTCTCCCATTCCAGCAGCAGCCAATGCCTCTGTCATGGCTGCAAGACTTCCACTGGCGGTGGACTTCGAAGTCCCGCCGCATGAAGCCAATGCGCAGTCATCTGCTACTCCTGCCGCAGAAAGTCTCATGGCGCAGAAGCAAATGATTGAACGCATTGTAGAGGCAAAGTTTGCGCAACATGGGGAGGGAGTGGCTACCGTTGATTTATACAGTGTGCCTTATCCCCTCCACCATCAATTCAAGAAGCTTCCGCCTGACTGCCAGAAGGCCCCGAAACTCCAGAAGTTCAACGGGCAGGGCTCTCCACATGAACACCTGACCTACTATATGACGGCCATGGGTGAATTAGCCCTGAAAGAGGCATATTTGCTGCGGTATTTCGCCACGTCCTTGACTGGCACCGCCTTCCAGTGGTATTCAAGGTTAAAGCCCAACTCAATATCTGATTGGGCTGATATGCAGAAAAAGTTTGTCGACCGCTTCCAAATGATCGAACGCAAAGTCTCCCTAGCAGAGCTTTGTTCCCTTCGACAGAAGAAGAGTGAAACAACATTGGACTTCATCAAGCGATGGAGGGATGTCAACATGCGCTGTGATAACCCTCCGACGTCGGAAGATGCGATCACCATCTGTCGCAGGGGTCTCTCAGCAGAAGTCAGTGAAAAGCTTATGGGCTCAAACATCAGAAGCTTCGACCAGCTCAACACGGTGGTCGCGGAGATTGAGATGTTCTTTACTAACCACCCTACACAAGCTTCTGCCAAAGGCAAATCCTCCAAAGACCGTCTGGCTAGCGGTAAGGAGGTGAATGCCGTGGACTTCTCCCTGACGAATGGAGATAAAGGGGAAGGAAAGTCCAAAGGAAAGGGCAAGAAGTCTGATAACAAGGCAAGCGCGTCCCGGTTGGCAGAGAACATGAAGACGCCTTATTCCTTCAAGAAAGAGCATACTAAAATGCTCTTTGATCTATGCATGAAAGAGCAGCTCATCACCCTGCCGGATCCGCGGAAGCCTGCGGAGGTGGATAAAACTGACGATCCTACCTATTGTGTGTATCACCGGAGGTTGGGTCTACCATCAGGGATTACTATGTCTTCAAAAACATAGCAGAAGAGCTCATTCAAAAAAGTTTGGTAAACATGCTGGGCCATGCAGTCGACCCACCACAGCCGCATGCTTGGGGTCGATCGAATCGATCGGCTAACATCGTCCACATGGTGGCGATGGTTTCGAGCTCCAACGCCTCCGAGGCCGGGCCTTCAAATCAGCAATCCTACACCGGCCCGGGGGCCGCCCCTTCTTCATTCCCTGAATTTCTAGCACTGCGGAGAGCCATTCGAAAAATCCGACGGGAAATCCGACAGTTGCAACTGGAACAGAGGCGTCTGCTGCAGTTCCTGGAAAGCATTGATCAGCAGTTGTCCACTTTCCCCTTCGGTCCATTTGCCAGGGGGTTAGCTCCAGCCCACATACGGGAGACAGGTGTATCACCTACCGACCGGGCTCCGCTCAGGGGTTGGCTCTCTGAAGAGTCCTCAGATTCATCTGAAGACGAGGAGGACTCACTGGAAGGCGAGGAGGCTCCACTTCAAGTCGAGCTCCCAGAGAAGTTATACTCCTTCCCTTGCGAGAAGACTCCAAACATCTTCTTCGCTTGCCAGCGGGCTGGACTCATAAGCCCGTCACCCATGGAGCAGACACCAGGTGCTGCTTCTCATCAAGGCCATTGCCCATATCATGAAGTTGTTGGCCATATTATCCACAACTGTGAGCCGTTCAAAGACCTCGCCGAGGACCTAATCAGGCGAGGGAAAATCAATATGGGTGAATTCCTGGTCGATCCACCGCAGCCACATGCACGGGAGAACCTTCACTTCTCCGTCAACGTCATACATGCCTCGGCAGCTTTCCAGTTCCCCGAGCCGCAGGAAGAAGGAGTCAACTCCCAGGGAGCCAATTCCCAGTCTCCCAAATCCACACTATGGTATCCGGGGTGGCGATCCTCTCATCAGTGTTCTTTTCCTAAGGAAGACACTGAGAAGATTTTTGACAAACTTCTGGAAGATGGCTGGGTGCTGACACATGACCTGCCGTCTTATTACAATGAGACGGCCAAGAGTCACCCCCACTATTGCAAGTATCATGCAAGGGTGTCTCACCCTACTCGGCAATGCCCAGAGGTTCAGGACTTCATTGAAGCCCTCATCCAGAGAGGGGTTGTCGATACTCGGGGGAACTCCATGACAAGGTTGCGTCTTGCAGAGGCCGCCAGGGAGACTCTCCAACATATTCGGCGAGAAACTAAGGCTTTCTCCCGATTAGTCCGACCAAGTGAGCCCGCGGAAAATGATGAATTCCCATTACTCACTAAAGGCAAGGCCACCTATAAAGGGCCTAAGGTCCAGAACCCAGGAAGCCAAGCCGGGGAGAGAGTTCCAAGGTCCGTCCCAGGTCGAGTCAGCCTGGCATCGTCATAAGAGAGAACTCTCGGCCAGACAACAAAGGCAAGCCAAGGCGTCAGAGCCTTCAGCCAAAGCTCCTGCCAAGTCAGCAAGGCCATTAGTCGTGGAGAGGACTCAACCTCTTGAGCCCGCGAAGGCCCCAGTTAATGCTTCTGTCAAGCCGGCACCGCCGCCAATTGTAGAAAGGCCTCAGCAGCTCAAGCAAGCCAAGCCACCAGCCCAAGCAAAGTCGGTGGAACCACAAAGCCCCCAGAGGCCCACTGTGGACTGGCAGAGTTCCAGGAGTTGCCTCCTGAAATAATTGCTCAGGCAATCAATGCCACCTTCCAAGCTCAGCCGGAGGAGGCCAATTGGACCAAGGTTGCCCCCAGAAAGAGCCGTGGCGCTAAAGCTCCTAAGGAGCCAGCTCGGAGCAGAAAGCAAAATGCCGGGGGCAAACAAGTCCCACCTCCAAAGCAAACTCCCCTTTCTTCTCAAGAGGCGGCCCGCCAAAAGAAGCAAGAGAAGAACCGTAGGAAGAATTTGAAGAGGAGGTTGAAGAAACAAGCTGAGCAAGCAGCGGCTATGGAAGCTCCTAAGGAGCCAACTCCTCTGCAAAGACTACAAAAGCTCATAGATGAGCTCGAGGAGTACACTCCCCCTTGTCCCACCAGGATCGTCACTCTGGACGAATACATTCCTTGGGATAAGCTTGGGCGAAAAGCCCGCCTTTTGCAATGGCTCCAGGAATGGCCCACCGTCTTGAAGAAGGTGAAGACTTTCCAATCCCGGAAGAGCTCTCCTTATTCTACAACGATGAGGAGCTCACTGTCGAGATGCTCGAGGAAATGCTGCAAGAGCTCTCCTGCAACATGGTGGCGATTCCGCCACCTGACAACATTTATTGTCCCACGGCTGATAGCACTGGAGGCAAGGCTCCTATAGCAACATATCAGCGTCGCTCGGCAAGAAATGGCCGAGGACGTGGCCGGGGACGTGGCCGAGGACGTGGACGTGAAGGTCCCCTGACTCTTGACCGGGTCATACTGTTCAGAGGAGAGAAGCCGGGTCCTGTCCCAGAAACCCAAGTTCGGGGAATCCCCTTTATTCTCAACTCCTCAGAGGGTCCAGGCCCCATCTCAACGGCTAAGCCGGGTGACGTCCCTTTTACAATCACATCCTCTGATGAAGAAGAGGAGACAGCCAAGTCGCCAAAGTGCGAGAGGGTGTCAGAGCAGGTCGGCCCCTCCAACAACGTCGAGCCCGCAAGCCCAGCAGGTCCTTCTAATGAAGACCAGCATGATGGGCCTTTGCCATCTCCAGAGGAGTCTTTGGCTCCGCTATTCCAAGAAGATGCAGAAGGCCAGAATGACGAGCAACGCCCTTCTAAGCGAGAGAAGCCTCGCCAGGCACCGAAGACTCTGGCGGAGATCATCCCGCATTTGACAAGACCCGTGCTCGGGCGGATCGCAAGATCATTCATCATATGAAACGGTTCCCAACAAATATTACTATTTGGGAAGCCATCGCCTGAAGCAAAGATCTCAGAGAGGCTCTTCTCAAGATACTTCAAGACCCAGAGGCATATGAAGCCCATGTTGCAGAGTTGCAAGCTCAAGCATATGAGGCACTCACAGCCAACATTTCCTTCACGGACAAAGACATGTTGCTGTCCTCTCCGTGCCACAATCGCCCCTTATATATGAAGGGGACGATCAATGGGCATGACGTGAATCGCATCCTGGTTGACGCCGGAGCAGCCGTCAACATCATGCCTTTGAAGAGTTTCAAGTCTCTATACTTGGCACCTTATTTACAAAAGGTGACCGATGTCAAGATCTCGGGATTCAATCGAGTTCCGAGGAGGCGTTTGGTCTGGTTCTGGTCAAATTAGCTTTAGGCGATTTTGTCACCCAAGCGACATTTTATATCATCAACTCTGACACATCTTACAAGATGCTACTTGGAAGGTCATGGTTGCATGAAAACTGGGTTGTCCCTTCAACTCTGCACCAGTGCATTAAATATGCCAAGGGGAGTAACATACGGTCTTCGCAGACGAAGCCCCGTTCCACCCCAATGAGTGCCATCTGGCCAATGCTTCACTATATTTTGGGAAGCCCACTCTAGCAGTCCCCGAGCCTATAAAGGACAAAGGAAAGCAAAAGGTGGACCTTGAAGTTGAGGAAGGGCAGCTCTTCACTGTCAACCAAGACTTGGTAAAACTGCACAGGTTGAGCCTCAATGTCACCTCCAAGCCAACTCAACCAGAAAGGCGAAATGTTGACTTTGAAGCCAACCTCATCAACCGGGTCATTGACGGGAGTATCTCCTTACCGCCTAAGTGCCTTCAACTCTCGTCCCAACGGGAAGAGTATGAGGTGGAGCAGTTGAAGACCTTCACAGTCTCCTATCAACGAAGAAGGAGACGCAACAAGGGCAAGGGGAATAAGCCGATCATCTTTTATAAAGGTGACTTAGTCCCACCGTGCCCTCCTAAAGATGACTTCGGTTGGGATACTCCCACCGATGTGACGCCAGAGCCAGTCTAGGAGATGGACGATATGCCTAAGTACATCAGGAAGATGTGTAAAAAGCATCACATCCCGCAAACTCTGGACCCCGCGCGAGCGGCGTACTTCCATCAGCTATGGAATCCTCCGCAAGTCCGCGGGCAGCCTCCCTTCTCCCGCAAAGATACGCGAGGACTCGGCTATGACCAGGAGACGGACTTCGAGGACCATCTTGCAGTCAATGCCATAGGGCTAATGCCTCTCCCTAACGGACAAGCTGAAGTTGAGCCTAACATTGATAACTCTGTAAGAAAGTCCAATGATGTGTCTATGACACCCTCACCTTCATCAGGAGTCGACAATGATCACCCTTCAGAGGGAAGAGTAGCCCAGCCTCCTAACCGTCGGCAAGATGAGGCCAATCCTTCGACTTCAAGCCACAAGCAAGACTGCTTCGAAGAATTTGAAGTTTACGAAGCCAACACTGATGACGAGGGAGACTTCGTCGACCTCCAACCAGCTCCACCCGAGCTTGAAGACGGTGGTCAAGCAACTGTGGACGAGTTGATTGAGATCAATCTCGGAAGCAAAAGTGACTATCGTCCCACCTTCATAAGTGCTCTCCTCAGTGAGAAAGAAAGGCAGTCGTATCGACAACTGTTAGAAGAGTTCAGGGATTGTTTCGCCTGGACTTACAAAGAAATGCTCGGGCTCGACCCTTCTGTGGCTGAACATGAGCTGGCAATACTTTCAACAGTCAAGCCAGTCAAGCAGGCTCAACGGCGTATGCGCCACGAGCTGGAGTTGAAGGTCAATGTTGAGGTTGATAAAATGCTCAATGTGGACTTCATAGAGCCTTGCATGTACCCTGTGTGGCTCGCCAATATAGTCCCTGTCAAGAAGAAGAACGGTCAAGTTCGAGTCTGCATCGACTTCAGGGATTTGAACAAAGCATGCCCGAAGGACGACTTCCTTGTCCCGATCACCGAGACAATGGTTGATATGACCACCGGTCACGAAGCCTTGTCTTTTATAGATGGGTCGTCAGGCTATAATCAAATCCGCATGGCCATCAAAGACAAAGACCAAACGGCTTTCTGATCTCCTAAGGGAATCTTCAACTACAAAAGGATGTCGTTCGGTCTGAAGAATGCCGGCGCAACCTATCAAAGGGCAATGACCAAGATCTTCGACGAGATGCTACATGACCTTGTCGAATGCTATGTCGATGATCTGGTCGTCAAGACGAAGAAGCGGGAGAATCACTTAGCTGACCTGCGTCGAGTCTTTGAAAGGCTTCGGCAACTTTAACTCAATATGAACCCAATGAAGTGCGCCTTCGGCGTCTCTAGCGGCAAGTTCCTTAGCTTTATTGTCAGGTACAGAGGCATAGAAATCGATCCTGACAAAATCAAGGCCATAAGGGGACTGCCTCCGCCCAAGAACTTGACAGAGCTCAGATCTCTTCAAGGAAGACTCGCCTATATCAGGCGATCTATCTCTAATCTCTCAGGAAGATGTCTACCTTTCGGCAAATTGATGAAGAAAGGAGCACCCTTCATATGGGACGAAGACTGCCAGAAGGCCTTCGACCAAATCAAGGAGTATCTGCTGACTCCTCCTGTCTTAGGGGCACCTATCACAGGGAAGCCCCTTATCTTATACATTGCTGCCATGGATGCCTCTTTGGGGGCTCTACTAGCCCAGATCAATGAAGAGGGCAAAGAGCAGCCGTTGTACTACCTCAGCTGAAAGCTGATCGGGCCTGAGCATCGGTATGCTCCTATGGAAAAGGTGTGCGCAGCTCTGGTGTTTGCTGTCAAGAAACTAAGACACTACCTTCTAGCTCATCGGGTGGAGCTCATCTCCAAATGTGATCCACTCAAGTTCCTGCTCAGCCAGCCTGTCCTCTCTGGTAGGCTCGGCAAATGGGCGCTTATCCTCATGGAGTTCGATATTACCTTCGTCCCACGCAAGGCGATCAAGGGACAAGGAATGGCGGAGTTCTTAGCAGCGCACCTTGTGCCGGAAGATTCACCGCTCAACTTTGAGCTACCCGATGAAGAGGTGTTGGTACCTTCTCAACAAATTGGGGAGCATTCTGAAAAGGTCCCATCACAGATGGAGTCGAGTGTCCTCACCCTTGATCTCCCACATTGGGAGCTATATTTTGATGGTGCCTCTCGGACAATCAAAAGGGCCGGCTGCCTTACAGACTATGTTTCAGGCGCGGGGATAGTTTTTGTATCTCCGCAAGGCGGCATCCTCCACAACTCTTGCGCTCTCATGAAGTCCCTGACTAACAATGAGGCGGAGTATAAAGCGCTTATTATTGGGCTTCAGCTGGCCCTGGAGATGGACATTAAGTGCATCAAGGTGTATGGGGATTCTCAGCTCGTCATTCGACAAGTATTGGGCGTCTACGACGTCCGGAAGAAGGAGCTCATCCCCTACCATGCAGCCGTCATGAGGCTCGAAGGAAAATTCTACCTATTTGAAATAGGTCATGTCCCCAGAGGCAGCAACTCCCAGGCTGACGCTCTTGCAAAGTTAGCAGTAACCTTAAAGCTCCCGCCTGAGGGAGAATTAAATATTACTGTCAGACACCGAAGGCTCATGCCAAGTGTGCTCGACGAAGAATCCGACCTCATTATCTACGAGGTCGACAACAGCCAAGAGGAGAATGCTCCCGAGGAAGAAGATTGGCGTGAGCCGATCATAAAAATAAAGAACGGCTGGCTCCCTCCTGATCGGGCTCAGAGGGTACAACTGCTACGCAGGGCGACATCCTACCAGTTGATTGACGGCCTACTCTTTAGGCTCGTCCATGAAAAGGACCGATCGGTCCTCCTACGCTGCCTTTCATCCAAGGAAGCAAAGACTGTCATGCGCGAAGTCCACTCCGGATTGTGCGGAGCGCATCAAGCGGGAGCCAAGATGAAGAACAACATCAAGCTCAAAGGGTTTTATTGGCCCACCATGTACGAAGACTGCAACCAATATGCTCGTACATGTCACCAATGCCAAGCATTTGGTCCAGTGCCTCGGAGGCCGCCTAACCCGCTCCATCCGACCACGCCTACTTGGCCGTTCGCGGAATGGGCATGGATATTGTGGGACCATTCCCATCATCGTCCCAAGGGCACAAGTTCATACTAGCCGTCACTGATTACTTCTCCAGATGGGCGGAAGCCATTCCACTACGGGAAGTTACAGGAGAGATAGTTGCCCGCTTTGTGAGGCACTATATCATATACAGATTCGGCACCCCTAGCCGGATTATATCTGACAATGGGACGCCATTCAAGAACAAGATTGTTTATGCCTTGGCGGCCAAATTCCATATTGACTGGAGGACGTCATCAGTCTACAACCCCAAGCCAACGGGTTGGCCGAGGCCTTCAACAAGACCCTTTGTAAGCTGCTGTCCAAGATAGTAGGCGGTCGCAAGCGGGATTGGGGTGAAAAAGTCCACGAAGCCCTATGGGCCTATCTACCATCTACAAAACCCCTACGGGTTGTTCCCCTTTCTCTCTCGTCTACGGAGCCGAAGCGGTGCTTCCTGTGGAGATCGAGCTAGCGTCTTACCGCGTTGCTGTGCAGGACGGATTGCAAGGCCAAAACCAGTCCGAGATAGAAAGGAGGCTTGAAGAGTTGTCCAACCTTGAAGGTGAAAGACTTAAAGCCTACAAGCACTTACAAGTGTACCAAGCCCGCATGACACGTGCCTATGATAAGCTGGTCAAGCAAAGGGCGTTCAAGAAAGGCGACCTTGTCATGGTCAAAGAAAAGGAGGCTCTCGCAGGAAAATCCAGCGACAAACTCCAAGCCTAATTGACGTGGGTCTTACGTCATCCAGAAGGTCTACGAAGGAGGGGCCTATACGGTCCTTGACCACAAGGGGGACAATCCCTTCCCTCCTCTCAACGGCGAGCATATGAAGCTCTACCATGCGCCACCGCAGGAGTTTCCACAGCAGTCCTCACAGGACAGTGCCTCTCCTCAGTGAAGGTTCAAAAAAAAAATGGGGTTAAAAAAATACTGATACCCCGGCGGACTCAGTCAGCCTTCAACGGTTGACTGAGGGCAAAAAGGCCATAGACCCTGTCGAGGTGAAAACCCGAAAGGGCGCCTCGGGCAAAAATGGGAATCCCTCGGTGTGAAAACCCAAAGGGCGCACCGGAAAAAGTTAAAGGGGGCCAGCCTCGGCGAAAACCCGAAAGGGCGGTGAGGTTGGTAATGTGAAAAAAAAATCCTCTCTGCTTATTCTAAGGGTGGCTCTAAGTCAACGACTCCACCCCATCTCGCCAAAACATCATATTGATACCATGGCTACGCCTTGCATCTCATCCTATGACACCTAGTCCCACCGTCGTTCTGAAGTTGTCATACTCTGTCCCATCGAGGTCGGTCTATGCATGCCCCTTTCGGGTCGCCGATCCATATTGCCTATTGGCTTCCGGGTTTAGCTCATATGTCTCTTCTAAGCAGTTAAACTCACTTACTCTTTTTGTCCCACTGGGAGTGGCCTCAGTATGCTCTCTTGGGCTGCCAACTCATCAAGCCTCTCGGCTCCTTTTTCCTTCCGGGATTGGCCTCAGTATGCTCTCTCGGGCTACCAACCCATCATGCCTTTCGGCTCATTTTTCCTTCTGGAATTGGCATCAATATACTCTCTCAGGCTGCCAATCCATCATGCCTTCTGCCACATGTCCCATCGGGGATGGCCTCAGCATGCCCTCTCGGGCTGCCAACCCACCTACTCGCCTATCGGCTTTCGGGTTTAACTCTCACGTCCCACTAGGGCTATCAAACCTATCTTTGTCCCGTCGAGAACGGCCTCAGTATGCTCTCTCGAGCTGCCAATCCATCTCGCCTATCGGCTTTCGGATTTGACTCTCACGTCCCACTAGGGCTGTCAAGTCCACCCTTTTTCTTCTTCTGGGTCTGGCCTCTACACGCCCCTTTCGGGCTGCCAATCCATCTTGCCTCTCGGCTTCAGACTTGACTCATATATCCCACCGGGATCGCCAAGTCTATTCCCTTGTCCCCACGGGCTTCACCTCTGCATGCCCTCGTCGGGCTGCCAACCCTATTTGCCTATCGGCTCACGGATTTGACTCACACGTCCCACCCGGACTGTCAAATCCCCTCCTTTCATCGCTTTGGGTCTGGCCTATGTATGCTCTCTCGGGCTGCCAACTCATCCCGCCTATCGGCTTCCGGGTTTAACCCGCAAGTCCCTTTCAGACTGTTAAATCTACTCCTTTGTTGTCCCAACCGGGCTTGACACATGTACACCCCTTTTGGGTTGCCAACCCGTTCAACTTTCGGTTCTAGATTTGGCTAATTACGTCCCACTAGGGCAGCCGAACCCATCCATTTGTCCCACCTCTGCGGCACACACATCCCTACGGGAGTGCCACTTTCTCCTTGCCTTCTGGCATTATAGAACCCCCCCCCCCAAAAAAAAAAAAATGGGGTTAAAAATATTGAGGCCCCAGCGGACTTGGTTGCTTCTGTTAGGGGAGCAATCAAGGGCAAAAAGGCTTTAACCCGGCTAAGGTGAAAACCCGAAAGGGCGCCTTAGGCAAAAATGGGTACCCCTTAGTGTGAAAACCTGCAAGGCCGCACTAGAAAAAGCTAAAGGGGGCCAGTCCTGGCGAAAACCCGAAAGGGCGATAGGGCTGGTAAAGTGAAAAAAAAAAGAAAATGCTTATCAAGCATCAGACTCGCTCCTCCTCAGCTCAACAAGGCGAGTCTCACTCTAAAGAGCTTCCTCCTGGAGCCCCTCAAGCCTACAGCGAAGAGTCTACATCGGCAAGCGCAAGACTGCGCTCCTTCTCGGTCCCCCAGACCTCTCACAAAAGCCCCTCCACTCTGCGGGAGGCCATCTGCTTGCGCTCATAAGTGGCCTTGACTTGGGCGCCCACCTCAGCCTGGGCTCTCTGAAGTCTGCAAAGTTGCTCCTCCTGCTGAATGATCAGCTGAGTCCTCCGCCTCCGCTCCTGAATAGCACGAAAGCGAGCGAGCTCCTCCCATAAAGACGCAAGCTCAGTCATCCAGGCATCCTGAGGGAGACCAAATGCATGCATCTGGCAATGCTACACCGAGTTGAGGACCATTCGGCCACTCCATCCCAAGAGGCCAGGAAACTCTGAAGCAGCTTTGAAGCCTCACTAGCTGAAGCTAAAACAAAGAAAGGAGTTGCCTCAGCCCGTGTACGTCCGACACCTACCCAGACCAACATGCCCTAAGGGCTGGTCTACATCAACCTTGGCTATCACAAGTTAGCGGTTAGCCAACTTCAACCTTCGGCCACACACCTCAGTGGTTAGCCGACGCGTCTTTAGCGACACCTCAATAGTTAGTCAGCTTTAACTTGCGGCTACACACCTCAGCGGTTAGCTGACACGTCTTCAGTGACATCTCAGTGGTCAGCCAGCACCACGACTTTTGGCCAACGCACCCCCAAGGGTCGGCCAATGTTGATTTCCAGCTATCACAGCTCGATGGTCAATCAACGACGACTCAGATGGATGCGCCTCTTCGAGACAGGCCTACATCAACTTCGGGCCAACAAGCCTCGCCGAGGCAGGCCTACATCAACCCTAGGCCAACAAGTCTCTCAGAAGCAGGCCTACATCAAATCCGGGCCAACAAGTCTCTCAGAAGTAGACCCCCATCAACTTCGGGCTAACAAGTCTCTCAGAAGCAAGCCCCCATCAACTCTAAGTCAACAAGTCTCTCAGAAGCAGGCCTACATCAACTTGGGCCAACAAGTCTCTCAGAAGCAGGCCCCCATCAACTTCGGGCTAACGAGTCTCTCAGAAGCAGGGCCCCATCAACTTCGGGCTAACGAGTCTCTCAGAAGCAGGCCCCCATCAACTCTGGGCCAGCAAGCCTCACCGAGGCAGGCCCACACCAACTCTAGGCCAACAAGTCTCTCAGAAGCAGGCCTACATTAACTCTAGGCCAACAAGTCTCTCAGAAGCAGGCCTACATCAACTTTGGGCTAACAAGCCGAGCCGAGACAGGTCCACCGCAACTCCAGGTTAGCAAGCCTCTCCGAGACAAGCTTGCATCAACATTGGGCCAATATGCCCTAAGGGCCGGTCCGCATCAACTTTGGCTAATGCACCCCTAAAGATTGGCCAGCATCAGACTTCAGGCCAATATGTCCTAGGGGACGGTGTACATTAGCTTTGGCCAGTATACCCTAAGGGTTGGTCGACATCGACTTCAGGTCAAAGTGTCTCGCCGAGGTAGACTTACGTCACTTCTAGACTGGGGGGTCTCACTGAGACAAGCCTGCATCAACTCTCAGCTTTCTGGAAAGCAATGAAGCAGTGAGGTGCAGTCCTACAACAATCTCCCCATGTCATGAAGACTCAGGAGATATCAAAAATAATACGAAGGGCACGGGCCATCCGCCTCCGCCTCCGGCCTCGACGGACGTCCCGTGGGGGGCATTTGTTGCACCCGTAATTTTCTCGAAATACTTCGAGAATTTCATTCCGAAACAACCGACGGAAAAGATACAGTGTAGCGCCGATGTCGTCGGACTGCGGAGTACCTCCGTGATTTAGGGTCTATCGGTCCGATCATATTATCACAAGTGGCATCGCGGCAATGGAAGTTAAGAGGAAGACATGCATGCACGCCTGTCAAAGCGGCCGAGCAAGTGTATCACACGGCACGGACGGGCGCGAAGATTACTCCCCACGTAGCGCCACCACGGCTTCTTCTCAACTCAGATTGACAGAAACGGAGCAAAACGGCGCGAAGAGGGGCCAAAACGCAAGCCCGACGGTCAAACGACCCCTCCCGGACGTGAGAGAAGGCCGCGGCCACCCCTCCGGAGTCGGCGGGGGTTGCGCGACCCCGCCAGCCATCTGGCGGGGTCACGCGACCCCGTTGTGGACTGGCGGGGTCGCGCGAGCCCGCTGCCCAGCGGGGCCACGCGACCCCGCTAGGAACCTCCGGGGTCGCGCGACCCCCCCACTCTCTCTCTGGTATTCAAAAAAAAAGGAGGGATTTTGACCCCCTCAGCGGGATCATTTAGCCCTTTTTGGTGGCCAGAGGGGTCAAATGGCTTTTTGCCACCCCACCTTGACAGAATCGGGGCAAATTCACTCATTTGACCCCTCTGGGCCCTCCCGCCTTCTATAAATAGACCCTAAGGGTCCAAGTGGAGGAGACGCACACAAAAGAGGAGGATTACGTACGTACGGAGCACTTCTAGCACTCGGAGCATCCAGCGTTTGGAGTTTGTTCGTTTGTTTCGACCCGTGTAGGTTAAGTCCCTGAGTCTTATATTTATGCCCCCTACGGGGTATATTTACATTTATGCCCCTCAGTGGGCCATGGTGGTGATTATGCCTCTCAGCGGGTCATGTTTGGGGACGACTAAGTCATGTAGTTCTGTCCTTACAATGGCGAATTACAAAAAATGTCCTCCCGGGATCGTAAAAAGATCAAAGTCCTGTAATTGCAGTTATGTCTTATAACTTTTGTAATTGGGGCTACGCCCCTATCTCCCGCTCCAAAGCGGACGTTTGTACAGTCGATAATTCGCCGACAACCCTTGTACTTATCGGAGTTATAAAAGCACCCAGCATGCTCTGTCTATCTCCTTCGTGAAAAATTATGGGAAAACCCCTATCTTCCACAAAATTGCATATATACCTCTCCTCTGGCCTAATGGACAAATAGGTGTTTTCTATGAAATCCTTGTCATTCTTTCGGTCTGGGAGTGTTGTTAGTTCAGTCCAACACTTAGGTATTATTTTAAACCTACGTCTAGGGTCTGGTAAAATTACCGAAATACCCCTGTGACCTCAAAATGGCCTCAGAGCCCTTGAAACTCTCCAGAAACGGCCTCCATGCCTTGGGAAGTCAGGAATTCGATCATACTTCCATTTCAACCCAGGAATTCCATAAATGCCCCTGGCTTGGTAAATTACCAAAATACCCCGCGTGGTCCAGAAATCTCTCTCTACTTCTAAAACGCCTACGGCTTCTGCATCTTTGCATCCCTACTCTGAAATCCTAGGGTTCTGCCCAGACTTAACCCTAACCTAGTCAATATGTTGGTGGTGAACGAATGGAGAGCTCCCCGAGCGAGAGTGCCCTTAACATCCGAACCTATAGAGAGGAGTTTGGGGATTTCTTTGACAGTTAAACAAAAGTGTTCGGACGTTAGACCGATGTAAATCAACACTGACTCCGGTCAGTGGGGAGAGGTCCAGCACCCGAATCCAAATCGTCTGTTACGATACGCACCCACGGAATCACCCTCTACTCAGATGGGGGGGATGTTTCTTTTCAAAAAGAACAAAAATCTACATTTTATCTACGATAAAAAAAAACTCGATTAGATTTTTTCCGTGTCTCACAGGCGCCCTTTCGGGTTTTCACCTTAGTCGGGTTAAAGCTTTTTTGCCCTTGATTGCTCCCCTAATGGAAACAACCAAGTCCGTTGGGGCACCAATATTTTTTGACAACGGCGAGATGTGCTTAGTCAACCTAAAAACCGATAGGTCGAATGGGCTGGCAACCCGAGGAGGGTGTGCATAGGCCAAGCCCGATTGGGAGAGCAAAAAGATTAAAAGCCGATAAGCTAGATAGGTTGGCAGCCCGAAAGGGGCATACATAAGCCAAGCCTAGTAGGATGAAAGAATGGATTTGACAGCCTGAGTGGGACATATGAATCAAATCCGCCACCCGATAGGCAAATAGGGTTGGCAGCCCGAGAATGGCATGCATAGGCCAAGCCCGTGGGGACCAAAGAATAAACTTGACAATCTTGGTGGAACCTGTAAGTCAAGCTTGAAGCCAAGAGGCAAGATGGGTTGACCGCCCGAAAGGGACATGCATAGGCCAGACACAGAAGAAAGAAGGGACAGATTCGACAGCCGTAGTGGGACGTGAGAGTCAGACCCGAAAGCCAATAAGGAAGATGGGTTGGCAGCCCGAAAGGGACATACATTGGCCGGACCCAAAAGATGAACGAGTAGATTCGACAGGCCTAGTGGGACGCGAGAGTCAAACCCGAAATCCAATAGGCAAGATGGGTTGGCAGCCCGAAAGGGTGCATGCATAGGCCAAACCCAAGGGATGAAAGGAGTGGATTCAACATCCCTAGTGAGACATGAGAGTAAAACTCGAAAGCCAATAGGCAAGATGGGTTGGCAGCCCGAAAGGGACATACATAGGCCAAACCCAGTGGCACAAAAAGTAAGTGGACTTAACATTTGAAAAAGACATATGAGTTAAACCCGGAAGCCGATATGCGAGATGGGTCGGCAGCCTGAAAGGACATGCATAGGCCGAGCCCGATGAGACTGGAAGGACATATTGGATAGCCCGGAGGGACACGAGATCCAAACCCAGGAAGTCCAAAATATAGGTGGAGCTGACATGCCGGAGGACGTATAAGTCAGCCATGGAAAAGGAATGGACATACTTGACAGTCTGAAGGGGCATGAGAGTCAAATCCGGAATTGAAAATGTAAGTGAGGTTGACTAGCCAAAAGACATATGAGTCGACCCTGCAAGAAAAAGAGATGGATTTGACGGCCCGGAGGGGGCATATGAATCAGATCCAAAGGTTCAGAATGCTGGTGATCTCGGTGGGACAGAGTATGACAGTGTAGGGACAATAGACACAATACCCTGGTAGGACTGGGTGTCGCACGAGGACGTGGGGATATAGTTAAGGTCTCAATATAATGCCTTGCTATTGCAGGGTGAAGTCAGTGACTTGGAACCACCCGTAAACATAGTTGTCAAGGCGGGCGCCTAGGCGTCGCCTAGGCGCCCAGGCGCTCTTGAACTGGCTAGGCGGTCCAGCGCCTTTTTGACACTAAAAAAGGCGAGCTAGGCGCCCGCCAAGGCGGGCTAGGCGTCAAGGCGGGCGCCTAGGCGCCAAGGCTGGCCAACCCACCTGTCATCTTCCCTGTGGATTTGTTGGAGATCGGAGTACCTGTAGAGATTGACAAACAACAGAGAGGAAGAAGAAAGGGGGAAGAAGAGATCAAGCCACAAGAACACGGAGATTTACGTGGTTCGGAGGCGATGTGCCTTCCTACATCCACGGCCGCAGCAGGTTTTCCACTAGAAATAGAATAAAACACACCCAGATACAATACAAGAGAGAGTTCGCACCCTTTTATACAAGGAGATTAGGGCGTCACTGGTCAGGGTACCAAAGACAACAATGCCTCTGTTATAAATATAAATTTTCTTCCGGGGGCTCCGCCCCCAGAAACCCCCGCAAGGGGCGCTGCCCCCTTGACCCCCGCGACCTGACCGCGCAGGTCGATCCGCGTGCGAGGGCGCACGATGGCGAGTTTGGGCTCCACACTTTAACATGATTAACATCAAATAAGTCATTCTTAAGGATGGCACATGTCATCTTCCCACTAGATTCAATCTACAAGCATGTATGTATATCATTGCTCTAAAATAAAAGAATAAGGATTCTACCAATGTGGATATAAAGGCGGGGAAGGTGAAACAATTTAGCTTGTGACATGATGAGCTTCCATCTGAGATATCTAATGGTTCACATATATAAGACATTGTTGATAGAATTACTCAACAAAGCAAGGACAATGTGTGATAAACTTCAGGTTGGAAGCAAGGATGAAAGAATTGGGATCCCCCTAGATGATGGCCTAGGCGTTTGAGACGATAACTTGTTAAAATAATATATATAATTCAGAAATATAAATATATGTCTAAATATCATAAAAAATGCATACATAAAATCAATAAACTTCCTAAATTCATTCATTCCTAAAATCAAGCAATGAAGAAATTGTTGTAAAATACAAAAAATGTGACTGAAGCCTTTTTTCACCTTCTGTCTCATTGTACCTTCTCTCCTTTATATATTGGAGGATATATATTTTAGATTTTTTAATTAGTGGCCGAAGTGTCGCCTAGGCAACGCCTAAGCGGACGCCTTGTCGCCTAAGCGCTTAGGGACCCCGTGAGCGCCTTGGGTCGCCTTGTCGCCTTGACAACTATGCCCGTAAAACATGTTGTAAGAGGTTTTGTTATTTTTTTTTCACAATACCAACCTCACCGCCTTTTCGGGTTTTCGCCGAAGCTAGCCTCCTTTAACTTTTTCTAGTGCGCTCTTGCGGGTTTTCGTACCAAGGGGTTACCCAATTTTGCCCGAGACGCGCTTTCGGATTTTAACCTCAGTCGAGTCTGTGGCCTTTTTGCCCTTAGCCAACCCTTGAAGGGCGACTAAGTCCGCCGGGGCATCAATATTTTTAACCCCATTTTTTTTTAAACTTGAACCCTCACTGGGGGGAGGGGATGTCCTGTGAGGACTGCTGCAGAAACTCTTGCGGTGGCGCATGGTAGAGCTTCATGTGCTTGCCATTGAGAGAGGGAAAAGGATTGTTTCCCTTGTGGTCGACGATCGTATAGGCCCCTCCTTCATAGATCTTCTGGATGACGTAAGGCCAACGCCAATTAGGCTGGAGTTTGCCGTTGGGACTTCTGGAGCGTGGAGGAAGCAGGTCACTTTCGCTTCAGATATAGATGGTGGTCGTGGTCACTCATGTCGGCTGAGAGAGGTGGTGCCACATCGAGGCGTGCAACGATGCTGAGCTGTGTGAGACACCTAGCTGAGGTGCGGGCATCTAGCTATAGGATGCGGGGCTGACGGACAGGTTGTGGATTCGGCATTGGGTTGATCTTCAGGTGACTTGAAGATTCAAGCCAAGATGGAGATTTGTTAGGGGTGTCTTGATCCGCAAGTAAGCGAAATCGATGTTGGACTCTGCATTGGAATCTGTCTGGGACTCTGGGTAGGAATTAGGAGGTAGTCCTAATAGGATTAGGAGACTGATAGAAGTCTTCTATAAATACGGTCGTAATCCCAGGGGTGGAGAGACCGGAAGGTGTCAGGTATCCGACAGCCATCAGGGGTAAGGTGTAATTCTTTTCATAGTGAGAAAGAGTGGTTCCTCCAAAACTCACTCTTATTCTCTCTCGTGGTGTGTACTTATGTGTGCATCGTTGTCTCGTCGGTGTCCCGATCCTAACACATTGCCTACCATACCGCTGCGAAACCATGGTGTTGCATAGTAATAATGGGCAATAATACTAAAAGGTCATAATAAGAAAAACAATAAACTAAGAATAGTAATAGTAATTGAAAAATTAATATGACAAAGGAAAAGCAGCTCATCAGCAATCATGAACAGTATGATGATAACAGCGGTTCACAGTGAGTCAGTCACAATTGCATTGCTACAGTAATGATAACAGTAACAGGCATTCGGTAATAGTAACAACTATATGGCAACAATGATACCTATATAATTGCATCAACCTAGTCTTTATGATAACAAAACCCAGATTATCTAATCTAATTTAATATGTATGCTACGTGTGTCAGCCAAGGACAAAATCTGAACATCGAAGGAAGATGGCTACATGCTAGATCAGCTAGAGGCATTCATAGGTAATGTATAAAGCCAAGGTGTGAATACTGAATTTTAGAAATTGATAGATTTTTTGTGCCAAAATGCACGTCTCAAGTTCAATAGACGATCACTGGCTTGATCCATTGTAGTCAGAATGAAAAGAAATTCAGTGGATAAGCAATTAGTTGACAATTAATGTTTATCAGCACATACGAGCTTTATACAATATGTTTAGATAACTATTCCACTTGTGATAGTTAGCCAATAGCCATCCATCCACAAAGCTAGATGAAGACTTATAAGTGTGCCGCAATAAACGACAGCATATTCATCCCCTCCCCCAAGATGTGGCATAGCTGAGCAACAATTTTCCAACTCCTTTTAACCATGTTGGATTCTCTTTAGAGTAAACACTAAAAACTTTCTAAGACATTTAGACTAAAGTAACAAAGTAGTAGTAACTAGGTAAGACCATAAAACCAAGCCACAGTAGTAAAAGCAACAGAAGTGGCAGGGACACCATACACTAGCCATAATCATACAATCATAATGTTATTAACCCCAACTAAGTAGTCCACTCACAAGCTCAATACTACCTCTAACTAACCACTTTGACAAGAACACTGACCATCCTAAAAAATGAGATAGGTACAACGACTAGCCATGTTTTGTAATCTAAAGACTACCATGTCATCATAGAACCTGACCACGTATACACAAATGAAAACCTCACTCACTATCCTATGTTAATAAAGCCTGGGATTTAAATTAGTGTCCTAAAAGTCACGAGGACAAACATGGGTCCTAGACGTGTTGCAAACAGTCATACAGGCATGAACTAATCCCTTGAACCCAAAAGATCAACAGTCATATAAGCAAGAAACTAATCCCTTGAACCCAAAAGTTTCATCACAGACAAGTAAAACAGGAACCTTCTTAATATCACAGATTATCAACTGTCCAAGTTTACACTGTATTTATACATGTTTAAACATGGATGTCTGTACATGTATATATTCCTTATCATTAATCTTATTTCACATACAACCCTTTTATGTATCATCCTTAACCTTGAACTATGTTGATTAGGACTTTATGCCATGTCCTTTTGTCTCAGAATCAATTTTAACTATGAGTAATTACTCACATAATAGTAGTTGGCTTAGTTCTTTTTAAGCATTTGACCAATTGTGAAGCATCTCATCAAAAATCTTGATCATGGCCTCCTGATAAGTTGCACCAACATTTTTAACGCCAAACTTGCTGTTGCTGCTTACCATTCTATTTGTCACATGAAGCCAGCAGTGAAAAATATTTTCATTTGTCAGACATAAATATGTTATAGACAAAACAATCATTAAGCATAAAATCTCATGTCAAATATGTCATGACACTTTGCCCAAGCATGCAAAGAAGGGAAGAGAGATGAGGAGGAAAAGGAAAGAAAACATACACAAGTATGGCTAAATAAGATCTCAAGAAAATGAATGTAACGACTTACAGCAGAAATTCTGAATGGACAAAGTTTAGGCTTCCCCTTTCGACTGTATTTGATTAGCTGGGTACCCTTCTTCAGGGCAATTAGTGCCTTCAAAAAGGAAAACAAAGGCAGAATACTTCAATTATCATTCAGATTGGATATCATCATTAATTGAATAACAAATGTAAATGTATCATTTCAACATAACCATGGACTGAAGATTTAATGTTAGAGTCGTTATTAGAATCACAGCAGAAATGTTTGTTTTTTGAAAGTGGGTTGTACCACTGAATATATTGATGAAAAAGTTGGGGATTTACAAGTTTAAGGTATCTGCTTATAAAAACATCCCTGTGCAGAAGGCCACATCAAGAAGATGTGTAGCAAAACTATGTCCCCAACAAACCCAAAAAGGAGCAGTGAATATCTCTATGACCAACAATTTTCGCCCACTCTCTGAGTCTATGCACAACAAACTCCCCTATCCTCTCCGAAACGGTGGCCACCTTCCTAAAATTCTACTATTCCTCTCCCCCCAAAGGGCCCACAGTCTGGCATGATGGATTAGCCACCATATATGCCTGTCTCCCTCAAGGGACCATTCCTTCTGCCACTCTCCAACCCATCGATGGCAGTTTCGGACCGAAACGATCCGAAACTACCTGACCGAAACCGGGCCGAAACCAAAACCCTATAGTTTGGCAAAAAATAATAATTCAGCCGGTGCCGAAACGGGTACCGAAACCGACATTGTCATCCTTGCTCCAACCAGTTGGAGGACCGTGTTTGTAGGTTGGAAGCTTCATTAAACTTTGTTACAAATATGGAGTCAGACTTCTTGAGCAACTTGACAGCTAGTGAACAGGTAATCAATATTTTCCTAATCCTTGAGCACTCCAAAGCTTTCAACAAGCCGACCAATCCCCTCTCGATCATAAAGAGTGAGAGGGACTCCCCGGATGCTAAGATGGACTAAGACCTGCCTGGGATCAGAGTGCATCCCCCTCTCTCCCATTTGGACACCCTTAATAAAGAGCTTCTCCCCCAGAAGAGTCCTCCCTCCACCAACTTCCTCGCAGCTTCCACCGGCTCCCCAATGGCTAAGAACACCCAACCCGTCTTGTGAATCTGGCACTCTCCTACACCTCCCCCATTGACCAGAGCCTCCCTCACCTCCTCCGGATCTGGGCTCCCTTCTAGTAGCAAAATCTAGAGACAAGATTCCAGCCATGGGGTTTGCGCCTCCACCAATCCACAGGAAGGTTACTGTGATCGCCTCTGCCTTCAAACCTCTCGTCGGAGTCTTGGGCTGTGCAACCACCTCAGCGTAGTAGTGGTGCTATCCCCTAGTTGGCGAACCCTTGCCCCTCCTCCACTCTCATTACCTCTCTCCAAAGCCTAATAGTTTTTATATGTTTTTTATCAAAAATCCTAAAAAAATCAAAGATGATGTCATTTCTACGGTTCAAAGATGCATTCATAGTGGAAGGGGCTGCGAGTTGATCAATCAAACTCTACTTGTAGTCTTGCACTACTTCCAAAGAAAAATGATGTTGTGGAACTCAAGAGATTGGCGGCCAATAAGTCTCCTGAATGGGTCTTGTAAGATCATTGCAAAAATCTTGGCCTGCCACTTGTCCACAGTCTTGGAGGTTATTATTGAACTGAATCAATGTGCTTTTTTTTAAAGTGGGTGATACCACTATTGTATTAAATATAAAAAGAGATGTACAAGTATTGTCAATAAGTTCTCAAAAAACTCCCTGTACAATAAAAGCCCACACAAATAAATGTAACCCACACTAACCCCCCAACAAAACAAAAAGGGAAAAGTTGTGAGAGATCACATTACAAAGGAGCTCTGCCCACTCTATCACAAATAAACAACACCACACTCTCCACCGATCTAGCTTCCCTTCTGAACGTCATGCTGTTCCTTTCCCCTCATAAAGTCCAAAGAGTAGGATGGAGAATCATCCACCAGATGATTTTGTCTCCTCAAAAGATGCAGCTTCTGCCTCATTTCCCAAAAAGGGGGTGCACCTCTCTTTGGCGGCTAAAAACGCATTATGTCTTCCTGGCAAGCTCCTCCCACACCCCCTATAAGTAAGTGCAGCCTACAAATAGGTGATCTAAGGTTTCATCCTCCTCTCCACATGGGCAGCAAGTCGAAGATATGCCCTGAAGAAATGGAAGCAATCTATCTCGAAGAAATCGTCCAAGTAAGGAGCTTCACCTTCAGCGGACTCCTAAGCCACGAAATCTAAGGGACAAGACAGTGGTGTACCTTTAAATGGAGATAAAAGTGTAAGCTGACCTTACCAAGAAGATACCCTTCTTCCTCCACCTCCATGTCCACTCGTCCTCTCTATCTAGGTGTGGAGCATAGTCCAGGAGGAAGTGAAGGAGGTCTTCTAACTGCTCTATCTCCTCGAGCCTGAGATTCCTCCTGAAAGTAGATGCCCAAGTATCTCCTAACAGTTGAGAATCAAAAGTCTGAGAGACTGACCCCAATGGGGCCACTGAAACTACAAAAACGATGTCTCCATGGTGAAGTCGTCGCACCATCTGTCTTTCCATAAAAGACACTTGTTACTTTTTCCTAGACGGGCCCAGACGTTGGAAGTGATAATGTCCCTGTAAGTCAAGATGTCATGCCAAATGGGAGAGATGTGATACTGTGACACAGGTGCCAAGTCCCAGTCTCTCCTTCTGCCATAGTACATTTGTCTAATCACTTGCGGCCACAGACCATACTCTCCCACCCACAACTTTCACAACCACTTACACAAAAGAGCCAAATTGAAATCTCTGATATTCTTCATACCCACACCTCCCCTATCCTTACTTGTGGCCACTCTACCGCAAGAGATGTCATGCCAACTATGCACCTTCCCCCACTGTCATGCCAAAAGAATCTCCCCTGAATAAATTGTACCTTCTTCGCCACCGTCTTCGGGATCTGGAACATAGACAAGAAATAAATAGCTAAGTTGTCCAACACTGACTGGCAAAAAAATAGCCTTCCCCCATAGGATAATAACCTTGCATTCCATCCTATCAGTCCGGACCCATATCTCTGCATAATAAGATGCCAATCTACACAGTGTAGGGCACTAGAGAACAGTGGGAGACCCAGGTAGGAGATAGAGAAATCCCCTATCTAACATCCCAAGATGCAAGCCGCTCTCTGAAGGGCTCTATCCTACATGTTCACCTTTACTAGTAGGCTCTTTCCAAAATTGACCTTAAGACCACCTACCTCTTCCAACAATTCCAACAATTACCCTAGCCACATAAAGTTGATGCTCATCCTTTGCAAGGAACAGAATAGCGTCATCGGCATACTACAAATGTGTAATAGATGGGCCAACTCTCCCGACCTAAAAACCCCTTATCAAACCTATGGCCTCCACTCTCAGCCACACTATGCTCAAGATATGAGCTATCAACACAAAAAGGAGAGGGGACAATCTCCCTGACGGAGTCCCCTGCCACTATGGAAGAGAGGAGTCGGCTTCCCATTAACCAGGACTACTTCTTATTAAAGGTTGTCAGCTGATTAACCCATGAGGCTATATTCTCTTTGAAGTTGTTCAAAAAAAAAGGTGTGGTGTGTAAATTGCACAATAATAAAGCATATGGTAGACTCTCCTGGGAATGTTTGTCACACCCGTTAAAATTGCATGGGTTTCCTGGGAATTTTGTCAGATGTATCAAGAACTGTGTTTCAACTGCCAGATTTTATGTAGTAATAAATGGAACAGTGCATGGGTTCTTCCCAAATACAAGAGGTTTATGACAAGGAGATCCCTTATCTCCATTATTGTTTGTTATTGTGACAAATGCTCTTAGTAAAATGTGTGAAAGAGCTGATCAGGAACGATGCATTAATGGTCTTCAGATCATAAGAACTCGAATTTTTCTAGGTGGTGGCATACATCAATTGCATTTCCTCCACTTTATTGTATAATCTTTTGTGCACACTTCTTGTCTCAAAGCATTGATAAATGCTCTATAAATGGTGTCAATTTGCCTGAAGAGGAAGTCTGCTGGAGCAGACATCTCGGGATGTAAGTTGGAAATTTTTCCTATCCAGTACTTGGGCCTGCCTTTACACCGCTGTACTCTCAAGGTTGCAGACTGGACCTGTCTTATTATTGGTATGCAAAAGAAGTTATGTATGTGAAAAGCCAGAAATCTCTCTTTGGGGGGCCACCTCACTCTCTTAAATTCAGTATTATCATCCATCCCACACCACTTTTCTCTATCTTTCACATACAACAGACTGTTTTGACAAGGATAGAGCTTCGCAGAAATTTCCTTTGGGGATGCAATAACAGCAATAACAAAACAATTCCTCTCCTCAAGTGGGATATTGTGTGAAGATCTTTGAAACAAGGGGGATTAGGTGTTCAGAATGTGCAGAATATGAATCTTACTCTGCTTGGCGAGTGGTTGTGAGAACTATGCTTGGACAACAAAGCCTTCCATTCAGAACAAGCACTACAAAGCTTCTTCAAAATTTTAACCAAACTGCTCTGCCTCCTATTTGTAAAAGGATTCTGCAGCAGCTTCTTGGGTTGAGAAGGGTTTGGCAACAAAATAGGGAAGGAGAAGGCACTTTTCTTTAGTAAGAAAAATGGGCAGGGGATTTCTACCTAAAGAATAAGTTTCAGAAAATTTCCAGAATTGCTGTTCACAAGTGGCAGTTAATGAGTGACTGGGATGTCATTAATAATGGTATACATTGGGAGATTGCTGTACGCCAGAATTTAAAGGATGATGAGTTAGATGAGTATGCTGTCTTACTATATCTATTGCCAAATAATGAGATTAATATTTCTGGTAAAGACTCAGTAATCTGGTTAAAAATGGCAGTAAGTTTTCCGCCAAGTCTGTATATCATATTATTGATAGCAACATACCACAAGCTGTACATTATGGCAGAATTTGGAAACTTAAAGACACCTCTAAAACTTAAGACATTCATGAGGTTTCTCCCCCAGAGATAGATTATCACCAAGGTGTATCACAGCAATTGAGCCTTAAACAGTGATGTATGTGTGTTCTTTGTTGTCAAGCTCAGAAAACTGTAGATCATCTGCTTTTCCAATGTCCCATTAGCCAAGAAATTTGGTCTGCATTGGGCAACATGACAGGATTCACTTCTCTCTGGCATCGGTAGAAGACATGCGGAGTTTTTTTCCAGGATCTCAAGAAGAAGCGGATTACTTGTGATGCTTTCAAGATTCTTTCCTGGCTCCCCCGTGCAGTCTGTTGGAGTATCTGGAAACAGTGGAAAGATATTATTTTTCAGGGAAGTTGATTATATTGAGAGAATATCTGCTTACAGGCATTACATTTTCTTCATTTTTTGGATGAGATTTCTTCTTCATGCTAGCCTGGACTCTTGGAAGGGCATATTTGGTCATTTGCAATCTTGTAGTAAAAGAACCATTTCCTATTTTTTTAGGTAGTACAGGAACCTCTCCTCTGTGCTTATTTTATTTCCATGGCACTAATATCAGTATCAATTATCTATAGGGATAATTGCAAAGACAAGTCTCTTACATGGATAATCCCTCGAGGGTAGGAGCTGGATAAGCACTTCGTGGGCAACTACGAGATTGCGATATCAAATCCCACCAGTGGACATAAATGCAAAAGTGAGTACCAACCCAGGGTTCATGTGAGTTCTGACCTCACCGACTTCGCCGAGCCGAGGGGGGGACCACGATCCAAGAGACATTTGGCCTGCCCGCAGCTCAGGCTACTGGTGATTCAGGCTTGATCTTGGGTAGGTGGGCTTACAATTGGTCTTCCAAAAAAAATGAGAAAAAAAAACTCTTACATGAATAATTGCAGTATTATCAATCTTAGTCATGTATTAATTAAGATAGCCTCATTACATAAATATATGTGCAAAAAATACCACTCCTAGTAGGCACCTTAACCTGCCACTACATAAATGTAACCTACTTGCATTAAAAATCTAACTAAAATTAAAAGATATTATGATGTCTTGACTTGTGAGCGCACAAATAACCCTACTATACAATAATCGTATTTTTTGAAAATGAGTGGTACCATTGATGTATTAAAGGAAAAACGGATGTACAAGAGTATTCAAAGTATTTCCCAAAAAATCCCTATACAGCCCCCAAAAAATGCTCTACACCAAATGGGTGTGGCCCACCCTAAACCCCCAACAAAACCAAAATAGGAGTTCAGAGGGTTCACATTACATAGGAGTTCCGCCCACTCTCTCACTCTTACATAGATAAAAGAGACCAACCTATCCACCCCTCTAGCTTCCCTTCTAAAAATTATGTTGTTCCTCTCCCCCCATAAAACCCACAGTGGAGCATGAAGTATAATCCACCAAACAGGTCTGTCCCCCTTTAGGACCCAACTTCTGCCTCATTGCTCAATTAGCCGAAATACACTCCCATACTAGACGACCAAACATTGTGTCTTCCTAGCAATCTCCCCCCAAACTTCTTGTGAGTAGAAGCATCCTATAAAAAGGGTGGTCCAACGTCTAATCCTCCTCTCCACACAAGCAGCATGTGCTGGGCATACTCTACAAATGAGGCCAGCCGATCACAAGTTGGTAGCTGCTTGTGAGAGAACCTAGAGGAGAGAATAGAAGCTTCACTTTCAATAGACTCCTGGGGGTCCAAATCTGTGAAGCAAAGCCATGATGCACCCCTTCATCTGAGATGATACTGTAAGCTGAGCTCACTAAGAAGTATCCATCCTTGTCCAACCTCCATCACCACTGGTCCTCTCTGTCTAGTAGTGGAGCATGGTTCGCTAAAATGCGAAGCAAATCATCAAGCAGATCCATCTCCTCTGGTTAGAGATTCCTCCTAAAAGTGGGTGTCCACGTCCAAGTCTCCTCTAAAAGTTGAAAGTCAAAAGGTCTGAGAAACAAAAGCCAATGGTGCTGCTAAATTGCATAGAGCTCCAGGAAGGATGCCTCCAGAAAGAAATCATCACACCATCTGTCCTTCCAAAAAAGACACTTCTCCCATTTGCCCAATCAGACTCTAACATTAGAAATGATAAAATACATGCACAACAAAACACCCCTCCAAATGGGCGAGATGAGATGTTGGGATGCTGGCAACATATCCAAGTCCCTCGCGCTACTATAGTAGGTCTACCTAATGACTTGGGTCCACAGCCCCTCCTCACTCACCTCTAACCTCCACAGCCATTTGCACAATAGGGCCATATTGAAATCTCTGATATTTTTGATGCCCACACCCCCCATCTCCTTGCTTCTAACAACTCTACCCCAAAGAGATATCACGCCACACCTTACTTGTCTGATCACTACCATGCCAAAAGAATTTCGCATGAATTACTTTAATTTTCTTCACCACTGTCTTTGGAATCCGGTAGATAGACATAAAGTAAATAGGAAGGCTGCCTAGAACTGACTTGCATAGTACCAATCTCCCCGTGTAAGAGAGAAGCCTAGCATTCCATCCAGTTAATCAAGCCTCACACATCTATATCATTGAGTGCCAATCGCAATAATGTAGGGCCCCTGGAGAGAGCAGGAGGCCCAAATAGGAGAGGGGGAAGGCTCTTATTAGGCACCCCAAAATGAACGCTGCCCTTTCCAGAGTCTTATCATTCAAATTCACCCCCAGCACTAGACTCTTATTCAGGTTGACTTTGAGGCCACTAACTTCCTCCAACAATTCAAGTATCAAGCTTGCCACATATAACTGGGACTCCTCCCCTGATAGGAATAAAATAGTGTTATCGAGATACTGTAAATGAGAGATAGAAACGCTCCCTCTACCGGCTTGGAATCTTCTGATCAGCCCTGTAACTTTTGGTCTCAACCACATCTTGCTCAATATATAAGGTACCAGCACAAAAAGGAGGGGAGACAAAAGGTCACCCTGTCACAGCCCTCTCCCACTATGGTCCCATTCACTAGGACTGCAAATGAGGCAGACAAAATACAAGCTTGAATCCACCAAGTCCATCTATCACCAAAACCCATTTTATCCAAACATCTAATAAACACTGCCAATTAACCCAGTCATAAGCCTTCACAAAATCTAACTTCAGGACCACTCCTTTCTCTAACTCTTCATAGCAAAAAGGCATTCATGAGCCCCTGAAAATTTTCCTAGATCTGCCTGCCCCTAATGAAAGTCCCTTCGGAACCACTGACCATCCTGCCAATCACTCTATCAAACCTTCTCGCCAACAACTTGGCATGGTTGCCAAGGCGTCCAAGGCGATCAAGGCGGTGGTCCACTACCTTACTGCTTAAGCGACAAGACGAGACGCCTAGGCGAAACCTAATTTATATAACTAAGTACATTGCAAGAGAATTACTGCTATACATTTTCTAAATATAAATTTTATCTTTAGTTAATAAAAAAATTGATATCCACAAATCTTCAACATATCCATATATTTTAAAAAAATAAAAAAAGATTAGACGGCAAACAATAACAAATTAAAAAGAAGAAAAGTAATAAGAATTTGCAAATACATGTCAATCAATATAAAAATTTTAATCTACAATTTGATATTCAAATAGTTATTCTTTATATTAAAAGAAAGCATAAATATAGCACATTTTTGGGTAAATTTATAAACACGTTAACATAATAATTTCATAATTTTTCACTTGTGAATTATCAAAAAGAGACACAAAAATGGTATTACCTTCAAAAAATGCACCATACAAATATGAATCAATGTCCTTAAGAGGAGGGAAGAGGAACCTAAAGGGAGAAGAATCCAAGAGAAAGGAGAAAGGGAAATAGAAGTCTTATCTTCTCTTTCCAATCTTGACATATCATCTGTCAATTCTTTTGCCTAAATACTAAAACAGACTTCAAAATAAGAAGTGGATGCCCTACCAAGAAAGGCTAGGTGGGCCCAAGGTGGCCTATGTGCACTAAGGCAGCCAAACGAGTGCCTTAATGGGCTTCTCGCATAGGCACCTGGTCGCCTTGGGCGCCTTTGAGTGCCTTGTCGCCTAGGCAACGCCATGAAAACAATGCAACTTGGTAATGATCTTCTAAGTACCATTCAGCAGACTAATAGGCTTGAAGTCTTGGAAACATTGTGCACATTGTTTCTTCGGGATGAGGACTAAGAGGATTTTATTAATGCCCCCCAAGTGAGCCATGCCATCTTGGAACTCCCTCACGGCTGCCATAAGATCTCCCATAATAATATCCTGACGCCTCTGAAAGAAAGCAAGAGGAAAGCCATCTAGACCTAGAGCCATGTCCTGTGCAAGTGAAAAGACTACCTAGTGGACCTCATCTGAGAAGTTGTGGGAAAGAGCTTCTCTATTCTCAGGGAATAGGCTGGAAAGAAGGTTCTGTGCAATCACCGATCTGCTGCCATCCACCTCAGTGAAAAGTCTACAGCAGAAGTCCCTCACATGTCTCCTGATGTCCTCCTCCCTCGAGAAGAGATGCTCACCCACTATAATAAAGGTAATGGAATTTACTTCTCCTGCTAGAGGCTATGCGCCGGAAGTATGAAGTATTCTTATCCCCTTCCTTTATCCACCTCTCCTTGGACCTCTGCTTCCAGTAAATCTCTTCCCTTGTGAGAATCTCCCGAACATTGACCTGAGAGTATCCCCAAACCTCGTATTTGTCTCATCCAATAACCTGCCTCCTCCAGGTAATCCAAACCCCCAATTTGCTATAATATCCTGTCTTTCGTAGCCCTACCAAGTAAGGTTTTTTAGCATCCCATGGCTTGACAACCAGCGCAAAAATGCTTCATTTTGCCCACCAACCTAGCCATCGTAACCTTTCCACTTCCTAGGCTTGTTTAACAATGTCCATGAAATCTACCTCCCTAAACCAATACCTCTCTAGTCTAAAGCTCCTCCTCTGCTCCCGTGCACGATTGGTCTTCAAAAGGAGTGGTTTATAGTCCGACACCAATCTCGCCAGGGACGACACTTGCAAATAGTGATCCTCCCAATCTACTGAGACTAAGAATTTGTCCAACCTAGAGCACATAGGGTCTGCTCCTTAGGTAGGACAAAGTGAATTAAGCACTTGCCATCCCAATAACAAAGAGAGCTGTCCTCTGTAAGAAATTAGAGAAGTCTTCCATCTCCCCACTATGTAATTAAACTCTCGTTCTCTCCCAAAGTGCCACCACTGCATTAAAATCCCCTCCTACACACCAAGGCCGGCTAGCACAATGATGATGGTGTACCAGTTCTTCCCAAAGAAGTCTCTTCTCCTCCGTGCTTTAGGGGCCATAAACCCTTGTGAAGTCCTAAGAGAAACCATCCCTAACATTACGGAAATGTAGAGAAACAGCTCCTGGGCTGATTTGTCTGTCTTGCTTCACCTCTTCAATCTCAAAGGGGTTCCATGGGATCATGATAACCCCAGACCTCCCCTAAGCTCGGGAAGCTACTCCCTTAGTAAGTCTGGCTCCCCCAACCTCCCTCATGATGGACACCCCAGCCTCTTCACAATTAGTTTCTTGTATGCACAGAATTACATATTACATAAACATAAGTGCAAAAACACCCATCTATTAATGTATCATTATGTGTTTTTAGACAGCAATTAACCATAAGATTATTTCTGCACTTACGTTTCTGGAGTAAGTTTAATTTATGTATATAAGAGTGACATTTCTATAATAATGCATGTAATAGGGTCTTTTTGTAATTATCTCTACTCTATAAGTTTTATTTTGTAATATAAATATTGAAATCACAGTTCAGAAATTAGAATCTGATCCATGCACCTATCATTCAATTAAAGTGCAAGCAACACAAATGTATGCTAAAACAAGGACCAACAGATGAATAAGACTTTCAACAAATAATCTAGTAACAACCAAAGTCTCCCCTAAATTGTCCTTCAGTCATCTTTTTTTCTCTCACACCCATTTCTTGTTTTTCATGTATCTCAAGAAAGCTCTTTAACTTCCAACAAATATGTTAGTTTCTGACAAAAGTGAAAGACTCAAAAAGAGACATACTTATCAGGAGCTCAGATACAATTAACAATGGTGTTAAGCATACCACCCTAGGAAGAGAGAAGACAACACATACCCTTATCGGTGACCAAGAGCAGAATGGATAACACACACTCAAGTTTGTGCTCAATTGAACCCTTCTTTCAAACATTTCTCTAACCCCTATTTCTTAAATCAAGGAGAAGCTTTTTTTAGCATTTTGTCGAGCCCTTAAGGTGCTTCCTTTTTTAGAAAATGGACACTACAACATTTTGTATTAAATTGAAAAGGTAAAATGTATAAGTATATAAAGGGGGCGCAAACAAAAGTCCCTCTATACAATAGCGCACCTGGGACCTTCAAAAAGCCAGAAGGAGAAGAAGATGAATCCACATTACAATGGAATTTAACCCACTCTCATACCCCACTACAAAATACAAATGAAGGATGAAACTAACTCCGAGGCCTGCCTTCAAATGCTTCTGAAATGCTCCTGTAAGTCGTATTTCTTATATCAAGGAGAGATGTTCCTAAGTTTATAACTTGATCATCATGAAGGTTATCCTTATGTTTAAGGAAACTACAAAAGCCCTTGTTGAAAAAGAAGACAACCATCAACAAACAAGGGGACGGGGATCAAAGTAAGCTAATGGTCTAATAATGTATTTGTTTACTTACCAAATCATCTATTGATAATTTTACAAAAGTCTACCAAAAAACTAGTAGCAGTAATGAGTCTAAAAGGCAAAGTCTCGACAAGTTTATCCAACAAAACTCTACACAACGATCAGCAGGTGAGTTCTGATGGTTTTCTTTTCCTTGTCAACATAGCATCCAAATCTGAAGCCAAGTGGAGAAAATTGTATCACTTGGTTTTTCTCAAATGTTATATCTCTCAAATTAAACAAAAGAAAAATAAATTAAATAAAAATATTCATCTTTACAACTGATGATGTCACGTCTCTCATATTAAATGAGAGAAAATATTAACTAAAAAGTATTCAACATTATGATCTGAAAATGGATTAGGAAGACAGTACGAAACAAGACTCAATGGTAGCAGACGAATCACACTAAGAAAAGAGGGCAAAAGAAAATGTCTACTTGCCAATCATACAACGAAGATAGAAGAGAATAGAACAGACCTGCTCAACATCACGCTCAGGATTTCCGTAGCTAACAAGATCTGCCATTCCATCTGAGAGAGATCCTGGGAGGGAACCACTGGAGAATCATGAGGAGCAGCGCAAACACCGGTAACCCAAGTCTTCATAGATGATCTTCCTTTCTAGAAGAGCCAATCATCAATCTTTGACCACTTCCGTTATCCTTGGGGAGTTGAGATTTCGGGCCCAAGTTGGCAGTTAACCCAAGATACAGCGACGGAGGCTGCAGAGAGAGAGGCAATACTCCATGAGTTCTGATTTGTGAAAAAACGCAAGCAGCTACTACAAATGACACAGATGTTTATGAAAATAAATCCAACGATTGTAAAAAATGACAGATTGTAAAGAAACTATACCATTATAAAAAATATAAAAGAGAGTCAATGAAGATATCTTACAAAATCTGTTCTCCTTCACACATACAAATACCAGCAAGTTTAAAATTAAAAAAAAAAACAATCTAGAGTAAAGTCCATTTTAAAAAAGGTTTTTGCCATTATACCCCTCAAATCTTCGCATTTAACTCAATACCCTTATCCTCATCATATTAGCCATTATACCTTTAAAATCTCAATACAAGCTATATTCATATCATTCAAGATAACTACCGTAAATTGCAGGAGAATGTTCTTGGTATATTATGAGAATAATCTCTAACAGCGTTAAGAATCTAATGAAATTACATTGGTATCCCTGATCAAAGAATACGAAAACAAGAAATCATGCTTTCCATCACTCGCGTTGTCCTCTTCCCCCTCATCTAACAACAGTGCAACCATGCTACTCCTGCTTCATACTGTGAGTCCTAGCGGGATTAATGGCCATGGTAGCACTGGGGATAACATGGACTGTAACATCTCATAATGGTGCCAGAGTTGATCACATCATCAGTGGCTGTCCGCATGAGGAGTGACACACATATTAATGCCTCATTTCCACATGGGCCTGGAAGGCCGATGTGCGGAGCAATCTGGCAGAGAACTCAACTGGGGACGGGTTGCCCACGTACCTTCACAAGGTGGCCAGAATGCCAACCTTCGTTCAAAGGTCCATGAGAAGTTTCATGGTGGGCATGCTGGAGGGTATCCGTGGGTTGGTTGAAGCTCTCCTGCCATACATAGTTGCCATCTTTGTCTCTCAGAATGAAGTTGCCTGAGTCCAAGAGCACTGTGGCAGTGCTGCTGTGTACCTTCAGCAAGTTGGTGCTCCATTGTTCTACGCGGCTACGCGTACCTCTGTGTCCAACACTGCATGAATGTTGCCATACCCCGGTGAAGTTAAGGAGTGCAGCGGGATGGATAAGTGGTTTCCCTCGGTTGGCAACCCACACCACAATTTTCTTGAGGATGTTGTTGTACCATATGTGCAAGTAGCACCTGCTCCTGGAGTTGTCAGGGCAGAAGAAACCCAATCAAAGGTAGCACTGTCACATGAGGGTCTGGTTCAAGGAGGGAGATCTGCTGGGAACCAAAATGGTGTCGATGCCGGCGAGCCTATCGAGCAATAGTGAATCGATCGGCATCAAAGAGCCTAACCCAGATGATTCTATGGCCAGCAGCAGCCCTGCCACCACTTTTGTACGTACAGGGGCAGTGGGTGGAAAGAGGTGGTGCCTCAATTCAACCCCACAGGTGACAACCTCACCTTGCCGAACATGGCAGCACAGCGTGGAGAAGTGGAAAGGGGACATGGGGGCCAACGATGGCATCAACCTCTCTCTCTCTCTCTCTCTCTCTCATCAAATGGCAACAAATAGTAATTTTATCTTCATGTTAAGGGTAGGATACGATTCTAGTTAAAGGTTAACTCAATTGTGGTTGAGTTACTTAAACAGACAATGATCGTTGGGGCCTCAATTCAACCCCCACAGGTGACATCCTCACCTTGCCGAACATGGCAGCAAAGCGGGGAGAAGTGGAAAGGGGACATGGGGGCCGACAATGGCATCAGCCTCTCTCTCTCTCTCTCTCTCTCTCATCAAATGGCAACAAATAGTAATTTTATCTACATGTTAAGGGTAGGATACGATTCTAGTTAAAGGTTAACTCAATTGTGGTTGAGTTATTTGAACAGACATTGATCGTTGGGGCACTAGAAATGATATACTTCAATTTCAAGGGTATGAAAGGTAATATGATGATTTGAGGGGTATAAACTTAAATATGGAAGATATGAGGGGTATACCAGAAAAAAATCATTAAAAAATATATTAATACATTCTAAACACCAAGATTCACAATCATACTCATGTTTCTAAGATCCTCACACAGGAGATAAGGAATAAAATCTATTTAGAATAAGCATCATGACATCACATTTCACAAAACCTATATAATATATCTGAGCATCATAGATATTAAAGATACTCCACAAGAAACTAATTCTAAAAGAGGTCATCTAATAGAACATAAAAATCTGGTCTTAATTAAACCTTCCGCATTCTTCTAAATTCCAAAAATAAAAGACTTCTGGCATCATCACATTTTAAAAAAAAAGAACTTCATAGTCATACACAGACTAAGTTCCAATGTGAAGGATTCATGGAAAAATCCACCTAAACATCATACATCACATTCTAAAAGAACAAACTCCAAAAGTAACATCCACTTAATCAAAGGGTGCAAAATATATTAAGCCTTTGAAATAGTAAATTAGCCTATATAGAATAAAGAGTAATGGAAGCTGGATTTGGTAAAAAGTGTATCCATTACCTTATCCTCTATGTATTTCAGTTTGAATTTTATGTCCATTACCTTATCCGTTATGCATACCAGTTTAGAAAGTGTCCCTTACCAACCTATAAGCTAATAATTGGCAAAATAAGTGGACTATCGGGTTATCATTTGCATCCCTACCAAACACTGCTTGCCCTCATGAAAACAGACATACAATGCTGTGGATGCTACAGAGCACTGAATTTAACAGTGTGATTCTGCCTTCGAATGACAGATTCCTTGCTGTCCAAATAACTAGTTTTTTTGCATCTTTTGTATAAAGGGCTCCAAATCCTTGTCTATCTGTTGCACAAGGCTGTACTTAGAAATGAAATAGGAAGATTGTCAATTCTACAGTGACTTACAGTCTACAAACGATAACATCTGCAAAACTCTTGACCATATACATCCATGTTGATGCCTATGATGGAGATCTTATCAAATTAATCTTCATCCTTGAGTAGGCTTCAAAATTCTCAGGAATTAATACCAAATTCCTCAACCAATAAACATATCCTTCTAAAAACAGTCTATGTATCATCAGTGTATGTAAATGAAATTATCCCAATTGGGGCCCAAAGAATATGCACACTGTGATTCAATCCCTGATGTTCTGCCTTTTGCACATCCTGCACAATGTGTTAGCAACAATCATGAAACGCAAGGAGATAAGGATCTCTCCCTTCCTATGGCCGCATTTGGAAACGTGGTTTCAAGTTGAGGGATTTTGCACAATCACCTTTTCCGTATGTTGTCCTACATGTCAGCGATTTTTTCAAAAATCCAAATCCCATTTGATGCAGCTGTGTCGCTCTGAAATCCCACACAGAGGGTTGTTCGGCAAAGACCTCTGCCGCCCCTTTCTTTCTTCGGGATGAACAGTGTTTGGGAATTGGGAATGAACAGTGTCATAATAATTCACTGTTCATTCCTAAAATGTGGCTACAGTACCCGCCATCACTCTCCCTTCTCTCAACGGCAGCAACCGGCACAGCAGGGGCAATGGCGACCGGTGGCAGCGGTAGCATCAGGGTGGCAGGGGCTCCGGCGGACAGAAGCGGAAGCAGGGTCACGGCAGGGGGTCCGACGGGGGGTCCGACGGGGGCGAACGGCAGCGTCGTGGCAGCAGCGACCAAAGGCTACCGCCAGGGGCGAGGAAGAAGGCCACTGAAGGTGCCAGGGGATAGGATCAAAGGAAGGGCAACACAGGGTTTACCTTCCCAGATTCGGCTGGAGTGCTGTGAAAGCTGCCCGAAGCGAGCTTTTCACGATTTTGGGAGAGGGCAGGCGGTTGTGCCTAGTTTCTCTCTCCTCTGGAAATCCTGTTCGCACGCAGCCCATGCTGGACGGGCGTTGGGCTGTCAGGGATTCCAATCATCAGAATCCCTTCCAACCGTGTTTTTAAACTAGGCCTAAGGCCTTTGAAAAGTCAATGGGATTATGACTTTTTTCATAATCCTTTAGAGTGAGAATAATCCAATGAAAATGAGATTTTGGGAGATTATGGAAAGTGAAGACTTTTCACCCTATCTCTCTCTAAAAAGTTAGATTATGACTTTTAAATAATATGACGTGACATTTAGACATTTGGTGGAGCTTTGGATGGGTGAAGATTACTAGGCCATAATCTATGACCCATTAGATTCTCAAACGCGCCCTAAGACTCCTGGTGCTTGGGAAGTAGCCACAAGCATTCCCATTAATGATCATCGAGAACATTGTTGAATCACTCAGTTTTTAACCAAGGCTTTGAAAACTGATTATGCGACAAACTGGTTGAGGCCGGTTCCTGTTCTGGTTCTAGTTCCAAGGTCAGTTCTGGCCAGTTTCAGCCAGTTTCCTCCCTATTGGAACCAGAGCTGTTCTGGCCAGTTTCGGTCTGGCTTGGCCGGATTTTAGTACCATGTTCTTGACCATTTTCAGCTAGCCAGGAAAATTCAAGTTGCACAGGATGTTCCATATGCATTTCCAAGAAGCACATACCTGCTTTTAAGAAAGGAGATATTTGGATTAAGGAAGAGAAAGACATTGCAGAGGAGGTTATTACCTTCTTTTATTTTTGGTTTCTAAAGAAAACAGGTGGCTCCCCTATTGGTCGGATAGTTCTATGGTGAAACTTTCAGAAGGGCAAATTAATTCCTTACAACAACAGGTGCTGGAGGATGAGGTTCATGAAGTTGCCTTTCCTTTAGGTGGGAATAAAGCCCCAGGACCTGATGGTTTTCATATGCTTTTTTTATCAGAAATTCTGGGAAATAATAAAGGATGATGTCATTTCTGCTGTCTAAACCTGCATTCATACTGGAAGGAGCTGCAAGTTGATCAATCAGACTCTGCTTGTACTACTTCCAAAGAAACATGATGCTGTGGAACACAGAGATTATCGGCCAATAAGTCTCCTCAATGGGTCTTATAAGATCATTGCAAAAGTCCTGGCTTCTCGCTTGTCCATGGTCTTGGAGGATATTATTGAACTAAATCAATGTGCTTTCATTAAAGGTCATCAGCTGAAAGTTGCCTTCTTATTAGCCCATGAGGCTATGAGTATATTATCCTTGAAGTTGTTCGAAAAGAAAGGAGTGGCATGTAAACATAGATGGCAGTATGGGTCGAAACCGATACGTTTCTGCCGAAACGTATCGGTTTCGGCCCATACCGAAACGAGTTCGGACCTGCTCACTCTCCCGGTTGGCAGTATCGGCCGAAACCGATACGTTTCGGCCGAAACGTATCGGTTTCGGACGATACCGATCTGAAATCGGACCCCAACACTGTAGCAGGTCCGATACTTAAAAAAATAGTTTTTTAATGGTTTCGGACGAAACCATTAAAGGTTTCGGCCGAAACTGACCTGTTTCGGTCCGAAACCGTCCAGTTTCGGCCGAAACCAAAGAGAATCACTATTTTTTAAAATTTTCAACCGGTTTCGACAGAAACCGATACTGCCATCCTTGCTCACTGTAACAGGTCCGAAACTTAAAAAAAAAACTTTAATGGTTTCGGGCGAAACCGATACCGGTTTCACCCGAAGCTTACCCGTTTCAGCCCGAAACCGGACAGTTTCAGCCGAAACCGGACGTGAACTCCCTCATAAGGGAAGTTCACTTCTGTAACTCCCTCAGATTCTAAGATCTGAGAGAGAAACAGGTTATTGCAGGCTACTGGAGGGTCATCCAGAGGGAGGGTTTGCTGCCGCCGCCGTCGTCGTTTCTTGGAGTTTGCAGTGTGTAGCTGCAGCCAAAGAGTTTTCTTGGCTCTCATTCCTAATAGATCTGGTAAGTTTTGATTTTTTTGTTGGTTTGATAGTTTTTTTTATCGTAGGTAAGGTTCTCTTAAATATATTAATTTTCATATGTGAAATATGTTAAAACTCCAAATTAAGCCCTAATTAGTTATTTAAATTTGGGACTTTGTCTAACTAAGTTTAATTAGAGTAAGCTCAATTAAACTTCATTGAAGAATTTAGGGTGGGAGCATGCTGCTAATTGCATTTAATGAAAGGTGATTAGGGTAAAACTCTAAATTAAGCTCTAATTAACTATTTAAATTTAGGAGTTTTGTCTAATTAGGTTTAGTTCGGGTCAATTGAAGCTCAATTAAACTTCATTGAATAATTTAGGACGAGAGCATACTGCTAATTGTATTTAATGAAGAGTGATTAGGGTAAAACTGATAATTAAGCCCTAAGTAACAATTTAAATTTGGGGGTTTTGTATAATTAGGTTTAGTTAAGGTCAATTGAAGCTAAATTAAACTTTATTGAATAATTTAAGGCGGGACCATGCTGCTAATTGCATTTAATGAAAGGTGATTAAAGTAAAACTGATAACTAAGCCCTAATTAACTATTTAAATTTGAGACTTTTGTCTAATTAGGTTTAGTTAGGGTCAATTGAAGCTCAATTAAACTTCATTGAATAATTTAGGACGGGAGCATGCTGCTAATTGCATTTAATGAAGGGTGATTAAAGTAAAACTGGTAATTAAGCCCTAATTAACTATTTAAATTTGAGACTTTTGTCTAATTAGGTTTAGTTAAGGTCAATTGAAACTCAATTAAGCTTCATTGAATAATTTAGGGCGGGAGCATGCTGCTAATTGTCTTTAATGAAGGGTGATTAGGGTATGTTTTAAGACGAGGTTTTCGTCCCCCCCTTTTTTTTACCCGGGCGACTTTGCGAAAAGTCTTATATTTTTTTTTGGGTTTGGGGGGTTTCCTCAGATCATGGAATGGACTCTCTCTGAAGAGGTAGGGGTGCACATGCGGGGCTACATGAGTGGCCAGTGCAGTGTCCATTTCATGGGGTGCGCATCGTATCAGACGATGAGGGTTCGAGTGCTGGACCTTTCCCCACTGACCGCAGTCAGTGTTGATTTACATCGGCATAACGTCCGAACACTCTTATTTAATTGTCAACAATAAAGCCTAAAATTTCTCTCTAAGGTTCTAGTCAAGGACACACCAGCACAGGTAGCTTGCATCGCACTTTTGACTCCCAGTGGGTGAACATAAAATGTATGAGGGTAGGGCTTGGCTAAGATCAGGTTGAACTGGGCAACACCCTACTGTATCTGGGGATAAGAGTGAGCTAAAGGAGCCCAGGAGTGCACCAGGATGCCCCGTTGATTGCCTGGATACTAGGGGCATTTTTGGTAATTTGCCATATCCAATGGCACTATGGTAATTTTACCTTGCTGGAAGTTTTATCACAATCTAGGGTGGCTACTAAGCAAGGATTGACTCTGGAAGGCTCAAGGGTTGTTTTCAAGAGCCGTTGAGAATTATCAAGGCATCCCAAGGCTGGAAGGGCGTTTTTGTAATTTGGACATGACCCTATATGGAGTGGTCTGTGAAAGACACTGGGATCGCGGGACTATTTGTATGCATTTCTTGAGTATGGAGAGGTCGTGAGGTCTTTAAAGATGATGTGCACCCTTAGCTCCTGAAGGAATGACATATATGTAATTTTTCATGTAGGAGGGGTTTATTCGTAATTTTCTTCAACTGGCACACGCCGGGGGCAACATCACACACCCTTGCAAACTTTCATAAACTTCATTACAAAAGTTGTCGACGAGTTGCCAACTGTACATGGTATCACCGCTCTGAGGCGGGAACATGATTACAAGGCCCACATGGGGGCTTAAATGTAAATCCCGCATAGGGGTGTAACAACCACGCCCACGTAGGAGCATAATGACAAAGCCCACGTAGGGGCGTGACAACCATGCCCACGTAGGGACATAATGATAAAGCCCACGTAGGGGCATAAATACAAGACCCACGTAGGGGCACAAAGACGAAGCCCACGCAGGGGCATAAATACAAGACCCACATAGGGGCGCAAATACAAGACCCACGTAGGGGCATAAAGATAAGCTCGGGGTGTCACATACCCCAAGTGGGCCACAACAACGAACAAGTCTTCTTCTTTTCTTTTCCGTAGAGAAAATTCAAGTCCAAAAGTCTTCACCGCTCTGAGGCGGGAACATGATCTCAAGGCCCACATGGGGGACTTAAATGTAAATCCCGCGTAGGGGCATAATAACAACGCCCACGCAGGGGCATAATGACAAAACCCACGTAAGGGCACAAATACAAGACCCACGTAGGGGCATAAATGTGGACCCGGGATGTTACATACCCCAAGTGGGCCAAGACAACGAACACAAGTCCTCTTACTTCTCTCCGGAAAAAAGGTCCTTTCCTCCCGAAAAAAAAAGTCCTCTCCAAATGAGCCCCGTAGGGGGTATTTATAGAAGGTGAGGGACCGACCCGGGGTGGGTCGAACCCGGGCAGGTCAAGGCCACTCCGGGCAGGTCCGTTCCTCCCTCTCTTTTTTTTGAAATGGGCAGGCGTAACCCCCGGGACCGGCCCGGGACTGCCCCGCCCCGCGCAGGTCCATTCCTCTCTCTTTTTTTTTTGAAATGGGCAGGCGTAACCCCCGAGACTGCCCCGCCCCGGGCAGGTCCGCGCGGACCTGCTCGGGGTCGGGGGGTCTCGGGCGGGCCCCGTCCGGGGAGGGGCCACCCCGGACAGGCCAGCCCGGGGCGGGGCGGGCCGACCCCGGGCAGGTCCACCCTACCCCATGCGGCCGCGGGGGGGCCTGCCCGGGGGTGGCCGGCCCAGAGCGGGTTCCCCCTGCCCAGTGCGGCTGCAGGGGGAACCCGCCCGGGGCCGGCCACCCCCGGGCAGGCACCCCCGCAGCCGCGCGGGGCAGGGGAAACCCGCCCGGGGCCCCGGGCGGGTTCCCCCTGCCCCTGGGGGGCCTGCCCGACGGTGATCCATTCGAGCCTTCGCCACCCCTTGAGAGTGACCCCACCCTTGAGTGTCCACCTCCAGCCATAACTCCTGCACGGCGTGAGCAAATTGATCAAATACTTGATGAGTAGGTGGTCACCACCCAGAGCGGAGACTGTCAGCGTTACCTGGTTCGCTGGAAGGGTCGACCACCCACCGATGATGCGTGGATCACTCGCACGGAGCTACAACATATTGATCCAGACCTCTTGGAGCGCCACCAGAGCAGTCAGGACCCTTACTCGACAGGGTCGACTTCTTCCCAGACGGGGCGGATTGGTGGAGACACCCGAGCGTTAGACCAAGTCGATCGGGTCCAAGTTTACCGCAAACGGAGGCGACGAGCAGAGACGACGGCGTCCATTTGGCTGGGCAACTTGCTCCCGTGTCACTAGCATGTTTATTTTATGAGTGTGGGCATTTAATTGATGTAATAAGGCCCATTTGAGGCCCATTAGTGTTTTTCCATTTTTCTGTGTATTTTCGGGTCCGAATTTGGGCTCATTTTAGGCTTGAGGGTATATTAGTCCACGTTTGAGTCTGTGAGGGCCACTAGGGTTCCCTCCCTATAAATATAGTTGTAATCTCGTGTTTGAGAATTAATGAAGATTTGAAGAAAGCTATTAGTCGCCGCCTCCAAGTCCTCTCTCTCTCAACGGGGTGGAATCCCCAGGGTGGAAGCCCAACCAGTTTTGTCTCCTTCTTCTTCCTTGTATGTTCCTTTTCTTCTGCTCGGTGCCGCACCAGGTACTACCAACCTTGCATGTAAATTGGGATTTAATAAAGCATATGAAAGAGTCTCTTGGGGGTGTATGTTACACCTGTTAAAATTGCATGGCTTTCCCGAGAATTTTATCAAATGTACCAAGAACCGTGTTTCAAGTTCAACTCCCAGATTTTCTGTAGTGATTAATGAAACAGTGAATGGTTTCTTCCCAAGTATAGGAGGAATACAACACCCCTTATATCCATTTATTGTGGCAAATGTTCTTAGTAAAATGTGCAAAAGAGCTGATCAGGAGGGGTGGATTAATGGAGTTTAGATCATAAGAACTCAGATTTTTTTTAGAAGGTGACATACATCAATTGCATTTCCTCCACTTTATTCTGGAATCTTCTAAGCACATTTCTGGTCTCAAAATTAATTTTCATGAATGCTCTATAACTGGTGTCAATTTCTCTGAAGAGGAAATCTCTGCAGGAGGCTTGAAGCAGACACTTGGGCTATAAGTTGGCAACTTTCCTATCCAGTACTTGGGCCTGCCTGTACACCATCGTACTCTAATGTTTTTTTTTCCCAAAAAGTGGTTGATAGTACTGTATATATTAAACTCAAAGAAGGGATTTACAAATGTATATTGTATGTTCCCAAAACATCCCTATACAAGTGTAAACAAAAGGGGCACCCAAAAGAAGAAAGTGCCCCATTAGCCTCCCACCATTGGCAAAAGAGAAGAATTGCATGTATGCACATTACAAAAAAATTTAGCCCATTCTCTCACCCTTTCCCCATTAAAATCCACCCACCCGCTCTGGAAAAGTGGCCTCCTTTTAAAATGTTCTGCTGTTTCTCTCCCCCCATATGGTCCAAAGGGTGGCATGGAGGATGAGCCACCAGATCCGCCTGTCTGCCTTGAGGGCCATCGCCTATGCCAATCTGTCACCAGCTACTGGACCATCTGCAAGGGCAGCAGGCCACACTGGATCTTGCTCAACACATGCAGCCAGACATCTCAAGAAAAGTGGCAGCCCTTGGAACAGTTGCAGAAAGGAAATGTCTTATTCTTGGAGTTCCAAAACAAATTATCCATGTGGAAAGCCAGAAATCTCTCTTTGGGAAGCCGCCACACTCTAAAATTCAGTATCCTCCATCCAACACCACCTTTTCTCTTTCATGTACCACAGACTGTTTTGACAAGGATAGACCAGATTGGCAGAAATTTCCTTTAGGGATGCACCAGCAGCAATAACAAAACAATTCCTCTCATCAAATGGGATACGATATGAACACCTTTAAAACAAGGGGGATTAGGTGTTAAGAATTTACAGATTATGAATCTTACTCTGCTTAACCTAATGTTCTAATGTCCCATAACTGTCCTAATGTCCGCGTTTCTAAGTGTTCCTCAAGGTTGACAAAGTCTCTATTTCTATAGAAGTGAGGCTACCATCTACTTCTTTACTCTCCAGGTCTTGAATTCCCTAAAGTAAACAGTCTTCACCATCAGTTTTTCTACAGCCAAGAGGAAGCACAACTTTTCATAGAATTTTTCATGTTCTTCGGTCCACTTTGTAATTTGTTCATAAGAGCATATTGAGTTCCTATAAATGCCCAGCTATGCTTAACCAGGATCAGTAAACTCTTGTTGCTGGAACTGTTATTTACATAAGTGAAACTGACTCCTCCGAAACGATTATTTGACCATTTAATTATGATTTATGACTGGGTTATGGTCAGAAACAGTTCTTGGATGCCCATGTACCTTGGCCATAGGAAATAAAGTATTAGACGGGTCATCAACGAATACTTGGTCGATTCAGGACATTGAAGATGGGGTTCAGGAATTACTCCAGATGAATGTCATGTTACTAATATAGTTGTCAAGGCGGTAAGGAGACCCAAGGCGTACTTGGGGTCTCTAAGTGCCTAAGCATTTAGGTGTCTGCCTAAATAGGCCTACGCACCAAGTCCATAAAAACCAGCAAGCAAGAACTGCATATATTTTTTTCTATACAAAGGTTTAGCGCCCCCCCCCCCCCCGGTGTTTGCAGGCTGTGCAGTAGAGTCCATTATGGGCTTGAGAGGGAGGGGGAGAGTACATGGTCATGACGCGACTATGTTGAAGGAGTGTGCGGAGTCCAATTTATCTTTAACATAGTTTAAAAGGTCTTAAGGCGGTTGTGAGGCGCTTTCTGTAAGTCTCATAAGGCGTAAGTCTTAAGGTACAACAAGGTGTAAGCCTTAATAGAGAAGAAAATAATCTTAAAACCATAAAAAATGCTAAAAATAATAGTGATTTTCATGTGTTAATGTTATATCAACTCAATAATAAATTCATGTAATTTCAAAAGTACTAAATTATGAGCCAGTTGTCTAGTACATTTGGTTTGTCACCCTTCCCCATATGGGAGAAGGCCCGAGTTCGAGCTTGATTATCCCCTCCCTGTTAAAAAAAAGTACCTACCAAGAAAAAAAAATTGAATTATGTTTTAAGGACAACAAAAGAAATGTAAATTTTGGGAGTACCCTACAACACCTCATTAAATCAACTTCTCAAGTGATGAACACGTCTCAATTAATACCTTGAGACAGTGAAGGCGGTGAGGCGTACCACCTCAATCAAAAAAAGGCGTAAGCCTCAAGTAAAAGACATGAGGCGTATGCCTCAAGGTGTTTTTCTAGTGCCTCACCTTGAGGCTTAAGCCTTAGTGCCTTGAGGCACCGCCTTTTTAAATAATGATCTTTAAGCAGTTTTGTGTCCAGCCAAGCAAGCCCAAGGCATGAAGGCAGGCGCCTTGGTCTGCCTGGCACACCTAGGCGGCGGCGCCTTGGGTCGCCTTTTCTAGGCCCAATCAGGCATATGTACACCTAGCTCACAGCATTGCGTCTTCCTGCCTAGGCGGGCGCCTTGACAACTATGGTTACTAACTAGTAACTCCAGAAGATTTCTTTCCTCAATTTGATCATTGAATTGAGTCATACCCACTGTAAGTTTATATCCTCTATTCCTTTCCTTAGGCCTTCTAATATCATTAAGTCTCCTGCAATACACCGGGGTAGCTGATATGTGTCTTGACATTTAGTGAGCTCTGTCCACAGTGACTCTCTATCCCGGTAAGTATGAGGACCATACACCCCTGATAACATCCGACACTCCTTGCCATTCATGCTAGTAAGTTGTGCAGTTACTAAATATTCACGTATTTCCAGCAAAGTACCCTTCCAAACCAATGCATCCCTTACAATCAAAATAGCACCCAAAAATCTATCAGATCTTCGAAATACAAAATCCACACTTGTAAAGCCTGCAATCTTCCTGACCAAAGTAATGTCCATCTTTTCCTTTCTTGTTTCATGTATACAGACAAGGTTAATTCTCCTAACGAATTCTTCAATTGCTATCTGTTTAGATTTATCACGCAAGCCATGGATATTCCAAGACAAGAGCACTATTAAGTGTCTCCTAAGCACACAACTCCTTAATTTGGAGACCTTGGCCATTTAGCAGATTTTGCAGCTCATTTCCCCTACTCTTCTTTGCCTGTCTAGTCTTCTCCTGCCAACAACGGTGATCCTTCTCGTCGTTGGCCAAGGTGCCCCTTTCTCTACAGGGAGAGGCGGGGAGGCAAGAATCACGGGTACTCCTTTCTGGATTGCAAGCTCCTTGGCAACTACTCTCACTATTTTTGAGGCAAGAGATGAAACCACTATAGCTAGACCTGGCAAACCCTAACTCGATCTGTCAACCCGACCCAACCCTTAAAAAGTGGGTTAGGGTCATAATTTTTGATAACCGGGTCAATTTCAGGTCCGGTCATTGTGACCCGCACATTCTTGCAGCTCGGGTTAGGGTCATCAACTTTGACCCAAACTGATCCCAACCCAGTCTGAACGGTACTTTTTGACCCTATATCCGCCCTGACCCAACTTGACCAGACTTCACTGGGATGGGCACGGGTCATGATGCTTTGACCCGAAGCAGGGTCGGGTCGGGTTACGGTCAAGCAAAATTCATTACACTCCACTCGTGACCCGACCCAACCTGACCATTGCCATCTCCAAATACAGCCTATTTAATGTCTATGGAATTGACAGAAATACTCGTTCACCTTTCATGAGCCTCCTAAGAATGAAAAGGGGCATTTGAGACAATAATCTTATTGTCTTCTGATGCGTCTGCCTCATGAGTGGGTTAGCACTCATTGAGTTCAGTGCAACTCACCTGTAGATACCAAATCAACTAAGTTATCAAGTGAGTCAACATGCTGAGTGACTCAATAGATCATCTTGGAATTGGTCATCTTTAACCTCCGGTTCTCCATCCTTTGTTCCTCCCTGCCAGACTTGTAGTCCCAATAGGCCTGAACGACCTCTTTGTAGGTCCAAGTGGACTCCAAAGAGACACTGGATACCCCTGGTTCGTCGATAACTCAAACCCAATAGTATGGATGAAACCCAGCAGAGCTTCACTCCTGGAATGACTTGATTGGGTTCCACTTCTATTAGAACCTTTGTGTATTCCACGTTGCTCTGGGAAACAGTGCACTTATCTAGCACCAAAAGTTCACTGAAGGTAGAGATCAAGGCGCAAAATACTTTCACATCCTATAAGATGAATGGGATTCCCACTGGCCAGCACCACATCTTCTTCCCCTTCAACACGCCAATTACCAAAGGAAGCAGTCCATGTTGACCACCTCATCTCGGTAGTTTGCTTGTTATTGAGAAATACCCTCTTAAATTATCCAGTAGGCAAACCACTATAAACCTTAAGGAATTCATCCTACAAATCTTTTGCATCATTGCTCCTAGTCAAATATTCCACAACTTTGTTCTAATCATTTCTTCATTAATTGAACTCCGCGGTAACGTACAGATGAGGCATTCTGCAAGGCCTTGCTGATTCACTACCATTTTTCTCACAGGGTTCCCTCCAAACCCACTTTGCTTTAGCAAATCCCTTATGACCCCATAGTCTTTCTTTATTACCTGAACATGGGCCTTAAGTTGCTCAACTGATGTAGTTAAGTTGAATCTTTTCTGAAATGCATCGGGCATACATGATCATGATTCAGGCTTCCATCCATTGTCTCCATGTCTCCCTTTCCGTTCGGGCAAAAGATTAGTGAAAAAGGCAAGACGGGTTTGGTCCCAAGTCAAGCGTCTTGAGAATGATCATTCTAGTTGAGACATCTATACAAGAAATATCAAGCCATAAGATTTTCTCAAGAAACAGATGAAATTAAGTTTCCAATGAAAGAGACCAATCTGGTCTGCCTCAACAATCACTGTCCAAACAATTTTCAATCACTACTTTAAATGTGATATCATTTAACAAACACTCAAGCAAATATGGAATAAACTATAGAAAGGCCACAAGATAGCACCCAAGTGTCCCTATGTTATCAAAGGCACTTGAAGCACTCGCCTAGACAATGAGGCGAGGTGAGGCGCCCATAACTCGCTTCGCTTGGGTGCATCTCGCCCGGGCAAGCTGGTTGTGGCCACAAGGGCGTTTAGGCCAAGCCCACTTGGGCTGACTAGCAAATTTCTATAAGAAAATTCAGCCAGGGCGGGTCTGCCCCCCTTTGAAACCCTCCCCCCCTCCACATGGATGGCAGTATCGGCCGAAACCGATACGTTTCGGCCAAAACGTATCGGTTTCGGTCTATACCGAAACCGAAACGGGCCTTGTCACTCTAGCAAGTCCGATACCAATAAAAATTAATTTTTTAATGGTTTCGGAAACCGTCCGGTTTCGGCCGAAACCGGACCTGCTCAATAATATTTTTGTCTTTTCTGACTGTTTTGAATCTATTTCAGCCGAAACTGAAACCGATACCGAAACCGATACTGCCATCCTTGCCCCTCCATGTGACTTGACCCGCAAGTCGATCCGCAATGCGAGGTTGGGTCTATGTGAATTTGATAAGTTCTTAATTTAATTCTCACATCTAAATGGATGAATTTGCCAATCTGATTGATTTTGTATGTGTTGTTGACATATTTAATAATATACATTATCTTTTATTTAATATATTTAAAAAATATCACTTCAAATGTCTAGCCTATAGTGGCCATTGCCTAGGCATTTGAGGCTAAGGCAATCCCTTGATCGCCTCAGGTGCCTCTCGCCTCTGACCACATGGAAGTTTCCAAGATATTTCAATTTCAGCTGCCAAAAGATCAGAATATTTGCTCCACCATTGCAAGCACAAGCCACTTGATCTAATTAAACATCTTCTGATATCTAACTAAAGATCAGGATATCTGCTCCATCATTTCAATTACCTGTAAGTGATAGAGAGACAAAAAGAATAGCATAAAGAAGAAAAGTGAAGAACTTCATAATAAAGAAATCAGTTCTTCACCTATAGGACCTGGAATAGCGTGTTAATCATGAAACAGGGTGATTTATGCAGCATCACTAAACAGGGAAAGTGTCCCCAAGGCCCGGGGATTATGTAAAGGTTAAGATTATAACACAAACAAGAAACAGCCTAACAAAATGAGCATCCAAGGAGCAGGTCACCACAAGGAGCATGTTGCCCGTTGTCATCCACCAAGGATTGATCTCTAGAATAAATTAATGAATTCAGTTTGCAAGGCGGTCGAGGTTGTTCACATAACTAGTTATAAACAGAGAAGAGAACAACAATCCTGTTAGAAAGACAGTGCATAGATAAGGTTATCAATGATTTATTTACTGATGGGCCAAAGTGGGACATTTGAGTTGGGGAAGATCCTCTTCACTGTTCTTGCATCCCTATACGCTGAACTAGTTGTGGTATACTATGTAATAGTATCATAGAAGATGATTTTGCTGGCATGTTTGGCATAGAATACTGTTATATATAAGAATTAGCTCAAACAACTCCGCCATGGCTGGTTGCAAGCGTAGATGAGAAAGGAGGGTTTGCGTTAGGTTGACAGTCAGCAGTAAAAAATTGTCACATCAACAACATGATTCTGATCTAAATACTTTTTGTGCTAATACTAGGGGGTCCCCCAGAAGCGATATGTTACATCGGAATCCGGATGGAATGATAAGTGAGCAAGAGCTAGCTAGGGCATTCCCCATAAGTGACACGTCGCAATGGCACCCAATTGAGGTGTCAAATAGGCAAGGGTTCCTGTGTGGGGTTAGACGATCACGGGTAAAGAAGCGAGTCTAAAAGAAAAGGATCCGTCTAGCAACTTAGAATATAGGAAGAACTTTAACGGGCAAGGGTTTCGAGTGGGTTTAATTATGTAAAGAAGGCAAAGGGTAGTTTGGTCATCCCATTTTTTGGTTTGTTATTTCTGGTCCATTAGGTGTGCGTCCTGGGGAGTCATTAGCCAAGGGCATTTCTGTCATAATTTGTAAGGTGACGGTTGCCCTAAACCTAATATATATATATATATATAAGTGGGTGACAGCTGGAGGAAAGGGTGCGCTCTTTCCCAAAAACCACCGCAACCCTAGTTTGGTTCTCTCGGTGTCTTCTTCTCTGTTTCTTCCCTTGTTCTTCTGCATCCTGGCTGTAACATGGTATAAGAGCCAAAGGAGATCTGAAACAGGGGCAGACACAGCACCGATGAGTTCCTTGGTGATCCGCCCTAGGGTTTCTCCCTAGCACAAGCCGGCGATGGTCTTCTCCTTGAGATATCTTCATCGGACCACACTCTCTGGCCTGGGAAAGGTCTGCGACCCCTTCTTCTCTCTGTCTGGCAGGGATTGCACCCTTCTCCTCCGTTTTTTCCTTCTTCTATTGAATTGCAGAACCCTGTCCTTGTGGAGACAGTCGTTGCCTGTCTCCTAGGATTTTTCAGGTTCTCAAGTTTATTCTGCATAAGGAAGAAGGGGAGATTCTCATGGCCAAACAGCACTCCCCGTCCATCTCCAAGTCCACATCCACAGATGCAGAGGAGGTTTCTGTAGGAAAACGGGTGTCTGGCCCTGTGTCGGGTCCTAAACACCATGCCCTACAGATTACTCCAATCAAGTTGAACAAAACCAATTATATTGAATGGTCAACGACAGCCAAGATGTACCTTGGAGCGAAGCGGAAGTCTAGTTATATCAATGGTAAAATTGAGAAACCAGATGAGGATAGTGTTGAGTTTGAAGACTGGATTGAACAGAATAGTGTTGTGATGACTTGGTTAGTCAACTCCGTTGAAGATGCTCAGAGGAAACTGATTATGCGAAAGGAGACAACTAGAGACATGTGGGTGTTCTTAGAAAAGATGTATGGAGAAAAAAAGAATGTTGTTAGGGTCTATCAATTGGAGACTGTCTTGTATGGAGCAAAGCAAGGTACACTTTCTGTTACAGATTATTTCACTACCCTACAAACACTATGGGATGAACTTGATTATTATGATGCTGATAAATGGGATACCTCGGCTAATCACAAAAGCACTTGAAGTTTATTCAGAAGGGGAGAGTTCTGAAGTTCCTTGGTGGTTTAAACCCGGAGTGGGAACCACTCCGGGGACAGATCCTCAATGAAACTAGTGCTCTATCTCTAGATAAGGTATATCAAAGGGTGCTGATTGAAGAGAATCGGAGGGAGGCAATGCAGGTGGACATTCAAACAGCAAGTGGCCATGTTCTTCATGACCATTCTGCTCTAATCAGCAATGCTTCTAAGTCTAAGAAGGGTAGTGGTAATAGTCAAGATGATGATGGGAAAGCCAGCAGGAAGTGTAGTCACTGCGGCAGACCCAACCACCTTGTCGATGACTATTGGGAGCTCTATCCTGATAAGAAGCCTCTCAAGTTCCGTGGTAAGAAGGGCAACAAACAGGCCAAGGGAAATGCAGCAACTTCCCTGGCTTCTTCTCAGGATGTTGGATCACCCAATGCTCAAGTACCCAACACAAAGGGCCTCTCCTCAACTAATATTGCTACCCTTCAAAGGATTCTTTCTCAGCTGGACACCTCTGCTCTGGGTAAGTTCAGTGTTGAGGGAGCTGCACTTAGTGCTACATCTCAACCAACCGATACATCATGGATCATTCATTCTGGAGCTACTGATCATATGACCGGTAACCCTAGTCTCTTCTCTACCTATTCTCTTTCCTCTGGCCAAGAAAAGGTGATGGTAGCTGATGGTACTCAAGCCACAATTGCGGGTAAAGGAACCATCAGACTGCATGATCATCTTTCCTTGTCATCCACCTTACATGTTCCTTCCCTTCCGATAAATCTCCTATCTGTTAGCAACCTCACCAAATCCCTTAATTGTTCCATAACATTCTTCCCAACCCATTGTGTGTTCCAGGATTTGAAGACCAAGCAAACGATTGGGAGTGGTCTTCAGGGCAGGGGCCTTTACCAGCTAAACATCAAAGGGAAGACAGCTCTTCAGTCTAAGAAAACCATCCATAATTCCGATCAAATTCAACAGCTCAAGTTATGGCATTGTCGTCTAGGACATTTTTCTTTCAAGTCTTTGAAACTTTTATTTCCCACATTGTTTAAGTCCATTAAACTAGTGTCTTGTATGCCAGTTGGCAAAACATTGTAGATCCCAATTTTCAACTTCAATAAAAAAGAGCAGTGCTCCTTTTGATTTGATCCACTCAGATGTTTGGGGTCCCTCACCCGTGTGTTCGGTGAGTGGCTATCACTACTTCATCACTTTCATTGATGATTTTTCCTTGTGTACTTGGGTGTATCTCTTGAGGTCGAGAGAAAAAGTGCTTAGAGCAGTTCAGATTTTTTCCAATATGGTGTTGACACAATTTGAGAAAAAAATCAAGATGTTTAGATGTGATAATGCAAAAGAATACTTCACGAAAAATCTGAATGTGTTCATGCAAGATGAAGGGATGGTACATGAATCTTCTTGCCCGTATACTCCATAACAAAATGGAGTGGCGGAGAGAAAGAATCGACACCTAATGGAGACTGCTCGGGCATTCCTGTTTCAGCACAAGATTCTTAAACAGTACTAGGCAGATGTTGTCCTCACAGCAGTATATGTCATTAATAGGATGTCATCCAGAGCCCTAGGGTTTCGTATTCATGTGACTATCTTACGCCCAAATCACCCAATTTTTCCTTTGACTCCTCGGGTATTTGGGTGCTTGTGTTTTATCTATGTCTTGGGTCCAAGTCATTCTAAACTTGACCCCAAAGCGATTAGGGGAGTCTTTCTTGGTTATTCCCCCACTCAAAAAGGGCATAAGTGTGCTGACCCCAAGACAGGGAAGATCTACTACCAAAGAGATGTTACCTTTTTTGAGTCACAGTCATACTTCTCCTCGGATCTGTCTGAGGGGGAGATTACAGTGGATCCCTACCTGATTCCTTGTCACATTTCTGCTGACACCCTGGGTTCCCCGTCCTCTTCAGTTCTAGATGTTCAAGATACCAATGCCAAGGATCGTTTCAAGACTGCTGAAGAAACCAACTCTAAGGAGAAGACCAGGTTTGGAAAGGTCTACTCTAGAAGACAAAAAGAGGAGACTGAACAGCCCGGGGAAAAGACCCTTGCTGAGGACCACTCTCATGAGGATGCTAGGTCCTCATCTCCTGTTGTTCCTGAATCTGAAAATCAGGTTTCTCTCATTGACCTTGATCAGCCTATTGCATGTAGGAAAGATGTGAGAGAGTGCATCAAGCACCCAATCTCCAAATACTTGTGCTATTCTAAACTCTCGTCATCGTACCGGACCTACCTTTCATCTATTTCCAACACCACCGTGCCTTCGTCTTTTTCAGAAGCTGTGAAGAATCCAAGGTGGGTTAGGGCAATGGAAGAAGAAATAGAGGCCTTAAGGAAGAATGGTACATGGGATTTGGTTGATTTACCTTTAGGGAAGAAGCCAGTGGACTCTAAATGGGTATATACCATAAAGTTCAAGTCTGATAGAACCGTGGAAAAGTATAAGGCAAGGTTAGTTGCCAAAGGGTTTATACGGACCTATGGCATCGATTACCAAGAAACATTTGCTCTGGTTGCCAAGTTATCCTCTGTTCGGGTTCTGACGTCACGTGCTATCCACCATGACTGGGAGTTGCACAAGTTGGATGTAAATAATGTGTTCCTTAATGGGGAATTAACAGAAGAGGTGTACATGTAGCCGCCCCCAGGTTTGACTACAGATGGGAAAGTTTGTAAGCTTAAAAGGGCACTATATGACCTGAAACAGTCCCCTAAAGCTTGGTTTGAAAGGCTAAGAACAGCTATGCTAAAGATGGACTTTCAACAAGGAAATGGTGACCATGCTCTCTTTGTGAAGTGGAAGGGTGAACAGGTTGTTACCCTTCTTGTATATGTGGACGATATGGTGGTTACGGGTGATGATCTTGTTGCTATCCAGCAGCTGAAAGATAATCTAGCGAAAGAATTTGAGATTAAAGATCTTGGTCCCTTGAAATATTTTCTTGGGATTGAAGTGGCAAGATCTCACGGCAGCATTCTTATTTCACAAAGGAGTATGCCCTTGATTTGTTGAAAGAGACCGGGAAAATGGGAAGTAGAGCCGCTGATACTCCAATTGAAATGAACCACAAGCTAAGTATTCTTGATGGAGAAGTGCTCTCAGAGGTTGAAAAAGGCAGGTATCAGAAAATGGTTGGAAAACTTATATACCTATCCTTGACTACGCCGGATATTACATATGCAACCAATGTGGTCAGCCAATTCATGCATGCTCCCAGAACTAAGCACATGCAAGCCGTTGACCGGATCTTGAGATATATCAAAACATGTCCAGGAAAAGGTCTGCTCTTTAGCAAGAAAGGTCAGCTATGTTTGGAAGGGTTCACTGATGTTGACTGGGCTGGGTCACAAGAAGATAGGAGGTCAACATCTGGGTATTGTATTTACTTGGGTGGAAACCTTGTTACCTGGAGGAGCAAAAAACAATCTGTTTGTGCAAGATCAAGTGCAGAGGCTGAATATAGAGCCATGGCACAAGACGTAGCAGAGTTGTTGTGGGTGAAGATTCTTCTAGCAGACATTGGAGTTAAGGCAGTGCTTCCCATGAAACTCTACTGCGACAACAAGGCAGCAATTAGCATTTGTGTCCAATCTTGTTCAACATGATCGTAGAAAACACATAGAGTTGGATAGACACTTCATCCGAGAGAAGTTGGACTCCGGGGAGTTGTCTCCCCTATGTCCGGTTTGTCGAATGACCCCGGGCAGGCCTGCGGGGGACCTGCCCGTGCTCATTCGACCCCGATCAGACCTCCCCCCCCCGGGGTCAAATGACCCCGGGCAAGGCCCACCGGAGTCAAGCGACCCCGGGCGGGTCCCCCAGAACCCGTGCCACCCAGGGCTGGTCCCCCCAGTCGCGCGCCACCGCCCCCCAGGGTCGGGCGACCCCGGAAGGGTCTGCTCGACCCCGGTCGGGTCTCCCGCACCTATTCCTTTGTATAAACCCCTGATTTTAGGGTTTTTCAGCCTTATTCTCACAGCACGCCACGTGGAGAGAGGAGGGAGCGCTCTCCTTGTTCATTTGTCGTCTTCCCCGCGCCGTGGGCCGCGAAGAGGGGATTTGTTCTTGTCCGAGCAACGTGGTACACGTGCGTGGAACTTCCTCGGCAGTGTGTACACCATCCTTTGCATCTCCCTCTTCTTGCTACGAGATGTTCTTTGTTTATATTGAATATCCAAGGGAGGAAAACTCCACGCCTTCGGGGTTTTGTCTGAAACCACGCGATCCTGACAATCGTGGTGGATTTAATCCAACTCTTGACCACCTTGCTTGCTGCGAGGGATATATAATTGTAGAGACATACGGGCCACAGAGTCCCGATGCGTGAACATATTCCATGGAGTGGCGATACGCCGAATATTGAATCCCGACCAACTCGAGGGAAAGGTCTCAATTTATCCGAGACAAATAGAGGGTGCAACAATGGTTCACCCTCCTCCTTCCTGAAGCCATCCTATGAAAATACATTGTGTTACTGTCACCTTCCTTGAGCCATTTCTCCCTCGACCTCTGCTTCCATTAAATCTCTTCCCTGATGAGAAGCTCATCATACTAAGCACGAAGAGAATCCATGTTCCTACTACCAGCATCGTCTAGCAAACCTGTCTCCTCCATCTGGTCAAGGGTTTCAAGCTGATGAAGAATTCTCTCCTTCTCATGCCTGTTGGGAAGGCTCTTGCCAGCTCCCCACCCACTAAGCACCTGGGATAAATGCTTCAGTTTCCCTATCAAAGTGGCCATGAGAAAGCCATGATGACTGTGACTCACTCATGCCCTCCTCATTGTGTCAAGAAAGTCTGTCTCTCTAATCCAACACCTCTCAAATCTGAAAGTCTGTCTCCTCTCTTCGCCAGAAGCCTCCTCTCTTGGCCTCTGGTGGTCCTCAAGACGATAGGCTTGTGATTTGAGGTCGGCCTAGCCAAGCAAGAACCTTACACATAAGGAAAGTGGTCCTCCCAATCCGCTGACACCAGGAATCTATCAAGTCTGGAGCAGGAGGGAGACGCCCTCAAGTTGTTCACCAATCCAATGTCGATGAGAGTAGCCTACTGGATGAAGTCACAAAAATCCTCAGTTTCCCCCACTTGGGGATGACTCCCAGTCCTCTCTGAGACTAAAGTCACGACCCATGCACCAGGGGCGGCCCGAAGAAAGATAGAAGTCAATCAATTCCTGCCAAAGAATGCTCTTCCCTTCCCTGGTTTGAGGGCCATAGACCCTAGAGACGTCCAAGGAAAAGTCATCCCTCAAGCATCTGAAGTGAAAAGATATAACCCATCGACCGACGTGCCTCCCCTCCCCCAGTACGAAGGTGCTATTACTAGTGTGAGAACTATTGCCGAAAAGACTTGTGATTTTTCGATTACTATAGGTTTGCATCAAGAATCAAGATTCTGCACTTAGTTTGTACCTCTTTTCCTTGGTTATGGATGAAGTAACAAAATAATTGCATGATGATATCTCTTGGTGCATGCTATTAGCAGATGATAGTCGTAATTGATAAAAGTATTGATGGTTTAAATGCTAAGTTAGAATGTTGGAGGCATGTCTTGGAGTCTAAAGGTTTTAGAATTAGTAGGAGCAAGTCAGAATTTATGCACTGCAATTTTAGTAATGAGAGAGTGACACAAGAAGGCATTGCTCTAGTTGATGGACAAAACATTCCTAAGAGCAGCAGCTTTCGGCACTTAGGGTCTATCATACAAGAGAATGGGGAGATTTATGATAATGTTACGCACAGGATTAAGGAAGGCTGGTTAAATTTAAGAAGTGCATCAGGAGTCCTCTGTAATCGCCGTATACTTGTGAAACTTAAAAAGAAGTTTTATACATTAAGAGACTCCGGGATGCACAACCTCTTGATGTCGACTTGAGGACGACGGAGCGACGCGGCTGTAGCAGCCGGGGGCCTTCCGGCCCGCCGGGTGGCGGTGGCAGCGCCTGCGCCGCTGCACGGCCTCGCATCGCCGCCCTTCTCACGGCGGGGTTGTAAAGGTGAGGTGATGACGTAAACGCCGTCTGCTCCGGCGTGGGTAGCACAAGCGATCGGCGGTCCTGTCGGGTGGGGGTCTATGGGTTCTCGGGTCGTGGATCGCGGGGCGGCAGCTTTCGGCTCATCGGGCGACGGATCTGGCTGAATCGGGCGCGGCCGTGGTCAGATCGTAGGCCGGGGGGGCGCGATCTTCGGTTCCCGTTGGGAAATCGCTGGATCGGAGCTGCTCGGTTCGGCAAATTGCTCCGGTAATCGGATCCCTGGAGGCGCGGCTGGAACTCCGACCTGGTCCTCCGGTGGCGCGACGACCCCTCGTTATCCTGCCAGAGGAGCCCGGCCCTCCCCGAGGCGTGGCTCGAGTCATCCGAGAGGGACAGGTACTTGCTCCTCTCCCTGCTCTTCTTGATCGCGTGGATAACATGAGTTCCACAACCTAGCAAGCATCTACGTGATAGAGAGGATCGGAGGGACAGAGGCTAGGGTTCCTGGGCATCGCCGGCCATGAATGGCGAGGGGGGAGAGCCCCCCCACCCCCCCCGCACATGTATCTGAAGGTGTACAAGAAGGCGGTAGTCCTTCGTTACCAACCATGGGACCTTGCGGGACATATGCGCAGATGTTGATGTCGACTCGCCACCAAGCCAAGACGGGGATCCCGGTGAAAGAACCATCCTTCACTAATCAAGGCGAGCCGGCAGTCTTCTTCTCAAAGGCTGACATTCAAGTGTCTCTACAGAATATGCGTTTTGCCATCATAGCTAAATGCTCTTACGGTAGGCCTGCATTTTCAGAGATTAAAACCTGTCTATCACAGAGAATGGCATTTTCCCTGGACTTTGTTATCAGCAGATTGAATCAACGACATCTTCTCTTGCGGATGGGTTGTGAAGAGGACTTTCTGAAGCTCCTTTTACAGAAGAATCTCTATGTCAAGGGCTACCTGTTCAGATTCTTTAGATGGACACCAAATTTTAATTTTGCTATTGACCCTGCATCGGCTCCGGTATGGCTAGGATTTCCAGGGCTGCCGGCAAATTTATATCATGAAGATTGCATGAAATCCATCGCTGGCAATTTCGGTCCGGTGCTGAGGATTCATGACAAAACAATAGCTATGTCCGACACATCGGAGGCTCTTGCTTGCGTAGAACTGGATCTCACTGTACCAAAGAAAGAACGATTATGGATAGACTTGGATGGTGAAGGTTTCTGGCAGCAGGTGAACTACCACAAGGTTCCTCATCTATGTGCATTGTGTCATAAACTTGGTCATGTAGTAGCTGAGTGTAAGAAGCAAATGAGTAAATCGACTAGCTCTCAGCCTCAGACAGGTGGCGAACAATTGCTAAATAGGAAGGTTTTCAAGCCCAGGACAGAAGGTCCAAGAGATGTTCGACAAGAAGCTCCACTGAATAACAGAATTGATGTCTTAGATGAGGAGCTCCTGAATGCCATTGTCATACCAGATAATGATAATGCTCCTTTGGAGAATGCTGGTGATGGTTTGGAGATGCAAAACTTAGATGAAGCTCATCACCCCCCAATCTCCCAGCAGGCTCTAGTCTCAGAGCTCCCTTCAGCTCAAAACTTGGCAGATAAGATAATCCCCAAGCAGAAAAATGGTAATCATGGTCAGATTGATATTGCCAATTCAGCTGTAAATATGGGAAGGCAACAAAAGGAGAGGGGGAGTGCTTGTCTGGATATTGTCCTTGGAATCCAAAATAGTGATCAGGGTGCTACTGTGACAGACTTACCAAGCAACTCAGGGAGTTCAATTCAGGAGGCCCCAAACCATATGCAGGATGCAATCAATGAAGGTGGCATGGGAAGAAACTGTGACTTGGGCCATAGAGCTACTAAACAATATGAGAACTATGCGGATACCTCCAATCTAGCCAATATAAAGAAGTTGTTGTCCTCTTTTAATAGTGGCAATGCGGATCTGTCAGTGACTGATCAATCCAATGCTGATAACATATTTTTGCAGGAAGACTTATTGGTGTGGGGATGTCAGGAACGAAGGACAAAATTACAAGGGCATAAGAAGCAGCAACCGTTCACTAGGGCTAAAGCTAAACACTTAGCTGGTGGACATCAACCAAGTTCTCTTTCTCAATGATTGGGCCTATGATGATTTGGAACATTAGAGGCATTGGCAATGCTAAGTCAATGAGAAGTATTAAAAATCACATTAGAAAGCATGGCATTCTTATGGCCTGCATTATTGAACCTAAAATCTATGTTGACAAATTGGACATTTTTAGGCAAAGACTAAAGTTTGATTATGCTTGTGCGAATCAGGAGGATAATGCCAAAATCTGGCTGTTCTGGTAACAGCAGTTCTCTGTTTCGGTAGTGCAAAGAAATTCCTAATTTAGTACAGTACAGGTTCAGAATGGTGGATGTGTGGAATGCCTTGTTAGTTTTGTCTATGCTTCCTGTATTGTGGCTGGTAGAAGAGAACTGTATGATGCCCTCAGTCAGTTTGGAAGCTCTGTCAACCAACCATGGCTATTGGGTGGAGATTTCAACGCTATTCTATCACCTGAGGAAAAGAAGGGGGGTACTATGGGTTTTCTCAATTCTATGACAGACTTCCAGGGCTTTGCTGCAGTGAATGGATTAATGGATGCTGGATTTGTTGGCAACCCGTTCACTTGGACTAATAATCAAATTGGGATGAGGAATATAAAAGCTAGGCTGGATAGAGTGCTGTTTAATGATTGTTGGGCAGAGAAAGCGACTGCTCTTACTGTCAAACATCTGATGAGAGAACCATCAGACCACTCTCCTTTGCTTATTTTTCACCCTCAACTTAACTCTGGCCCTAGCAGATTTGTTTTTCAACATATGTGGCTTGAGGATGAGAATTTTAAAATTGTTGTGAGGAATGCATGGGACGATATCTCTTTGGACCATCATAACCCATTCTACATTCTGCAGCATAAACTTAAATCTATCAAAGCTGTGATAAAGCAGTGGAACAGGGACAAATTTGACAATATTTTTGAAAGAAAAACAAAAATAGAGGAGGAAGTGCTTATGGCAGAAACAGCCTTTGATGCAGATCCTAATGAGAACAACAGAACTTCATTACAAATGACTCAAGCTGAGCTAAGAAGATGCCTCCATCTGGAGGAAATTTTTTGGGGACAGAAAGCAAGAACCAATTGGTTGCAATTGGGGGATCGAAACACCAAGTTTTATCATCTCCATGTCAAACAAAGGAGAGCCAGAATGTCAATACATAGAACTGGATGGTGGTGAATGGTGTGAAGAGGAATCAGTGCTGAAGGAGAAAGTTGTAGAGTTCTTTCAGAAACAATTCACATCTGCTGAACATCAGATTAAACCAGAAATATTGGAACATATCCCATGCCTCATTTCAGCTGAGGTTAATAATGCTCTTACTGTCATACCTGAGGAGGAGGAAATCAAAAATGCAGTCCATTCACTGTCTCCAGACAGTGCCCCTGGTCCCGACGGGTATACAGGGAAGTTCTTTACAGCATGCTGGGACATCATCTCAGTAGATGTCATAAAAGCAGTGCAGGGTTTCTTCAAAGGGTTTCCCCTACCGAAAGGTATCACTTCCTCTTTGATTGCTATGATCCCAAAAGTGACTGCTCCTAGCTCTTACACTGACATGAGGCCTATGAGCCTGTGCAACTTCACTTACAAAATAATCTCCAGGATTATTAGTAACAGGATGGTAGAAATTCTCCCTCAAATCATATCTGATAATCAAGGTGCTTTTGTCAAGGGGAGGAAGATTATAGACACCATTTCACTTGCTTCAGAAATGATGAAAGAATTGAGCAGGAAAATCAGAGGCAATAACATTATTCTCAAGTTAGATATGGCTAAAGCATATGATAGGTTGGAGTGGGATTTCTTGATTGCAGTCATGAAAGCTTTTGGCTTTTCTAGTAGATTTTGTTCTCTAATATCTATGATGCTGTGTAACTGTTGGTTTTCTGTCTTGTTTAATGGGACCCCGACTGGTTACTTCAAGTCCTCCAGGGGGGTTAGATAAGGTGACCCATTGGCCCCAGCTCTGTTCATCATAGCAGAGGAAGCACTTAGTAGGGGAATAACCAGGCTTTTTAACAGTGGGCAGGTTCAGTTTTTTCAGGTGCCTAGAGGATGCCAGCAAATAACCCATCTACTTTATGCTGATGATACCCTGGTGTTCTTAAATGGAATGGCAAAGAATATTATAGGTCTTCTGGCCTTCATAAGAGATTATGAGGTATCCTCCGGTCAGAAAGTGAACAGCAGTAAAAGCAATTTTATTGTTTCACACAAAGCATCACCTGCTGTAATTAGAAGACTGTCTGACAGCACTGATTTTCAGCATAAGAGTGGTTTGCACTCATACCTTGGAGTTCCACTATACGAAGGAAGGAAAAAAGCATCACTACAAATACCTGATTGACAAAATTTGCAACAGGTTAGAGAGCTGGCAATCCAAATACTTATCTCAAGCTGGTAGAAGAAGTCTCATAAATTCTGTGCTCCAATCTATCCCAATCTACACCGCCAGTGCATCCTGCTTACCTGCTACACTCCTTGACACTATTAATAAACTGTGCGCCAGATTCTTTTGGGGTGGCAAAGAGGGTCCCAAGCGCCATTGGGTTTCTTGGCCCAACATAACCAAACCAATTGAAGAAGGTGGGTTCGGCATCAAAAGTCTGCAACATATTCAAGTTACCATGGTCATTAAACAGATCTGGAGAATTATAAATGGTACATCTCTTTGGTCTCAGTTTGCATCCTCAAAGTATGTAAAGGGTCATCTCAGTACCATAGAGAAGTCGTTCCCTGCTGGAACCCGAAAGGACGTATACAATTTGGCTAAGCAAGTTGTGCTCTCCAACACCCGTTGGATCCCTATGGATGGAAACTCTATTGACATGCTCAAGGATAACTGGTATGGAATTGCGTTGGCTCCTCATGCCAACACTCCAAAAGTCACTTTGAGGGAAGCAGTTGGCTTTCCCAATCATTTGGTATGGCCTCATATCCCATCTAACATTGCTATAAACATTGGTCACATACAACTACAACAGAAACCTGATAAGTGTGTGTGGGCTGCAAGCACAGATGGCACTTTCACCAGCAAATCTACATATAATGTAATCAGACCGCAGGGCAATAGAAGATTGGCTCTAAAGAAAATCTGGGGAGCACATATTCCCCCGAGAGCATCCATGTTTTGCTGGCGGATCCTGCATCTGGCAGTTCCGGTCGACAGTTCTATTAAGTACACTGGAATTTGCTTGCCTTCTAAGTGTGTCTGCTGTAAAAACAATAATCAGGAAGAGAACCTGAATCATTTGTTTGGAGAAAGCCAAATTGCACAACCTCTATGGAGGATCTTAAGGCCTTTCTTTGCTTCAACTTGTAGAGTTTTGAACTCTGTAACAGGTTTTTGCTGGGATGTGTTATGCTCAGCTGACAACAAAACCCCTTATGGCTATGTAGCCATCCTTGCTATGATGCTCATAGTATGGGAAACTTGGAAAGCTCGCTGCAAACTCAAATATGAAGAAAAGGGGATTTCAGTTAGAGTTTTACAGCAACGAATTATGAGGCAGATTGAATTCTCATTTAATAAGGTGCGTTTCAGCAAAGCTCCCACTGCAAGTGAAATGTGCGTTTTGGCACATTTCAATGTTTCTTACAGTTGTAAAGAGAATCCTCCTAAACTTATCAAATGGTTCTGCCCCAACACGGGATGTGCTTTAAATGTGGATGGGGCCGCCAAAGGCAACCCTAGACATGCAGGTGGTGGTGGATGCATAAGGAGCAGCAGAGGAGAACTCATTCATGGTTTTTCATATTATTATGGAGTGGGGAGTAATATGGTAGCTGAGGCTAGAGCACTCTTAGATGGGCTGAGAATCTTGGTCAAGTGTGGGCTTCCAGTGGCTGTCATATATTCGGACTCTAAAGCATTAGTTACCATGTTACAGTCTAGTGATCACCCTCCTTGGAGGATTTGCAGATGGTGGGATGAAATCAAGGATATTATTAATAGGAACAAATGGAGCATTCGGCACATATATCGAGAAGGGAACACCGTTGCGGAGACATTAGCATCCTTGGCTTGCTCAGCTCGCATCAACCAGGATTTTAAATGTTGGAAGGAGCTTCCTACAAGAGCGCGTGGTTGTGCCACGGTGGATGCTGCTGGTCTCCCTAACTGGAGGAGATGAGACAACATTGGTATATTTTTCGTTTTTGATGTCATTTATTCCTCTTTTGTTACACTCCCAGGGGCATGCCCCGTGGTACACTTGTAAAGATTTTCACCAGTATTAATAAAATTAGGGCCGGAGACCTTTGGTGGAATTAGCACACACTGTGCATTCCCCCAATAGTTCTCTTTGGTCTCGTTTATTATTAAAAAAATAAAAATAAAAAAAGTTTTATATAATGACTGCGAGACCTACTTTGTTATATAGCACTGAGTGTTGGGTAATAAAAAAGGAACACATTCACAAAATATGTATAGCAGAAATGAGGATGCTGAGATGGATGTATAGTAAAACTAAGACAGATCAGATTAGGAATGAGCACATCCGTGAGTAGCTTCAATTAATGATAAAATGAGAGAAAATATACTCAGGTGACTTGGACATGTATATCGTCACCCAAACTCAGCACCAGCTAAAAGATGTGACCAAATCTTAGCGGATGTTAGTAAAAGAGCTCGAAGAAGGTCTAAAATGAGATGGTGCGATGTTATTAGGAGGGATGTTGGCTTCTTGGGTTTAAATTTGAATATAACACTTGATAGAAATCTTTGGTGGAACAGGATTAATGTAGCCGACCCCAAATAATGGGATAAGACTCTGATGATGATGATGATGATAAGAATTAGCTCAAACATTTCTTTTTTAAGTGGATAGTACCACAAACTGTATTAAATATAAAAAGGAGGTATATATAACGATGTATAAAATACAGTTCACACCAAGCATGGTATTCAGTACTGCCCGGTACGTACCGTATAGGGCTAGTACGTACCGGTACCGACCTTGGCCGGTCCGATTTCGGCCATTTGAGCTCGATACTGGCCTGTACAAGAATAAAAAATAATAAAACAAAAAAGGACGATCAAGAGGGCTACGGACCGCCGAAACTGCGGCTAAGGGGGCTGTGGATGGCCGGGATGGCGACGAAGGCTGTGCAGGTTGGCGGCGACAGCAGTGGAGGACCTGGAGGTCGAGACGGAGGGAGGGAGTGAGGGGAAGAGAGAGATAGAGAGGGCATACCGATATTGTCGGTCTGTCACGTCTGTCGATCGCCGTCGTCCGAGAATGCTGCTTTCGCTAGGGGTCGTTTGACTTTCAATGAAGAGTTTGGAAAATAGGTCCCTCGCCTAAATTCTGGTATCCTCCTTTCTATTCAACCCCTAATCCTTTCTGAGGTAATCCGCTGAAAATAAGTAGTGCCCCTGTCATCTTCATTGAGCAATTTCTCCCAAGATCTCTACTTCTAGTAAATCACTTCCTTTATGAGAATCTCATGAAACTCTGATCTAAGTATGTCCCTGAGCTGACTATCAAAATCATCAAGTAACCCAACCTCCTACAAGCAGTTGAGACTCTCAAGCTATTCCAAGATTCTATTTTTAGCCATTTTACCATGTAGAGTCTTGCCTACACCCCATTCCTTTAGCACATCCACCACATGTTTAAATTTATACGCAAATCTAGCCATAGCAGATTGTTCTTGTCTATGAGCATTCCATGATTGTCTAACAATATCCATAAAGTTCGTCTCGTTGAATCGGTATCTTTCCAACTTGAAAATAGACCTCCCCGAATATTTGCAAGAAGTCTTCAACAAGATGGCCTTATGGTCCGATACAAGTTTCCCCAAGAAGGAAGACTACACATAAGGATATTGGTCTTCCCAATCAACTAAAACCAAAAATTTATCCAACCAAGAGTACGAGGGATCTATCCTCATATTAGACCATGTATATTGAGCATCTAACAAGTTGATGTCAATCAATGCAACATCTTCAATAGAGCCAAGAAAATTATCCATCTCCCTGTCTGTCCTCTAGGTGCCACAATTACATTAAAGTCTCCACCCACACACCACGACCGACCTGAACTGCTATGATACAGAAGCAATTCCTCCCACAAGAGACTATTTCCATCTCTATTTTATGGACAATATATCTCACAGAAATCCTAAGAGAAGCGATCCCAGACATTGTAGAAATGGAGGGAAAGAGCCCCTCTCCAAATCTCTCTGTCTTCCGCCACTTCCTCAACCTCAAATTGATTCCATAGAATCATGATACCTCCTGACCTCCCCTCAGCCAGAGAAGCCACCCCCTTCGACAGTCTAGCACCCATAATCTCCCTCATAATAGACTCCCCATCCCCCTCACACTTAGACTATTGTAGGCTCAAGATATCTATTTTACATCTTCTGGCTAATTCCTTTACCACCCTCCTCTTCTCACCCCCACAAATCCCCCTAACATTCTACGAAACAATCCTCATAAGGATGAAAAATTCCTCCTACTTCTATCCCCCTCTTGCTCTCTCCTCTTCTATTCCCCTCCTTCACTCTCCTAACTACCTTCTTTTGAGACTTCCCTTCTTTAGCATCCCTCGTCAGATTAATCATCTCTTTTGTACCTTGTTAAAGACCCCTTCAATATCTAAGTCCAAGCCCCCAAATGATATATTCACCCTCTACGCTAACTCCCTCACTTGTGTTTCTATCATCATGTCCACTACCCCTACCATCTCCTTCACCTCCAGTCTGCCAAGTCTACCCATGTCAACAAAGCCCTCCCCATTCGCCTGCCCAACCTCCGAGGTTCTAACCCCCTGGGGTCTTCAGGACGATAGCCTCACCCTCCAATGCATGTTCCTCCCCCTCCGAGGCCTTAGAGACCCCGACCTACTGGATCTCTATATCGCAAGGAAGCAGGCCTTCCCGTTGTCTTGCGAACCTCACAAACCCAACCGTTGCACTGATAGTATTAGTCCACCAGTCTATTTTTTCCCTCGGTCCACTCAGTAAATGTTGATCTTGCAGCTCCAGAATAGTTCTATGTGGGTCGTCAACCACTGGACCCTCCCATAGTCCTCCTTGTTCTACTTGTGCCGCCCAACCAACACCGACAACGGCGCCCAACCCCATCCTCAGAAGGAAACGTTCAGCCGCCAGTCGATTGGACTGCAATTGGGTCAAATCCACCGAAAGAGCCAGCGCTAAAGGTGGACGTCATCAGCTAGCAAGATCCCCCCCGGTTCCATACCCGTCACCAGTGTTGGCCGCCCGTCAGAACCACAGTCACCCTCCTTCCGCAACAGAGAGGGCATCGCTTGCATTGGGCCCGACAAGAGGGGAAGAAGCAACTCCGCCGCACTCACTTGCAAAAGCCATCAACTGGCACTGGCAATAGCTCCCGACCCCACCTCTGGAACAAAATGCACCACTGCCAGTCGGTCGGACTACAGCTGGGTTAAATCGGCAGGGGGAGCCGGCACTGAGGGTGGACGTCGCTCGCCGGAGAGATCCCCTTCATGTTCCGTGCCGATCGCCGAAGTCGACCGCCTGCCAGAACCGCCCTCGCCCTCTAGCCACAGTAGAGAGGCATTGTTGCTACCAGGAGGGGAAGACAGGTGGTCGCAGACCCTGAGGACAGTTAAACCCATGACAGCCGGACACCATTAAGTCACGGGTAATCGGATCCGCTTCGTGGGCCAAGTTCGCAAGATTCATTTCGCCCAGTTGGACCGACCCACCGGAAGGTACCTATACTACCTAAAGCTGCCCATGACACGGCCCGATGATACTCAGACCACCTAGCCCAACCTATTGGGGGGCGTCACATTTTGAATTTGAGTCGCGAGCACTGGGACTGTGGCACTTACCCCCCCCCCCAATCTCCCCGTCTTCTTCCTCCTGCCAAGGGACACGATGCCCTAACCCGATCCGCTGCAAGGACACCCGACATAATCACTGGATGTGGCCTATTCTCCAACATCTAAGACATATGATCCCTCCGCTTATTGGTAGCCTAGACCTACTCAGAGCCCCTCACATTTCTGGCAACCTCCCTGGTCGACCCTATGCCGGGGAAACCCAAAGGATAGCCCCGCCACCGAGGCCCGGTTCGGTCCAGATGCGTGCTCCAACAAACACCCTCCCCGCCACATGATGTTTCTATCCATAAGAATTAGCTCAGACACTAGAGAATCTCACCTTGGGTTTTTTAGTGGGGGGGAGTGGAATATCAGAGTAAGGTTGTTGCTCATCACCTTGAGATCTCAATGTTCCACTTTGTTGATAGAGAGATAAGGCTGGTGTTGGTGCCTCATCGACCACCGGCCATATCTCCTCCATTTGATCATCTTGTTAATTATAATGAATGAGGTCGGTAGTGTGGGCATCTTATCTATAGCAAGTAATAAATGCCTTGTCGGCCAAAAGATTATCATCATGACGTGGTACCATCCACTTCCAAAAAAAAAAAGGTTATCATCATGACAACCCGTTGGAGATGAGTTGATCTGAGGAGCACGGTGACTGGGTGGGCATGAATACAGATAGATTCACTACCTGTTTGACAACGGGTTAAGCTCGGGTAGGGTAGGTTAACCGGGGTCAGGTGGGTTATTCCTAGTTTGATATTTTTTTTCTTAACCGGGGTCAGATAGGGTTAAAGTGGATTAACTCATTCCTAGGAAATAGGTGGAATGAGTTAATTCACCCCGGTTAGGGTTAGGGGTCGGGTGGGCCACCCCGGGTAGGCCACCCGCCCCTAACCTAACCCGTTATCAAATTCGCCAGAGAACACTGAAATAATAGGAATGCAGCCCACATTTGGGGCCTTTATGACATTATGTTTTATGCATAATGCATAGAGATTCCATTTTACATGCAACGTTGGCCTGGACATACACAAGGGAAGAACCATGCCAAAAATTCTGGTCTCTTGTATTGTTCACTGAAGCTGAATTCAGGTCAAAAAAAATATTCCTGTCCACATTATCACCCAGCAAGGTTGGAGAAATTCAGGTTGAAGTTCAATACATGAGGCAAGAAGGCTCGAAGGAAAATTTGAGATTTATGAAATGAAGATGCTGCCCATGGATTCAGTTCATCAACTTTGTAATTGTTACATAAATCAAAAAGAGGGAAAATGAGAATAAAAAAATGAGAGAAAGGGCAAACTTCAGAAAATACGGAACAATGAAATAATGGGTATGGTTCACAAGAAGTTGATGTACTTTGAAGGAGAAAGAAAAAGTCATTAATTGTCTTTCTCCTTTCTGTAAAAAGGGAAGTTACCCTACTCATAGGAAAAGGATAAAGAAATAAGAGGGCCGCTGAAATCTAAATTTATTTCTCAAAGTTGACGGTTTCACAATTCATTAAAAGATAAAAGAATGAAATTTATTGTTGAAATCTGAACTTTATTTTGAAAGTGGATAATACCACCGTTTATATAAAATAAAAATAAAAATGTACAAGTATGCGGGGAGTGCTCCCATACAACTCCCAAATACAAAAAATGACAGACAACACTCTGCCTCGAAAGCAAAACAAAAGAAAAAAGTAAACCACCTAGCCATTAAAAGCTGCCCCCCTACCTAGCACAACAAGGGACTCTATATGCCAGCCACCATACTACGCCGTCTACACGGCTCTGACATGGAGCCCAAAAAATAAGTGTTAATTGTTCAGGGGGAATAGGTCTTGCAATTCCATGCTTCCTCCAGTGAAAGGAGGATGATTAACCAAAGTAACAGGTTGATACTAAGGGGGAAGAGAATTCATATAAGAAGATTGAAGATTGTATTGTCTCACTTATTTTCCTCCATTACTTCACTGGCAATATGTCCAGATGCTTCACTGGCAAAATCAATGGCTCAAGGCCCTTGGAAAGACCAATAAAAACTCTTAGTTGGTTAGAAAAATCCGAATGTCAGCACCATTGTCATAGAGCCCTAAGGCAACCACCAGCTCATGATGGGACCACTCATAAAAGAAAGAGGATGGAGATTCAACAAATAAGAAGGCAAGAGAAACTTAAGCAAGGCACAAGATAAGGGGAAGCCTTTCAAAAGGCAAGAGGTAAGAACATTAAACAATGAGCAGAGCACCTCACTCAAACCAAATGCATTGGAGGCAGCAAATTTCAGCTTTGTGGTTCTTGAAGAGATAAATAATCAAACATCAATTACTTTTTTACTTGAACAGTCACGTGATACTTTCAATGAATCATTTGAAAACTGTAACATATTTAATAGAGATAGCAAAGCCCCCAAAAACAGCAGCTCAAGTTTTACCCTTGCAAATGATAATTTGAAAGTAATTTAGAAGTTCTCAAAAATCAAAATAATGTACCAAACTCTAAAAAATGAGTTTTTGATGAAAAAAAATTGTGATTTTGAGAAAGTAAGTTGAGCTTGGGTGGTGAGGATGATAATTTAAACTCTTTTTATCCACATCTGTAGAAGACAAAAGGAAAATTCTACATTCTATTGAAAACAAAAACCCAACAGCCCAAACAGTGACCAAGCACCCCCCGTCCCTTCCCCTAGCCCTTCTGTTCTCTCTGACTCATTCCTTCAATCCTCCGTCGATCCCCCCTTTCGTCTCCATCAATGGCCAGGCCAACGACATCTCACACAGCCCATATTAATACAATCTATTACAGAAATTTTCAGAAAGAAAATAAGATTACCCAAAAACGACCGAAGTTACTCGAAAAGGATCGAAGCCGTGCTGTGTTCTGTGTTGATCGCACCACTGTCCAAACCACGTTTGTGGCACTTCAAAACACAAACAGAAAAACCGAATACTACATTTTGAATCTGAGGAAAGAGCATGAGTTCCGTGGTGCTGGAACCGCCAGAATCTCAGAGAAGTTGAGGAGGGAGAGAAGGGCGAGAGATCTCACCTAGAAGAAGTCGGAGCCGCAGATAACCTCTCCAAATCCGTCGGATAGAAGGGCTACACAGGAGACACTTGCGCAGAAAGAACGAGAGGAAAGAGAAGAGGGCGAGAGAAAAGAGGAGAGAGAATGCAGAGGTGTGGGCGAAGAGAGAGAGAAGAGGGAGAGAGGAGAGAGCAGAGCTCGGGGCCGAAGAGGCAATGGGCCGGGTCGGGTTAGCCTGGTTTGTGGGACCTTGGGTATTGTCAAAATTATGCTCCACGTACCTCTAAATAATCAATTTGTGTATAAACAGAATATTTTTATAAAACACGCATTAATAATCTACTCAAAGTCTCAAACACACCATTTTATACATATATATATTATTAATTGATGAATACTTTTTAGACTATTGGGTAGGATCTATCTCACTTCCGATGGTTATAAAGATAGGTAAATTTAAAAAAAATAAAAATCAAATATTTTCATTTTTATTGAGATAATAAATTTTAAGAATTTATATAATTTGTGATTTTATAGTTTTTATTTAAATTATTTAATAGTGTTCACTAGATGGTAGAAGTACACGAAAATGTACATGAAACTAAAAATGATGATGGAGGTGAAAACTTTCAATTCCATTGTCGGGTCTCTGATTTTATTTCAAATTACTGTAAAAAAACTCTTAACACTTTTCTCCCCCTTTATTGGGTGGACTTGTTTTTTACTCTCTATCGTTGATGTGAGTCATTAGGTGCTAATGAATTATCACCAATAAATTAAAATAATTTAATATATTGACATATTGTCTTCAATATCTTGGTTATAATATATCATCAATAAGAACTACTAATAAAATAATTTAACGCATCAGCATGAACACGTTACCATCCATTAATGGTTGTCGATGCTGAAATGCAAATAACGAAAAGTAATTGATAACCAAACACGGAGTCACGGACCGAGTAGTAAGTTTGATGGCTTGAGGGTGGTGCTGATAGTTTTTTGGGGGGTTTTTCACATAAATGCCATTGTCACAGGTAAAATTATAAATATGTTATTTTTAAAAATATATTAACATATATATTATTATTATCTTAAAATTTTTATAAGTACGTAAATTTAGTTAAACACGTATGTCGATTGTCGCTGCTATTTTGTAAAACTAACAAATATGTCGTCAGATATTTTATATTTACATTTTTTAAAATCACTATGATATATATGTTAATATATTTTTAAGAATGACATATCTATTACATGTAACAGTGACATTTATGCAAAAAAATATATACATTTTTCCAACAACATAGTACGCAGTACTCATTTAAGCCAACCAAAGGATTTATTTATATTTCGTCGATGCTCTGATACTTTTATGTATTGTAAGTGTACTTTCTGAAAGATGTTTTCGATGTGGCACAACGGATCATTTGATTAAGAAGTGTCCAAAGAAGTTGGTGTTGAAACAATCAAGAGCAGTTACATGAGTGTACAATCTTGCTAAAGGATATGTAGAGGTATGTGGGGTGACATTTGGTAGTACTATTATTGTTGCCAATTCTTTACATGAATATTATTTGATTCGGGTGCTATCGATTTTTGTATTTTTAGAAGAAAAAAAAATAGGAATGAACTGATTGTTTGTAAAGTTGAATCATTTTCCATTTATATACCTATTGGAGAGGGAGATATTTCGGAAGGATCGTGCCACACAATCTTTACTTGTTGGATGTGGAATTTTTTTGATGCGATTTTAGAATAGATCCGTTAAATCATCCCTATGAAACATTAGATTGTCCAAACAAAAAAGGTAATATTTAATATTCCAAAAGAAAAGTAGTTTAAATTTTATTGCTTAAGATATAAATCCATTGGGACGATGGTATGGGTACATAAGCAAAGAAGATATTAGATTATTCAACATGAATTGATAACAACGTGTGCAACAAAAGGTGGTGAACAAGCAAATTTTGAGAATGGAGAGCATTCCACTAGTCAAAGTTCATTGACATCGCCATACGATGGAAAAGACCATATGGGAATTAGCCTAGATATAGAGGAGATGTCTATAAATATTTAGATATGTATCCTTCATTTGTTAGGATAAAATTTCTTTAAAGAAAAGAGGATGTAATATCTTATATTCTTTAAATATTTTAATGATGACTTAATTTTATTATTTAGTATGAGTAATATTTTGTGCATCGAATTTGGTACACATAGTCATATTAAACTATAATTTTTATTTGAGTTTTTTACATAAATACCCCTATAAATATTGGTTATGTCAAATATACCCCTCATTTGAGTATATTATTAAAAATATCCTCTATTTAATCTTAAATGTTGTAACTATGCCCCTGTAGTTTACTGACGTCGACAGGAGGCGAATATTCCGTGGAATATCTTATCTATCATCTTTAATTACAGTGAAATCAGAGATATATTTGGCATAACTGATATTTAGAGGGGTATTTATGTAAAAAACCCAAATAATTTTCTTGCTTAACTCATGTTTAACTCAAGTTAAATCGACGAAGGTTACGGTAGGGGCATAGTTGCAACATTTAAGATTAAATGGAGGATATTTTGATAATATGTTCAAATGAGTGGTATATTTGGCATAACTGATATTTAGAGGGGTATTTATGTAAAAAAATCTTTTTTATTTTCATTGGCATAAACAAAAGGTGAAAGGATCATTTCTACGCAGAAAAAAATATCTCGCACCAAAATCGTATGTCTCGCTTTTTTATGTATTAAAGATGGGACGCATTTGGCGTGAAAGCAGGTTACAAAAATATTTTGTAGGAGTGAAATATTTTACATATGAATGAAATATTTTGTTACCTGAATGAAACATTTCGCTTGACTTAATAAATAAACTAGTGAAAAATTTTGTTATAGGAATGAAATATTTATTATAAGGATAAAACACTACATAAATGAAATATTTTGTTATAAGAACGAAACGTAACAGAATATTTTATTTCTATATCAAATATTTTATTCCTACAACAAAATATTTCATTCATGTATTTTCATGTCGAGTGCACTCCATGTTTAATGCGAGAAAATATGCGCCATATGACTCTGACGCGAGGCGTCCTTTTCTACGCATAAATGATCATTTCACCTTTTCGGGGTCAATGAGAATAAAAATTATAAGTTGACGCGACTTTATACATCGGATTTCGTGCATAAAGCATTACTCATTTAGTATTCTCGAACTAATACAAACATGATTATGAAACTGAATTATATAAATTACAATTTATAAACAAATGTTTGAACCAAAGGCATGGAATATAATTTATGAGATTTGTCTTCAATTTAGGTGTTCCCAACTAATTTGTAATACTCGATATTTTGGGAGGGTAAAGAGATAACCATGGGGTTGAATTACCCTGATTAAGGTATTAATTCATATGTTGAAATCAAATATACATGTTTTTCCACGTGAATTGGGCATTTAGCTAGAGTGCCCTAGGTATTTAGACATATGAAAATGGTTAATAAAGTATATTTACAATATATAAGTATTAGAACATATACCAAATATAAAAAAATGGTTGGCTTAAATTGGTTTTGTGTATTATCTTGTTAGAAACATTTATTAACACCTCTCTCAAAACTTCTAAGGCCGCGTTTGATAACGCATTTAACTTTGACTTTTGAGCCATAATCCACGGCAGATCTTACTTTTTAACAAATGTTCATGGTGCATCTGGGTTTTTGAGCGGGCATAAAAATCTTAGGAGAGAGACTATAGAAACAAAAGTGGGCTATGTTCATAAATCTTTATAAGTAGGTGTTTGAGAGCTTTCGAGGATTTTTAATAAATACAAATCTTAGATGGACCATGCTTTTATACGCTGAGAGGATTTTTGTGAGAATGAAAAAGTGAACTGTATTCACATACGGGGCCTAAGTTACTACTCAGGTCCTTGTATGGTAATCGAGTGCATTTTGCTCTTTGCTTATTGGCGGGACAATTTTTAAAAACTTGTCAATTCTCATTAACCACCATCAGTGGATGCTACTCTGTTCATGTGTTAAGTTACTTTAATATTATCACACGTTAATAAATATAAGGTGTTTTACATATATACCCTCTAATATATGTAGTATTGTTGCATATATACCCTTGTCCAAACATGCATTACTTCAACCCAATTGCCTTGCGAGTTTAGAGAGAAAAATACTAACATTCCCACTTGTTAGTATCTGATCGATTGTACACTCCCCACTCACGCCTCCATTTTATTCTTCTCGATTTATCTCCTCCATTTCCTTGTAGATCTCCTTTATCTCTCCCCCAACAGAACTTGCAATCGTCCTACAGCTCCGTGGATGTTCTCCGCCCTCACGTCGACACTCGGAGGTCAGTTGGAGCACGGTATGTTTCCTCTCTCTCGCATGCTATCTTTGTCTCTCTCACACTCTCTCGTTGTCTCTCTCACAAGAGCTCTCTGCCCCACATTCTCGCTCTCTCTATCTCCCTCTCCCACTCTCTTTATTGATATTTCATGTCTCGCATGGCCTTTTCCCTCTTTGACGGGGTCAATTGAACAAGAAAGGTGGCCCTTCTAATGTCCGCTGCTCATGTACAATGGCAGCTTTATTTGGGGATTAGGCTTAGGTGTCGGGATTAGGGCTATAGGGTTAGAGTTCTACGATTAAGATATTCATCGTGAGATGAAGAGTTAGCTTTGTTTATTACTTTTCTTGCTTAGAGATTTAGGATTACGGGAGGTCATCATCTTTGTTTATTGCTTCTACCTTATTTGCATCTTCTGCGTGTGCAGAGACGAGTTCACGTTGGGATAGGTGCAAGAATAGGTGGACGCCCCACAAGTGAACGTCATGTTGGAGCAAAGCATGGGTGGCCGACAAGAATCAAAGAAAGTGGACGTGGTCTCCCTTCCTTCTACGAGGTATGTAGGTAGTGGTCCACTTGACCTAGAAGCCTTCAAAGTGTTGGTTGTGGTCCCCTTCAAATGCACATAGTATCATCGTGGCCTACAGAAATGTATTTTATTTCTTTGATCATTTAAATTATTTCTATCTTACAGTAAAACTAATCTACATGTACTGTTAATTTATTTTCTGCATGTGTGTAGCAATAAAGTTGGAGTTATGGCTGACACATACACTTTGAAGCTACATTATGGATGATACTTTAAGTGTACTAGTGACACTAGGATAATGATTCCCATCTCTTTTAGGCAAAAATCCAATTCATTTGAAAGGGACTATGCTCACATGAGGGAGTTGAGAGAGTTTGCCTCCCAAGTAATCAAGTGGAGTGTCGACCAGACCATTGAGTTTTATGTATTAGTACGTAATGTGACACCAAAGTAATTTGTCATTATTGCTTTAGATGATGATATCCTCTCACTATTTAATAAGTATAGCAAGGAGTTAGTTATTCAGTTGTATGTGTCCGCATAGTATGTGGGATTGTCACTGGCTTCTTTTGGTGGAACTCAAAATAGTGTTGGAAGTTCAAGGGGTAGAAAGTCTAGCAGAAGAAAGGATAGGTCAGATGAGAATCCAGAGTGGAATCCTTTAGTAGATGATAGTGACTTTGTTGATTTCGAGCCTGAAGGGGACAATGATGTAGAGAGATTGTTTAGGGAGAGTGATGTGCCTAAGGGAGATGTACATGGTGAAGATAGTTATGCAAGTGCTTATTCCTCGGATGAGGAGTTTGATGTAGAAGTGGGTGATAGGGACCATGAGGGTCCCTTTGTTGTCAAAGATATCGATGATCCAAATATCCAGTTGGGAATGAAATTTGATGATGTTGAATCATTTAGGGTTGCACTTGTACAACAAGAAATTAGAAATAAGTTTGATATAAAGTACAAAATGTATGAGCCAATTAGAGTGACAATGGTGTGTGCTGATAGGAGGTGCAAATGGAGGATGCATACAAGTAGGTTACTTAATGACCACACCTTTGAAATAAATAAACTTGTGGCCAAACACACTTGCTCTAATGCAAACAAGTTTGGTAATCACATTGCAAGTCAAAAGTGGGTTGCTTTTAAGTGTATATGTTGGCTAAGAACTGAGAGTGATGTTTCAGGGAAGGAAATTGCTTGGAGATTAAACATTCAATCTCATGTGAACATCCCTTATTATAGGTTTTATAGATGGAAACATCGAGCTTTGCATCAACTGCGTGGATCCTGGAAATCCATATATGACAGAATTTAAGATTTGCAACATGAACTACAGACATTGAACCCTGGGAGTGTGCTGAAATATGAACTTGATGCATAAGATAGGTTTGCTAGATTATTTATGTGTTTGAAAACTTGCATTGATGGATTTTTAATGGGTTGCATACCTTTAATTGGACTGGATCGGTGTCACCTTAGGGGACACTTTAGAGGTGCCCTAATAGCTGGCACATCATTTGAAAAAAATAATGGGATTTTCCCTGACTATTTTTGCTATTGTTGAGAGTGAAAATCATGACAATTGTAACTGGGATTTCCTATCGGGCTTCATATCTGATAGGCAAAAGGGGTTGGAAGATGCATTGCCAGATGTTTTCCCTAGAGTTGAACACAAAGTATGCCTTAAGCACATGTATAAGAACTTTAAAAACAATGGGTAGGTGAATATACGAAGGCTGTTGTGGAAAGCAATAATAGCATATACTCAAATTGAATTTCTTGATGTCATGAAAGAAATTAAAGACAATTCCCTAGAAGCATATGCAGATTTGACAGCCCTTTTAATGAAAGGGGTTGTGTGGACTAGATGTCATTTTCATCTACTGGCTAGATGTCATCACATAACTAATCACTTAATAAATCATTTATTCCTACATTTTAGATGCCCGATGGAGGCCAATCTTGGACTGCATTGATCTAATCCAGTCCGCGATGATGAAGATCATGCATATCAAAAGATCAAAAGTAGAAAAATGGACAGATAGATTAGTTCCAAGGGTCAGGAAACATGTTTGTGTCATGACCAAGAATCTGGGGGGTTATTCAGTGGAAAAGGGGTCTAATGAGACAACGCAAGTGACAGGATCCAGTGATAGGGCAGTGGTTAATTTGCAGATAAAACTTTTACTTGCATGAAGTGGCAGAAAACAAGACTTGCTTGCTCGCATGCATGTGCCTTCTTAGCTATTAGAAGGGGTGTTAAATATAAATAATATACATAGTGGCAGCCTAAAGATAGGCATATACTTTGGGTATCAGTCCAATGCCTCATAAGTCATAGTGGATCAAGCTTGGATAGGAAGTGCTCCCCCCTACTGTGCGAAGACCCCTTGGGAGGCCCAGGAAGAAAAAAATAAGGGATCAAATGATGAGACAATAATTGTGAAGTCCCACAAATGCACAAGATGTGGAGAGTTTGAGCACCATGCAAAGACATGTAAGAATCCCATCAACACTCCTAGAACTTCTACTTCTACGTAAGGTAAATAAATTAATATAACCACTCCTACTTATCAATTTATTACTTGACCTTTAACTCACATGTATTCTTGTGATGTAGGAGACCCCCTGGCAGGCCCAGGAAAAATAGGGGTGGCAGGGCCCCATCAACTCATCCGATTAGCCAGGATGTGCTTTGATATTAACATTTGCACTTTTTTTCCCATGTCTTATTCATCATTGTCATCATCTAATTTATTTGTACCTTCTTTATCTATAGGTGAACATCAGTCTTGCCACTCAGTCTGGAATGCCAACTGAAGTGCATGTTCAGTCTACTAGTGTAGCGGGAATTAACTTTGCTACCACCTCTACTAATGGAACAGCAGGGACACACACAAGTAATGAGGTGCCTTCAGGGGGCTGGAGGTGGTCCAAATGTCTCCCATACATCTTGCACAAGTTCAAACTCGAGCCCACCTATTCAAGCAAATGTTCAAGGAGCTACAACTAGGCTCGGGGAATTGGGAGCCAAATGTGGTTCTTTTACTGCTAGGGGTCGAGATCGTGTGGTCCAATCTAGGTTCAATAACTACTTATCGTTAAGTGTAACTATTTTTGTGGTATTGGCTAAGGATGAATGTAGGGTTAAGTTACTGTTTATGTTGGTATGGGGCCGATTGTGACTTGTATTTGGGCAGTGGCCAATGGTGGCTTGATATTTTTTGGCATTGGCCAATGGTGAATGTTTATTTTGGCATTGGCCAATGGGTCAATGGTGACTATGACACTATATGTGAAACTTGTGTTTAATGACTCTTTTAAATCAAGTGAATGTGAATGTGTTAGTATTGATGTGAATGTACAATGTGCATGGGCAATGTCTTTGTGTGATTTTAGTGTGTGCATGTGTTTATGATAATGCCTTAATGGTTGTTAAGAGCATGCTTAGTGATTTTCGTGTGATGATGTCCTCTTACAATTTTCTTATATTTTCAATAGTGGTAGATTACTGTCTAAGAGCTAATTATCATGGGTTCTTTACAAGTGTCCGTGATAATTCATGTTAAGTGATTTGTGATAATGTCAATGCCCATGAGTGTTTGTGATAACATCGAAGCGTTGTATTTCATCGTGCACCCCTAAGTGTTTGTGATAACGGCGCTTTGGTCTCAAGCTTTAACTTCAAGGGTCATTCTCGTCTTGTCTTCAAGCATATTTTTTTTTATCTATCCAAACTTCATTTAGTTTGTGTATACTGTGCAAGTTGAAGTGGAGTCACTGCTCTTAAACACGTCCTTCATCAGAGTTTTAAACACAAAGCATTACAAAAGGGATATGTGCACATAATCCACGTGACCATTACAAACCCTAACATACTTTAGCATACTTAATCCCCTCACCCTATGTCATAGCATGCAAAATACACAACCACCATCCTCAGTAGGTACAAGAGTGAGCTACTTTCAATTGTAACTCTTTGCCTATCCCATTTATTGCAGGTGAGAGGTCCACACTTGATTGCAGTATGTCAATCTTTCGCTCTAGCAAAGTCTACTTCTTCACAAAGTATGTCTCCATAGAAATTTGTTGATGCTTCGAGTCCATTGTGTTGTGATGTGCATCATCAACCCAAACAAAAAAGTCACGATAATTTTTCTCCTGCAGAATAATATAAGTGTTCAAGGTTCATACATATTGTTAATCTCTTAGGCATTTCATCGAATAGTTAATGTCCCACATACCTTTCACTTTGAACACCGATAGAACCTTATTTCTCTGCTTGTTTATTGAGTTGATATGTAAACCCTACACCTGTTCTTGTAATAGAAATTAGGAATTTCACAGTACTCCACATTATTTAATCACCGTCTCATTGTTGATTGTCTGGTGCTCATGTCACTCATCCTTTCTATGGATCCACTTTTTAGATCGTTGCTTGGTGTGCGTTGTTTTCTACTCGTCGTCAGTTCTCTAGGTTGTTGGGTGTTCGCTATCTAGTGCTTGCCTGTCATCAGTTCGATCATTCCTTGAGGGTGAAGATGAGACTGCCCATTAGGTAAGGGGGAAGAGGAACGAAGAAGGGTTGGAAGGGGTAAGAGAATGAAGAAGACAGCCCCATACTGTCTACGCCAGCGACTGACTATGACGACGTTCATCAAGGTTTAGAGTTTGAATGCATAGGAGGGGAAGGAAGAAGACAACCTACATTCCCCCACGCGTGCCTCTAAGGGCATTTGCAGTATATCACAAAGTCTAACGATCGCCATAGCATATTTCACCGAATATTCGCCTTCAATTGATGGCGAGGAACCAGAGGGGAATAACCATAATGATACACTATATATGAAATGCATTCTCGAAAATATGGTAAAAGTAGGGGGATAAATGTAAATGTAGTGTTTTACAATGGTACAAATGTAAAAATTTATGGTTAATATATTGTAGATAATATGCTAATGTATTAAAATGGTTTAATTTATTATAGGGTGTTTGGGAACATTTTTTTCAAATGTATTTCTACCTAAAAAATTATGTTAGGTCAATTTTTAACTTAAATTTTAAAATTGATAAAAACGGAATACTACATGTTTGGCAGAAGTGTCATTATTTTTAAATTTTATATAAATATGTTTGGCACCGGAGTCAGAAGAGGCGGCACCGGAGTCAGAAGGGGCGGTGAACCGACTGCGTGTGGCCTCTGCTCCACCCGAGGACGCACGCCGTTATGGAAGGCCGTCGGGGCGGGCTGCTTCACCACCTAAGCACTATTCATTTATTTGTGTTTCGTTTCACAAAGTTCCCCATACTGTTCATCTTCTTCTTCCCACGCCCTCTCCTCCGTCTTCGGACGTTCGCGAGCACCGGAGATCACAAGAAGCCCTCGGTCACCATCCGGCCACACCGACGTCGCGGAGGCCCTATCGCCCCCATAGCTGTGTTGGTAGGCCGCCGCCACCACCGGAGGCCGCCTTCCCTTGCCGCAAGCCACAGCCGGAGGCAGCGCCAATGGTGGTCTGATCTCCACCCTTTGCGGCCCCCCGTGCGCAGCGTGCCCACCTGCAAGCAGCACGCCGTGGAGTCACCGGCCACTGCGACCTTGCCAACAGCACTCCCTGCTGCGTTCGCCTGAAGCCATTTTGCAACCCTTATGATTATCGTACTAAAAAAAACCTCTCTCTCTCTCTCTCTCTCTCTCTCTCTCTCTCTCTTTCTTGTCTCCCATCTGGGAGGATCCTGGTGCTCCCTGCACGTGTCGCTGGATCTCCTCTTGTGTTTTATATCTCCTCCGACGTTTTATATCTCCCCTTCGGGAGGAACCCAGTGCTTTCTGCACTCGTTCGTCATCGGATCTCCTCCGGCAGTAAAAGAGCGATCCATCTGCTTTTGAGGTTGGGTGCTCAGATTTTCACTATCTTCCCTCGGTTCATTATTTGGGGTTTTATCTGATCCGAGGCTGGCAACCAGTTTTCTTCCCAACGTTCAGTCCCTTCAGTAAACCAGAAAAAAAAACATTATGTCTCTGATCACGTCCGTCTCCGCCCCACCCATGGCGTCTCGATTCACTCGCCTCCTTCATCCTATTGTTCCTTCTCCGACGAAGGCCATCGTGTCTGCATCCCCTCCCAGCCACCGCCGCTACTACTCGTTCCCAATGATGATAGGGTAGAGGGATGACACGGGGAGACGCGAGTTCCTCTCTAAAAAGAAAAATATGGTGAGACCTATTTTTATTTTAGGGGAAGTTATAGCTGAACTAGATTCCATCCTAAAAAATTAAAGAGGTCTTACCAAAACGTGTTTAGGTAAGTTGTCTTTTCTAATTTTTATTTTGAGAGAAAAAAGAGAGAGAAAATTATAACCAAACACCCTATTAGTGATAAAGCGTTAGCACCTATTGATGCCCGTTAAAGATAGAGATTAAAAAGAAGGGATTTTTACATTTATACCTTTATAAAGTTCATATCTGTAAATAAATCTTTATTTTTACATATTATCAAGTATATGCCTAATTTATCTAATATTGTTTCATATATACCATCATCGTAACTCGCGTTACTTTAACTTAGTTGACATACAAGTTAAGAGAGCAAAAGACTAACATGTCCTTGGGCTAGTATTCTCTCTCTCCCCATCATCGCCATAAGAAGACCTTGTCGTCATCCGTGTCGATCATCCTTGTCGTCGTTGCCAACTCACTCCTCCTCATCGTCCTCTGCCCCTCCTCCTCACTACTGACCCGTGTGCATGCTGGAGTAGAGAGAAAAAAAATAGAGAAGAAGGAGACGGGTGGTAGCTCATCCGGAGGTGATTTGGGGCTTGCCATATTGGGCATAGGTGGCTTGCCATATTTGGGGGTTGCAGGAAGAGGGGCAGAGGGGGAGGGGTCCGGGGGCTGGGAGGGTGGTGGGACGTAGGCCTGTCAATGGGCCGTCCAGCCCGATAGGCATGCGGGCCTGGCTCGATTTCGGGCTGGACCGACAATCTCTTTTTGGCTTGCGGGCCCTTAGTTGAGCCTAAAAGCTAGGCCCAACTAAGCCCGTGGGTGGGGCTGGGACTTTGAGTTCGGCTCGCGAGTTGGCCTGACTCGTTCTTCTTTTTTCTCTCCCTTCAAAATTTTATTTTGTTTTACTTAAAAATTAAACAAATCTTATTTTATTTAATTGAAAAATTAAAAACTCTCTCTCCAAACAAATTAACACCTAAAACTATAATTAATTTAATAAGATTGTATGCTTTATATTCTCATATCTATTTATTGTAATTATTTAGTTTGTTGGACCAGGTCGGGCAAAAGTCGGGCTTGTGAAGAAGTCAGGCCCGGGCCGACCTAATCTCGGCCTGACTCTCGCCCGACCCATTAACAACCCTAGTGGGGGGTGCTCGTGGGGTGGGCGAGGGGGGCTAGTTGCTCACCGGGAGCGATGGCACATGGGGCTAGGAGGGTGCATGGGGGGTGTTGCTGCATGCTCACCGGGAGTGGGAGGGGTGGTTGGGCATCATCAAGGGGGTGGAGGGTGCTCAGGGTGGAGCAGGGGGCTGGGAGGGGGGGTGCTCACTGGATGGATAAGGGTGGGCCGTTTGGTCACCGGGAGCGGTGGCGCAGGGAGCTAGGAGGGTGGGGGGTGCTCTCAGGGTGCATGAGGGGGGGCTGCTCACCGGGAGTGGGAGGGGTGGTCGGACATCGCCGAGGGGGCAGGAGGTGCTCAGGGTGGCGCAGGGGGAGGTGAAGGCGGTCACAGCGGCCGGCTACTCCTTCACGATGAGCTACGGCGACAGCTGCTACTGCATGACGGGGCTAGGGTTTTGATGCCCAGGTTGTAAGGCGCCTGTGGTGCTGGATCCTTCTCATGTTGTTGCTACACACCGTCTATACCTCGTGCTGTTGTTGCACATCGTTGGTGTCCTCGCTGTCGGATCCTCCCACGACTCTTGTGCTTCTTGGTGGGGGAGGGGCTAGGAGAGGGAGGGACTAGAAGAGAAGGAGGAGGGAAAGATGGAGAGGGCCGCCATGGGAGGGATAGCTCAAGGAGGTAGAGGTAGTCTCCGGAGCCAGAGGGAGATAGGCTGTAGGGAGGGGGGGCATGCTCGCCAGATTCAAAGGGGGAGAGGGCGCTCCAAAGAGGGGTGGGGAGTGGTCACTGTAGGTGAGGTGATGGAGGGGGAAGGGGAGCTCCCAGAGGTGAGAGAGAGAGGCCACGTGTGGCACCCTTCTCTCTCTCTCTCACTCACGCATGCGAAAATTCAAGGGTATTTTTGTTATTTTACTTTTTCAAATGATTGCCGTAAGTATATTATCAGAATATTCGTCGGTGTTAGACGGCTCGAGAACTATAGGGGTAGGACCACAAGAATACATTACATGTGAGAGATATTCTTGATAATGCGATAAAAGTAGGGAGATAAATGTAAATACGATATTTTACGTGATATAGATATAAAAATTCGTAAAAAATAAGTTCATCGAAAAAATGGGGGGTTGAAAAGTGTTCGAATCTCTTATAGGTATTTGAAAATAAAGTAATGGACGAGAAGGAAATTTAAAGTTTCCACTCCCATCGTCCTTTGTAGTTCTAAAATCTAGTGAACATTCTTTAAAAATTAAAAAAAACATACCAAGTGACAAATTATATAAATTCTTAAAGTCAATTCACTCAAAATAAATAATTATGAACTTTGATTTTGGATTTTTTTATTTATCTATCTTTATAGCCCAAGTTGGATAGATCCCATCCAATGGTGTAATAATTATTCATCTATTAATAACATATATTTATATTATGGAGTGTTTGGTTACACAATTAATGAACTTTTTAAATAACATATTATTCTTACACAAAAATTGATTATTTAGCGGTATTTGGAGCAAGGTTTGCCGTCCCGACCGACCCGCCCATCTCGGTCACGCCTCGGGACGGGACGGGTCGGGCGGGACGCCCAACGTCCCAGTACGCCCGATTAGACGACGAGATTTTTCAATTTTTTTATTTTTTAAATAGAATTTTAATAAGATTTAATTAAATTATAAATAATATATACATTTAAAAATATTAGAATGTAGATTTACTTTTTTGTGATCATAGATCCATACTAATCTACATATAATTAATTATATAAAAATAACATATTACACCACTTAATTAAACATCCTATTTGGAGAGAGAGAAAAAGATCCCTTAATATGTTAAAGTAAACATAGACATAATAATACCATCATTCAATTCCACTCATAAAATATAAAATGCCAAAACTCACTCATCTTACTCTTTTTTTTTAATAACACCAACCAACAGAGTTAAAGTCCAGTGGAGTGCACCATCCCCCAGCAGGGGATAGTGTTCTCACTCCCCCAGACTAACACTATGGCCAAAGAATTTTTATTGATTTTTGTAATGAGTACAAGTTCATCGGGGCATACCCCTGTTACAAGTTCCAACTTTAAGCAAAATGAAGTCTATACATTGCAACATTTGTAGAATGTGAAGTCTATACATTGTGGTAATTAGTCTGTAAAGAGAGAAGTGACGTCCAGCAGAGTCTGTACATTGTGGTGCAGAATAGTCTGAGCGCTTGTGAAGTCTGTACATTGCTCCTGAGAAGTCTGTACATCCCTTTCGCTGCTGGAGTCTATACATTGTGGATGGAAAGTGAAGTCTGTACAGTGTGAAGTCTGTACATCCATAGTGACGTCCAGCAGAGTCTGTACATTGTGATGCATAATGGTCTTAGCGCTTGTGAAGTCTGTACATTACTCCTGTGAAGTCTGTACATCCATTGTGACGTCTAGCAGAGTCTGTACATTGTGGTGCATAATAGTCTGAGCGCTTGTGAAGTCTGTACATTGCTCCTTTTCACAGCTGAGGTCTGTACATTTGCTTTAAGTAGTGCTGAAGTCTGTACATTCGTTTGTGGAGTCTGTACATTGCCCTTCTTTATGTGCTGAAGTCTGTACACTGCCCTCCCATTCGCAGTTGAGTTATTGCTCCTTTTCATAGCTAAAGTCTATACATTAGCTTTAAGTAGCGCTGAAGTCTGTACATTCGCTTTAAGAAGTCTGTACATTGTGGTGCATAATAGTCTGAGCGCTTGTGGAGGTCTGTACATTGCTCCTTTTCACAGCTGAAGTCTGTACATATGCTTTAAGTAGTGCTGAAGTCTGTACATTCGTTTGTGCAGTTTGTTCATAGTGAAGTCTGTACATTGCTATGCCCTTTCACTGCAGCTATGTGAAGTCTGTACATTTGAGAAGTCCATTCACAGCACTCCCTGTACGAACAAGGTCTGAACATTGAGAGGTCCATACACTGCACTTCCTAACGGAGACGGATGGCTGGTAGTGCAACCTTGTCAATTCTCAACGCCTCCTTGGCCTTGCGCGGGAGGTCCCCTTCTTGAGTAAAAATTCTGTTTTCAATAATGGTGCATGCATGCGAGGCAAGGGAATCAGCAACTTGATTTCCTTCTCTGAATACATGCCTAAGTGGACACCCATTGTCCTGAAGGAGGTCCAAGGTCCTTTTCCACCAAGGGAGGACCATCCAGCTAGGGGCCATTCCATTCTGGATTGCCTCTACTAGGAGGGCACAGTCCGAGTACACAGCTGCCAACCTTATTTGACATTGCTTAGCAATTGCTAGACCATCTTGAAGAGCCCTTGTCTCTGATAAGATAATGTTACCATGACCATAGTGAAATGCAAAGCCAACTATGAGTTTGCCTGCAGGGTCCCTGATACATCCTCCACCCCCACTTATGCCGGGGTTACCCTTCGAGGCTCCATCTACATGCAGTGTAAAATCTTGGGCAGCCAAACGAAAAAAGACCAAGAGTGGCTGTTTAGTTTCCACCCGTGGATATAATTGGAAGGAGGCTAAACAATGGAATTGGGCTGAGGATATAGGCTTGTGAAAATGTAGCTTGTCCAACACCAGAGATATTGAAAAGATAATTTTCCTTTTGATGGATGCACTATTGAGGGCCACTTCTTCAAATCTTATAGCACATCTATGCTTCCATATTTCCCAAATCATCAAAATTACAGCATACATCCCAATAAACTGTATTGCGGATGACATGTTAGTTGCAGAGATTATGTTCCAGCTTCGGGTTGTAATCTGCTCACAAAGAGCAATCTTGTTGCTAATAAGAGGGTGCACCCATCCCCATAACTCAGAAGCCAACTCGCTGGAGATGAAAACATGGTTAAGGTCTTCTTGAGAGGGAGATGAACAACAACTACACTTTGAGGCCATTTGAATCCAACATTCAGCCACCCTACTGTCAATCGGCACTGCTCAGTGGAGTATTTTTCAGGTGAAGAGAGCTGCTCTAGGAGCAATAGCTGAGTGCCATAGCTTGGACCAAGCTGGCCTCCGAATGCCTTTGGTTCGGATCAAATTACATGCTGACTTTACTGAGAAATTGCCCTTTAAAGTGCCTGTCCATATACAGATGTCGGCCTCATTGCTAAGCTGGGTGTGTGGAAAGTGAAAGTTGTTACTGAGAAAACCCCTGGCAATATGCTGAGAATCCTGGAGCACTTCTTGGACAGAAGCCAGAGGGAGACATGCACCTCTATTCCTGCAATCGGTCTGAACAACATTGATGGCAGGGCCTAGACCAGTCCAATTATCTCTCAGGAAATCTATTTTTGCCCTATTTCCAATAAGCCACCTGCTGTTGTTTATTAGCAAATCTTGGGCATGCCTGAAGACTGCCAAAGGCACACCTGCAGGGAAAGGCTTAGTACAATTGGCAAAGTGAGATTTAATGATACGTTGCCTAGTATATCGAGACCAGAGGGAAGATCCATGAAGAATGTTCCATAAACTCTTAACAGCCAAAGAGATTTGAACCCATTGTAAATCTCTTATTCCCAGTCCTCCCTCTGAGCGTGGCCTCTGAATTACTGACCAAGCTATCCAATGTCTTTGGTTTTTGCCATCACTGCCTTGCCAGAAAAAATTATCACATTGACTGTCAATGAATCTGATGACCTTCTTTGGGATGAAACAAGCAGAAGCAAGGTAGATTGGCATGCTATGCAGAACAGAATCTATTAAAACAACTCTGCCAGCTTGGGATAAAAGTTTAGATTTCCAACCTTCCAGCTTAGTCTGAACCCTTTCAATCAGGGATTTAAAATCAGAGCAAATGTACCTACCCTTTTTCACAGGGATTCCCATATAGTTAATACAAGCTGTCTGATTTTTAAAACCTGTAAGAGCGTGGATGGACTGTTTTAAGGAGGGAGGTGCTCTCTCTGAAAGAATAAAGCAACTTTTATTAACATTCACTTGCTACCATGAGCATTGCTCATAACTGCGAATGAATTGTTGTAATGCCACAACATTTTGTCTGCAAGCATTAAGAAAGACCAGAGAATCATCTGCATATAATAAGTAATCTGCATAGATTGCCTAGGTCCTTTGTACCCTTGTATGCTTCCTGATTGAAATTGGGCAGAGAGGCCTCTACTTAGAACTTCAGAAGCAATTATGAATAGGTATGGGGCTATGGGGTCCCCTTGCCTAATGCCCCTGCTAGACTTAAAAAAGCCTAATGCCATTCCATTGAAATTCACCGAAAACCAACAATTATAAAGAAGCATTCTAATGTATGAAGTAAATCTGGTACTGAACCCAAATTTCCTCATGACAGTCAAGATGAAATCCCATTCCATCCTATCATAGGCATTTGCCATATCAAGCTTAACGATCATATTATGACCACGAACCTTTTTATTTATATCCATCATAAGCTGCCGAGCAAGAGCCACATTGTCTATAATTAATCTCCCCTTAACAAATGCCCCTTGCTCCTTGGATATAATACTTGGCAGTAAGGGAGCCAATCTTTTAGAGATAATCCGGGAAATGATTTTATATGAAAAATTGCACAAGCTTATAGGCCTAAAATCACTAAAGGACCTAGGATCTGGCACCTTTGGGATTAGAGTGATGAGAGAGGAAGATATACCTCTTGGAAGAGGAAAGCCTTCAAAAAATGCACCAACAGCTTCAATGACATCCTGCCAAATTATATCCCAGACTGCTGTATAGAATTCTCCAGAAAAACCATCTGGGCCAGGAGAACTGGAGCCCTTTAGAGACCACACCGCTTTTCGGACTTCTGAAGCATCTGGTTTGGCACATAGAGTATAGTTCTGAGCTTCAGTTATAACCTGTGGTATACATTCCAACAAATTTGGATTTATGGAGTGTTCCTCAGTAGAGAAAAGGTTCTTAAAAAAGGCCTCTGCATGACTCCTTAAGGTTTCCTTATTATCACACCAATCTTCAGGGTCTCCAACTTTCAATCTTTTAATTGCATTTCTCCTTCTATTACATTGGGCAACAGCATGGTAAAAGGAGGTGTTTCTATCCCCACATTCAATCCATTCTACTATGGACTTCTGGTTCCAGAAAATTTCTTCTTTGAGTAAAGCTTGGCGGAGACTGGCATTAGCAGCATTTAGCTCCTCTCTATGAATTGGAGAAGGATCAGAATCATAATTGTTCTGTTTAAGTGCCACTTCAGCTTCAGCAAGACTTACATTGCGGAATACATCCCCAAAGGCTTCCTTATTCCATTTACGTAAAAAGTCTTTAACAGTCTTCAATTTAACAAAGAGCCGAACCATTGCATTTGGATGACTGATGTTGGATTGCTGCCAAGCATCAGAAACACACTGTTTGAAAGATGAGTGAGTACACCACATCCTCTGGAAAATAAAGCGGCCAGGGCAATTAGACAAACTGTCAATATTAAGGAGCAGAGGAGCATGGTCAGAGGGGCCCCTAGATAAGTGTTTGATAGTCAGAAGTGGATTTATAGAGTGACAAGAGCTATTCACTAATACACGATCAAGCCTTGCCCGTATGTTAGCAGTACCAGCTCTATTATTTGTCCAGGTCATTGGAGGCCCTTGAAATCCAGCATCAATCAGACCAGCAGAACAAAGAAAATTGTTAAACTCGGACATAGAAGCTAGAGCTGGGAGTCCGCTGCCTATCTTTTCTGAGGGCCTTAGAACATTGTTAAAATCACCTCCCACCAGCCAGGGGATAGTAATAGAAGCAGCAAAGAGAGCTAGATCACTGAAGAGGGATTGTCGAAGTTGAAGAGCGCAAGAAGCATATACAAAAGAATAATATGTACAGAATGAATTGTTCACTTTCTGTCCAAGAGTAATATACTGAGAAGAGGAGGCAATAACCTCCATATCATAACTATCATGCCAGAATATCCAAATCTTAGAGTCAAGAGAGTTGTTACCTGCAAACCTCCCAAGCTTGAGATATCTTCCCAATTGAGGAGCTTTATTAATACTCAACATAGGTTCGCTAATGGCAACCATATTGACCTTATTAGACTGAACTAAGTGTTTTAAACCTCTACGGGAAGCAGTGTTCCCTACCCCACGGATATTCTAAATTATAATAGGTAGAATCATGGAGGATTTAGGGAAATTTCCTCCATCGATCTAGCTTTAGATCTAGTTACTATCCCACCATTATGTATTCTTCTTGCATTCTCACCACCCTTTTCCAGCAACTGGAACTGCAAAATGTCATTGTCAAAACAGGCGGCTATAGCTATTAGTTTACTGGCTTTATGAATCTCCGGTTCTGGTAACAATACCTCCACTTTAGGTAAAGAGTCTTCTACTGTCAGGTTGGCTAACTGTGACTGCTCACCAACATCTCCTTTGTCAGATTTTGGAGGGGGCTGAAAAACTGGGCCTAGAGGCACCCCCTCTTGGTGCTCCGAGACCTGAAGGGGCTCTACATTGATGCTAGAGGCAGAGTTATTTTGTTCCGGTTCCAGTAACTCCGCAGCCTGTTGTAAGATCTCGAACTTATTTTCCACAGCCACATTTTGCCGAACAGCCGGAGGATCAGTCAACCGAGGCCTGAAAACATGTTTGGGATACTTGGGGGGATCTGGTTCTTTTGTTGATCGGGCTTTGGCCAACCTTCCCTACTTCTTCTTGCAGTCTACAACTGCGTGGCCAAGCTTATGATAGAAGGAACAAAGCAGCGGAGCACGGTTGTAATTTACAGGTTGCCAATAACCTTTTCCATCCAGATCTATCCATAATCGCTCCTTGCGCAAGGCAGATATATCCATCTCAACACAAATCAAGGCCTCCGACGTATCCGTCATGGCCAAAGTTCTTTCATGAATGCGCAGCACATTCCCAAAATTTCCAGCTATAGACCGCAAACAATCTACGTGATACAGGTTAGCAGGCAATGCTGGAAAGCCGATCCAGACTGGCACTGTCGGCGGATCTGCATCAAAGTTAAACTCCAGAGTCCAGCGGAAGAAACGAAACAAGAATCCCTTGATGTAAAGATTCTTCTGTAGCAACAACTTCAGGAAGTCCGATTCGCAAGAAAATCGGAAGAGAAGGTGCCGCGGATTCAATTTACTAATGACAAAATCAGAAGCTAAAACCAGTCGCTGCATCAAGCAGCTTTTAATGTCAGAAAAATTCGGCCGACCATAAGAACATTTGTCAACAACGGAGAAAGAAAGGAATTGGAGGGACGCTTGGATATCCGCCTTAGTGAAGAACACCGCCGGCTCTCTCCGATCAGTAAAAGCAGGTTCCTTCACCGAAATTGGAATCGTTGGCTTATGCTTGGACTCCATGAGCGCTTGCGCAAAGGTCTGACAAGGGGCCACTTGAGATGCTGATGAAGCTGTCTCTGGCGGCACCAGAGGAGGCGGAGGACCTCTCGCCACACCGGCCATGGCTGGCAAGGAGGGAGACTCACAAGGGAAGAAAGGCTAGATGTTCTAGTAGGACCAAAAAGATCAAGATGCAACAGTTCCACTCACTCATCTGACTCATTTATGAATCTCGAATCCCAATCAGAATCAGATACATGAGACTGATGACCTGTATAATCTAACTCTGTCCTAGTGGGTGGAGGTACATGTGGGTGAGCCTGAAAATGTGTAACCATTTGCACAAATAATGGGTCATGTGCAGTGGTGGAGGGTACATGAAAATCTATAAAAAAAAGCCCTAACTACATCTATACGTTAAAGTCTATCATCTGCTACTGGTGCGACTGGTGCTGGTCCTGCTCGAATTCTAGACGTGGAGGAAGATCCTACTCCGCCCGGTGCTAGTGGCGGGGGTACCCTGAACGTAGAAGAGGATGCCCCGGCTCTGCTACGACAAACATATCCCTCTCGTAATTGTGTCCGAAAGTAATCTCGGACATCCTCTGGAACTAATGAGCATGCACTACAATCCCGTCCCACTCCCGCAAGGTGCTCTACAAATCTATGTATGCCGGTGACGCGATGTCCGGAGTATGTACAGTGCACATGTCGATCACCCTCAACAGTGTAACCATGCTCCCACGCAGGATGACGTCGTCCGTCCACGAAGACATGCAAATGTTGTAAAATTTTGTATTAGTAACTTGAATGATAAGTGCAAAACTCAAGATACGAAGAAAATTGCGATTAATTTATAGGTACTCATAAATATAAACAAATGATACATAGTCCTAATCATATGGGCTCAAACTTGGCCACATCCCATCTCCAAACAATCTGACATTATACGTGCTCCGCAAATAGGATAAATAGTCATCATAGTGCATGGAACCTGCATAGTTCTCCCAGTACATGCGTACATAGTATTCATATTGATGGGAATCTTGTGAGTACACGACCGGCGGTGGCGTAGTTGAGGGCTGAGGATATGGATACGATGGGAAGAATGAAGTACTGCTCTCAGAATCGCCATGATACATCGGCTGCTGCTGCCCTGACCGTCCATACTCACTTCCAGATCCCTGAGAGTCATGTGTGTTCATCCTCTCAAAATCAAACAGCATGCCTTGATAGCTGGTATTGTCTGCAACAGAACTTCCATAGCAGGGATCCCAATAATCAGCTACCCGCCTTGCCCCAGGCGGTGGAGCACTGTGGTCCTCATGTTGCGTGGCATGTGTGAATTACTGCTCCACTGTCCATACCGCACGTTCGCGGACCCCATGACCTCTGTCGTGACCACTAATATACTCTCTGTCACCAGCACCAGTATCTCCACGATGACTCCATTGACCACCTTGAGAACCGCCACGACTATGGGATGAAGACCATGTCGGTGTACTATCGTCATCAGAGTCATGACTCCCATTGATGCGGGGCTCAACAGATGGCTCAGGAGTGTCGTCATATGCATTGGGATATGTCTCCAAGTCTACAATGTCCATCGGATTTACTGGTCGTTGTGTGCCCTTTTTGCTCTTGAATAATATGGTCCATGACGATTGCTTCTTCTGTGGAGCAGGTGGCCGCTTATCTGCTGCATGTTGTATCCCTCTAGATGCCTGAGAATCGGAGGTTTTGTTAGATAAGAAGTTCGAGTCATTTTGTACTATGTAATTATACGTATGAGTATGAGGACTGTACGGGTGCCTTAGACGCTGAGCGGCGTAGTGCAGCTGACTGAGATGGTTGTTTGGATGCTACTGAAGGCTACATAATTGAGCCAACAACAAATTCAATTAGTAATAGAATATAGCATATAAATCCCCTTGTAGTTATATAAATTCACCTCTCTAAATGACGAACTCCCCCTAGCCTCTCTAGAAGTGGATATCCTTCTGGGTTCTGTAGATACTGAATGTCACGGTGCAGCAACCCGAGACCAGTGTTCATTTGTCGGATCGGCCTGTAATATATTTCTTACATCATCATACATAGATATATGACTATGCTCTCTAATCAAATACACAATTCAATTTGTATATATTATTTCACCTGAGCTGGCGGTGGACGTAGATTTGCTGGAGGTTGCATCAATCGCTCCCATGTTGTATCATCGTACGCATACGATGTGTCTCCACCCGCAATGATGAGGTCTTCATCCAAATTAACTTCCTTATCACGTCCAGTTGCTGACTCGTCTCCAACCGTCTACACATCGATGTCATCTCCCTCCCCCACTGCCTGCTGCACAGTTGCTGCGAGAAAAATATTAGGTTGTGGTGTCTCACCTGGTTCTTCGCCCTCCTCGTCAAGTTCTGCATCACCACGCTCAGTTGTGATTCTTGCAACCCATGAAACCATAGGGTCATCATCGTCTCGCAAGTACACAACATCTATTGGGTCGTAATCTCCCTCTCCTATCTTTGCATCCATCTGCACATGCTTAACCTTTAGCTTCATGTTGTAATGAACATAGACTATTTTATCCATCCTTCGGTGTGTTAGCCTATTCCTAAGCTTGGTATGTAAGAGGGAGAATGTCAACCAATTCCGCTTACACCCACTCGATGAGGATGTTTGTGATAGAACTCTCATTACGATCTTCCTTAATGTCGATGCACTTGTGCCATAATCTAGCCACCACTCAGCTGTGATTAAGGCAGATGGCGTACAATAAAATAATTAGATGCAATAATTACTTGTCGAGCTATAGAGGGAACATTGTGAAAATACGTTACCTGCATCGAGTCTGTCACGGCTGGCCACGACATTTGGTGTCGCAAATGAACCAATTGCCTCTCTAAATATTTTCATCTGCATTATCAGAAATAATAAGTGCATAATTCATTTCATATTCTCAATGGCAGAATATCCAAGTATACCTCATTCAACGCATCAGGAGCATCTGTTGACCTGCGAGACAATTGGTCTACCACAATGTTGATGGATTCTATCAAAATATCATCATAAGCGAGGCCCTGAGCATATTGAAAGACCGAGTGTAGGTAGTACGCTGCAATCACATGATATTAATATTTTACGCTTCATCCGTTGGGTCGCGGCTCATTTATTGTTAGAGACGTGAAATGTTTACCTGCCATGTGAAGATCGCGGCTCATTTGCTTGTCCCATCTGTCCTCTACAATCTCTAAGATGGTTGGTCCATATTTCTTGGACGTTGCAAGAATCTTCCGCTTCGCAGCTTCAATTTTGTTGTACACCAACCCCATAGTTTGTACTCTATCTCCAACCACACATCTAAGTACCTCATACAGTGGCTCTATCAATGATACTAATATCTTGACTCTATCCCAAAAGTTATTGGTGTTGACAATCCCTTCGACCTCCCCTCCTTCACGTGTAGCGGTAAAAGAGGAACTCAGCCAAGTCTCACCCCTAAACATTTGCTTCAACCCATCCTTGTGCTTCAGAAGGCTTTGCAATGCGATGTAGTTGGTGGCAAATCGTGTGATGCCAGGCCTCAACAGTTCGCCGCCACAATGCTCTCTCATCCATGCCAATACAAGTGTGTGGTTGTAGATATATTTCGCGACCTTTTGTGTCACCTCGACCATAAATTTGACTACACGAAGTTAACCAATCTCTTTGAGCATCAGATCTACACAATGGGCTGCATAGGGGGTCCAGAAAATGTGTCGTTTGGTCCTTATCAACTCATCCCCAGCCTTCTTATAGTTCGAGCCATTGTATGTCACCACTTGAATAATATACTCCTCAATCTCGGTCACCACTTGTTCCATCAATGATAAAATATATTGACAACTGTGGACTTGGCCTGACGTATCCACTGATATGTAAAAGAAGACCTGTCTGTCACAATAAACAAGGAAGTTGATCAGGTTACTTTTAGTGGTAGCTGACCATCCATCACACATTAGTGTGACCCCGTACTTTGACCAGTTATGTTTGAATTAGTCAACATAACTATTGATCTCAGCAACTTGTTCATCAAGATATATGTCGGCCAACTCCCTCGATGTAGGTGGTTGCATGTGTAACTCAAGAACTTGTACTTCCTGAAACATTGGTTTGTAGTAGGGGCTATTGGCCGCATTGAAAGGTAGTCTCGCGTGGTACCATCATTTTGCAACAGCCAGTCTAAGTTTCCATCTTGGCTCCTTATGGCCATATGCATCGTCCATCCTCGTTTGCTTGCCATTCTCTCGGGATAGTGCACCGGATACCACATCTTCAATGTTGATCGATTGTGTCCTTTTTCTTTGTGAACTCGAGTCACCAGTGATAAAACTCCTCATGCCCCATGGTTGTCGAGTAGTAGATCCCGCACCACTGCCTGATGCTCCGGTCCTTGCTGCCTCGAGGCTTCGTCGGATCGTCTCCTCGGGATGTCTGGCCTCATCTCTACTCTCACGTACTGCCTCACAACACTGCGCTTCATATGGATCATTCACCGTGACATACACATTAGGCTAGTTAGTACGCGCTTTGGTCTTCGTCACTGGGTGTCCATGCGCATTCATCCTCATCGCTGCCGCTTGCTCTTCCACTAACTGTCGTTTCATCTCTTTTCTTCTTTTTTCCCTTTTCTTGCATCTCAACTCTCTTCTCACGCAGGTGTCTTACCATTGCAAGTTTCACATCCCTAGGAATATGGGTACACCCAGCAACCTTAGGGTATTCCGCACCGGCTCCTCCTGCCAAGTGGCTCTTCAACCGAGACACACCTCTTCCCTGGTATTCTGTTTTGCAAGAGTTGCAATGCCAACACCTACGATTACCATCCAACATAACTCCGTGTGACCATCTAATGTCATTTGGATGTTCCTTAGGTGTCATAGAGTGCTTAAATGTATCTTCTAAATTTTAAGAAATATAAATTATAAATATCACAAAATATGATAATGAACTAATATAAATTATAAATATTTTATTTCTTTTACAAATTAATTTTTACATAGAACCATCGAATATAATTTACAAATAAAAATATTATCCAAAACACTAAATTTAAATTTAAAACATCTACAACTAAAAAATTTAAATAATACATCTAATCAAATTTAGCGTACGTGAATTTATCTAAAATATGAAATTTCATTGTTCTATATATACAACTAAAAAATTTAATTAATACATGTAAATTTAATCAAATTTTTTGTTACAAATATAACTTTAATGAAAATAATAAATTTAATTCTACAACATGTAAAACTAAATGCATTATTCAATACATCTAAATTAAATCTACAAATTTTGTTACAAATTAAAATGTATATAGAATCATCGAGTATAATTTACAATCTGTAAATTTATCTAAAACATTAAAATGAATTCTAAAATATTTATCACTAAATTTAAATTTAAATTTAGAATATCTACAATTAAAAGATTTAAATAATATATATAAATTAAATTTTACATAGAACTATCGAATCAAATTTACAATCTGTAAATTTATCTAAAATATTAAATTTAATTGTTCTACATTTACAACTAAAAATTTTAATTAATACATCTATATTAAATCAATTTTTTTGTTACAAATAAAATTTTAATGAAAAAAATAAATTTAATTCTAGAACGTGCAAAATTATAAATTTTTTTAATACATCTAAATTAAATCTACATATTTTGTTACAAATTAAAATTCATATAGAATAATCAAATAAAATTTTCAATATGAAAATTTTATCTAACAAAATTTAATTCTAAAATATCTACGACTAACAAAATTAAATTTAATTAAATTTAAAATTCACATATTATAATTTTGATTTTTTTTAACCCCACCTCCCACCCATCCCCACTTGCGCTTCCACCGCTGCCATCCGAGCCACCGCCGACGGTGGCCGGCCAGCCTCCCCCACCTCCCCAACCCCCCTCCCGCGGCCCCACCCCCACCGCCTCTCATGCCCCACCCCCACCTCCCCCACCTCCAGCCCCGTCCCCCACCGGTTGACCCCACCTTCCCCACCCCCACCGTCCCCCACCGGCGCCCAGCTCCCCCCCTCCCCCACCCCCACCGACGCCCACACTGCCCCACCCCCAGTGTCGTACCGCACCGGGTGGCCCCCCTATCTGGCCGGCCACCGTCCCCCATCGACCACCGGCGGGAAGAGTGGCCGATGGGGGGCTGTGGGAGGCCGGAGGGGGCCGTGGGCACCGGTGGCTGCCCCCCCCCCCCACCCGTCCCACCCCCCACCCAACCTCCCTCCTCCCTCTTTCCCACGGCCCCCCCGTCCTCGTCCGGCCTCCCACCACCGCCTCCCACCTCCTCCGCCCTCCACGGCCCTCCCACGGCCCCCCACCGGCCACCCTCCCCCATATAAAAAAATAATTCAAAAATCGAAGCTTACCTCCGATGGCCAGTCCCCGCCGTCCACCCTCGCTCGCCACCGCCCCCGGCCGCCCTCCACTGCTGCAACCTACGCCCCCCCACCGACCCATTAAATGGGTGGACCGGCACGAGCCGGCCGACCCGCACGTACCAGGCCGGCCCCGCAGTGGACCGGTCTGGTATGTGGTGGGACGTACGTGACCAGGCGGTCCAGTACGTCCAGGCCACGACCCCCGGCCCGGCCGTCCCGCTCACTGCTTGGGACGGGCCGGGTCGTGCGGGTCGGGGCGTACCGGCCTGAGATGTAAAACCCTGATTTGGAGCACATTTTTCATTATACCCTATTGCACGGGGTTTCTATGCCGATTACCGGGGTGAAGGAAGGGATACAGCGGAGAAGAAAAATACGGGAGTTTGATGTATCTCAGGTATCCTCCTTACGGTTACATGCCTCTCACGGCGGTATCGGGCACTCTCCTTTCACGGAAAGTCGAAAAAGGGTCGAATGGCACGGAAATGTCGGGATAAGGGTTAACCGGACAGGGTGCGGGCGTGCCAGTCGATTTCTCGACAATCACTCATGGAACCAAGGGTTGACTGGGGAAGCGCCACCAGGGCGTGGCACGTGGGCTCGGGCGATCGGGTGACACGTGGAGAGAAGAGGTTCCATGGGTGCGAGTGTGTAGGCGATTGCGGGAATCGTGTATTGGAGGCCCAAGCTGGTCTGCCTAAACCCCTCCCCAGGGGAGGTTTGGGCGGACCAGGTAGAAGAGAGAGAGGGAGGTCCCACCTCTATAAAACCTGGGTTTTTGTGTTATTTTCTACTTAAATTGGCTAAGAAGAAAAGGACAGGAGGATACTGGTTGACCGGCCACGTGCGTGCGAGGAACGTGGATATTGTGATTGACGTAATCCCGGGCTTCGTCTTCACGAGTTCTTCCACGTACGGGTACGACGAACGAACCTTGCACAAACCCCGGACCGCGAAACTGAGAGTTTGCACGAACTGGGACTGGGGAGGGCCGTCGGGCCTCCGGGATGGGGAAAGGGCGCGGCCCCCTGGGGAGTTCGCCCTCCTCGGGGGTGCGGCCACGCCCTGGGGCGCACGGGCCCTCGTGCAAAGCCGTAACCCCGAGGGATGGCCCCCGGGGGCCTTCCTTCGTCGCCCGGAGATATCCCTTGGGGGATATGAAGTTCCGGGGCATTGAAATGGCCTATGGAGGCCGTTGTGGTAGTGGCAGCTCGCAAGGTGTTCGGGCGAATATCCGTGTAATATCCCGGACCTTTCGGATCCCTCTTCGTGGGTCCCGGATCTGCCTTCTCGGAGTGTCCGGCTCTGTTATGTCCGGAATTTTGTTTCGGACATCTTTCATGTTCGGATCGGCGCGATCCGGAGTTGTTTCGGAGGCGCAGAGTGCGTCCGCGGCTTTTCAGCGCGTGTTTTCCAATTTCTGACACATGTTTCGGTAATTCCTTCGGAACCTCGTTGCGGGTGAACCGGGTCGTTCACCTAGGCACGAGTGGTACCGTTGCGATCGGTGTGTTCCGAGGATCCCGGAAACGTAATTTTAAATTTTTTGATATTTTCTGAAATTTTTGGATTTTCTATAAATATCTCTCATTTTCTCTCTCTCCCCTACCCTTCTTCTTCTTCTTCCTCTTTCTTCCTTCCACCGTGAGAACCGCCCCCTCTTCCTCTCTCTCCCATTTCGACGCGGCGGGCCTCTCTCCGGCTGCAGACAGCGGCGGGGTGACGACGCGGCGACGTGGGCGGCGGCGAGGCGAGCTCGTGGGCGTGCGGTGTCCGTGGGAAGCGTGAAGGAGCGGGGTTTCTAAAAGCATTCATCGTGATTTGAACTTGATTCGGCGGAGCTTTCGCTCCATTGAGGTAGGGGGACGAATCCCTATGCTCATCCCATCATCCCCCGCGATTTGTAGGCCGAATGGGAGCCGAGAGGGGTGTTTTGAGCGGGTTAGGGTAAAACCATGATTTTGGGAGAGTTCACCTGATCTATGATTTTAGGCCATGATTTCGCGTTTTGATGGCTTAGAAGCATGCTAGGGGTCCGCAGGAGTCTTCCCCTTTGATTTCCCCATCTCCTATGGAGGCATGGGGGCGTGGTTGATGTTTTTGGGCGTTTCACGCCGTTTCGCCGTTGGGTCGGTGTGACGGTCCTTTCAGTGACCGTCACACAGTGTGGGGCACCTGGGTGGGCGCGTCACAGACCTGTTTTAGCCAACTGGGGGTCTGTAGGCTGTGACGGTCCCACAATAGACCGCCACGGCTCTGTGACGCGCCTGGGTTGGACCGTCAGGGATGATCTGACCATTGGCTTTCGACTCTTGGTTTTGACCATTGGGCGTCAAGGCCTGTGGCGCACCATGCCTGGCGCGTCACAGCCTTGTAACGCCCCTGTGTGGGTGCGTCAGAGGGTACACGCCCCCACCCTAAAACTCACCAGAGTTGGTCTGTTACAGTCTGTGATGCACCGAGTGGCACGCGTCACAGTTTGTTCCTTTGTGCCTTATGACACACCAGGCTGGGTGCGTCAGGGCCTGTGACGCACCAGGGTAGGCGCGTCACAGTCGTTTTTGCATAGAGGGTCTGACGCCCCTGTGTTGGGCTGTCAGATGGCTGTGACGGTCTAGCCTTAGACCGTCAGAGCCTGTGGCACGTCTAGAGTAGACCGCCAGGCTTAGGGCTGCTCCGGGTGGTTCGCAGTCCCATTTCTTTTCCGACCATGGTCGCCGTGCGACGGTGCTGGTACGTGGGATGGTCCCCGTATGTCGTCGGATGCGGACGTTGTTTTCCATTGACTTGAGAGTCTACTCCTTCAGTGACCCTCCACTAGTTGTAGTCCACCAGTACGCGTGTGCTGGTCTCACCTGGGAGTACGTGTACGGGCTTACTCTGAGGATGGTTTTGGACTGGTTTCCGTTGGACCCCGCGTCGAGCAGCTAGAGTCCGGCTGAGGGTAAAACCGGTCAGAGGGCCAGACCAAGGACGGACGGTCTATGTGTTCACACGTGGTTGGGGGCAGTTGGACCCACGCTGACAGGCGTGACCCCAGCTAGTCACATGTTTGTGGTTACTTGTACGGTGTCCGTGCCTCTGGTAGGCGCTACCACGCTAGGCAGTTCACCTGCGGTGCGGTGTAAGTCGTTAGGGGACGCTACCGACTGTGCTTCTAGTGGGAGGTACTCATGTCGAGTCGGGAGTGGCAGACTGTCACTCTTGTGACTTCGACCTTTGAGTTTTGTCGTGTTGCCCGTGGTGTTCCGGTCGTTTCACTGTGGCACGTGTGTCGGTTTTCCTGCAGTGAAATTGATATTTTATAGATAGCAGGGCTTCCCTTTCCGAGGTACTCGCTTACTGCTAGCGTAGCGGTTTCTCCGTTTGCGAGGTAGGGTTCGAGTGATCCCTACTGAGTCTTATTTTGAGACTCATTCCCTGCGTGTTTTCACCGTGTTTCAGGTGAGGCGCGGCTTCAGGGGAGCGCGTATGAGGCTCAGCGTGGTTCCGGTGCCCAGCGTTAGTGCCAAAGGTCAGAGCCGGGGTATGCCCCGTGTAACTGTACTTTTCTTTCTTGTCTCTTGTTATTTTATTGTTATCTTGTGGACCATGTATCATGTAAAATGTTAATTTATTTCCTGCTTAATTATATAACTGTTTAATTTCTACAATTATGTGTGATACGTGTGTAGTATCTACACCATCCTTCTAACCCTTCCGAATCTTCGGACTCGTGGGTGGCGGTGCGAGTCTCGGGTTATCGGGCCTTCCCGGTAACCGGATTCTCGAGTCGTTACACGCGGTTGTGGGATTATACGAGAATCATAAGCGATTGTAGTGGTCCACTAGTCCACGACGATGATGTACAGTTGACACTGGCATTGGGCATCGTGTATGTTTCTTGACCTTGCCGTTTCCGTGTTTTCTGTCTTTTGCTCCTGGTGCGAGTATGGCGCCGAGGCGGAGCACTCGCTCACAGCAGGGGCAGGCGGCTGGAGGTCAGGAGATCCAGCAGGAGGTTCGGCAGGAGGAGCAGAGTAGAGTGCCACCTGCGGCTACCGAGGCAGTGGATACTGCGAGGTTTCCGGGGGTCAAGGATTTCTTCCGTGACATGTACCAGCTTATGTCGCAGCAGTTCGGCGGAGAGGCTGGTGAGGGCTCATCGATCAGGGGTGGGCCAGGCCGAATAGTGAGGGATTTCATGCAGTTCCATCCACCTACTATGGCGGTCAGCCAGACCCTGATTTGGATCGAGATTGGCTCGACGAGATGGAGCGGGTGTTCAGTTCCGCGTAGTGTACTGCCGAGGACAGGGTGATGATGGCCTATAGCCAGTTGCAAGGTACGGCTCGAGCGTGGTGGTCTTCTGAGTGGAAGACGTCTTTTCAGTCACGTCCCCTTGAGCAGATTGCGTGTAGTGACTTTGTCAGTGCTTTCGAGCGTGCCTACTGTCCAGAGTATATTGCTACGCAGCGGATGCGTGAGTTTTTAGAGCTGGTCCAGGGTGACATGTTCGTGTTGCAGTATAGGGCCCGATTTGTTGAGCTGGGTCGGTATGCACCTCATATCATGGAGCATGAGAGGGTGAAGACCGCACAGTTCGTACAGGGCTTGAGGGAAGAGTTGAGACACCATTTGATCGCGAACGCTGCCACTGATTTGGAGACATCGTCACGTGTTGCGGCTTCTTTGGAGATGGATATGTAGAGGACTCGATGACCGATTAGCCAGGGGCAGTCTTTGTCAGGTCGCAGGCAGCAGTCGGCTACCCAGCAGCATGGTTCTTTCCAGCATGCGTCGGGTGGTTCAGGAGCGTCAGCACCGGCAACGTTAGCAACAAGATCTGTGTCTTTTGGCTCGAAGGTCAAGAAGTTTCTCAAGAAAAATTTCCGTAAGAAGCACAAGGATCACATGCATGCATCATCGGGCAGTGTACAGCAGCCGATTCCTTTTCAGCGTCAGGGATCAATGGGTGGATCGCGAGAACCGTGTCCACGGTGTAGCGAATTCCATCCAGGCAGGCAGTGCACGGCGTCGATAGTTTGTTTCAGGTGTGACCAGCCAGGGCATATGGCGCGTGACTATCCCCAGAGGCAGCAGCAGCAGTAGGTTCCCCAACAGTAGAGGTCACAACAGCAGCAGTAGAGGCAGTATCCGGCGCTACCTAGGTCAGCTAATGTGGGAGGTAGGCAGAGAGCTCGAGGCCAGATTACACACATGACCAGGGCAGAGGCAGTGGCGTCGCAGCTCGTGGAAGGTACCGTTCAGATTTTGGGTTGTGCGGCTCGGGTTTTGTTTGATTCTGGCGCGTCTCATTCGTTTATTTCGGAAGATTTCGTGCTGAGTATCGAGGAGCCGGTGACCCAGTTGTCTTGTGATTTGGCAGTGGAGTTGTCTTCGGGTGATTTTATGATCACTCCGTATTGTTTCGATGAGGTTCCGGTGTGGGTGGAAGGGCGGAGTTTGCCGGCTAGGCTCTATGTATTGCCGCTTCAGGATTTTGATGTGATTTTAGGCATGGATTGGCTCGAGGCACATCATGCGTTGGTGGATTGCGGCTCGAAGAAGATTTATTTTCGGCGACTTCGTGGACCCACATTCTATTTCCAAGGTATCAGGTCTTCCTCTTCCCGCTTTCTTATTTTTACGATTCGAGCTTGTCGTTTGTTTGATGCGGGTTGTCAGGGTTTTCTCGCTTCTGTGATCTTGGTCGACCAGCCGTGTCCGGATGTCGAGTACATCCCGGTGGTGTGCGAGTTTCCCGATGTTTTTTCGGAGGACTTGCAAGGATTGCCTCCCCAACGGGAGATCGATTTCGTTATTGAGGTTGTGCCGGGTACGGTACCTTTGGCGAAGGCTCCCTACCGTATGGCCCCCACTGAGTTGAGAGAGTTGAGGGCGCAATTGCAGGAGTTGCTGGCCAAGGGGTACATTCGTACTAGCTTTTCCCCTTGGGGTGCGCCAGTGTTGTTCGTGAAGAAGAAGGACGGTAGCTTGCGGTTGTGAATTGACTACCGACAGCTGAATGAAGTGACCATTAAGAACAAGTATCCGTTGCCGCGGATTGATGACTTGTTCGACCAGCTTCAGTCTGCTCGAGTGTTCTCGCGGATTGATTTGCGGTCCGGTTACTATCAGCTGATGATTCGTGAGTCCGATGTGGAGAAGACTGCGTTCAGTACGAGGTATGGGCATTATGAGTTCTTGGTGATGCCGTTCGGGCTCACCAATGCCCCCGCAGCCTTCATGGACTTGATGCAGAGGGTGTTTCATCCCTATCTGGACCAGTTCGTGGTCGTATTCGTGGACGACATCCTTGTCTATTCGCGGTCTGCCGAGGAGCACGCGTACCATCTGGGTATGGTGCTGCAGACGTTGCGAGATCACCAGTTGTATGCGAAGCTCAGTAAGTGCGAGTTCTGGCTTCGTGAGGTTCACTTTTTAGGGCACGTGATTTCTGGTGATGGTATTTTCGTGGATCCCGCTAAGGTCGAGGCAGTAATGCAGTGGCCGAGGCCGAGGTCCGTGACGAAGATCCAGAGTTTCTTGGGGCTTGCGGGCTATTACCGTCGGTTTATCCAAGATTTTTCTCGCATTGTGGCCCCGATGACCAGACTTACGCGGAAGGATGTGCCTTTCGTCTGGACTGATGAGTGTGAGTAGAGTTTCAGGGAACTGAAGAGATTACTCACCTTGGCTCCGGTGTTGGTCTTGCCTTCTGGATCGGGAGGTTTTGTAGTGTGTACAGATGCTTCCGGCGTCGGATTGGGTGCTGTGTTGATGCAGCATGGTAGAGTGGTGGCTTATGCATCTCGGTAGCTGAAGCCACACGAGGAGAACTACCCTACCCATGACCTGGAGTTGGCGGCTGTGATCTTCACGCTGAAGATCTGGAGGCATTATCTGTACGGCGAGAAGTTCGAAGTGTTCACTGACCATCAGAGTTTAAGGTATGTGTTCACCCAGAGGGACCTTAACCTCAGGCAGATGCGTTGAATGGAGTATATGAAGGATTATGACCTCACCCTGTCTTATCAGCCGGGCAGGATGAATGTCGTCGCCGATGCCTTGAGTCGGAAGGTCGCGGTCAGCGCCTTGATGTTGAGGAAGTGGAGGCTCTGGGAACAAGTGTCCGAAGTATCATTCAGGCTCAAGATTCCCCAAGAGCCAGGGTTAGCAGTGCTTGTGAGTCTGACTGTCACGCCTACTATCTACCGTCAGGTGTCGGAGGCTTAGCATGCAGACCCTGAGTTGCCCCAGATTTTGGCCATGGCTGATGTGGAGCTCGGCGAGGACGGTGCCGCAAGGTTTCGTGGTAAGCTGTACGTCCCAACCGAGGAGCAGGTTCGTCGTGCGGTGTTACGCGAGACTCATGGGAGCAGGTACACCGTACACCCGGGTGCGACGACGATGTATCGGAACTTGCGAAGGCAGTTCTGGTGGCCTGGCATGAAGAGAGATGTTGCCGATGGCCAGGTGTCTGACCTGTCAGCAGGTGAAGGCGGAACATCAGCGACCAGGAGGTACTCTTCAGCCCTTGGATGTTCCCGCGTGGAAATGTGACCACGTGACCATGGATTTCATGGTGGGATTGTCGAAGTCTCCGAGTGGGCATGACAATATTTGGTTGCTGGTGGATAGGCTAACGAAGGTGACTCGGTTGTTACCAGTCAAAGTCAGCTGGAGTGTGCCTAAGTTGGCTCGTCTTTATGTGGAGCGGATCATCCCGTTGCATGGGATTCCCATCTCCATTGTGTCGGATCGGGATCCGCGCTTCACTTCTGGATTCTGGAGGTGTTTCCAGCGAGCCCTTGGCACGGAGTTGGCTTTTAGCTCGGTGTACCATCCTCAGTCCGATGGTCAGTCAGAGAGGACCATTCAGACTTTGGAGGATATGTTGAGATCCTGCTTCCTGGAGTGACAGGGGAGTTGGATTCATCACCTACCGTTGGTGGAGTTTGCCTACAACAACAGCTATCATTCGAGCATCGGCATGGCTCCTTATGAGGCATTGTATGGGCGTCCGTGTCAGACTCCACTCGATTGGTTCGAGGTTGGTGAGCGTGTTTTGACGGGACTGGAGTTGTGTAGCAGTGTGTGGATGTTGTGCACCTGGTTTGTCAGAACAAGTTGGCGGCCCAGTGTCGGCAGAAGAGCTATGCTGACCGTAGGCGGCAGCCTCTCACGTTCACCGTTGGCGATCGTGTGTTTTTGAGAGTTTCTCCGATGAAGGGAGTGATGCGTTTTGGACGGCGTGGGAAGCTGAGTCCCCGCTATGTCGGTCCTTTCCTTATTATGGAACGCATTGGTGAGGTAGCCTATCGGCTGTAATTACCTCCTGAGTTGGCATCAGTTCATGATGTGTTCCACGTCTCGATGTTGCGGAAGTATATTCCCGATGACTCTCATGTGCTTGAGGATTCTGTTTGGCCCGAGGTGACTCCAGATCTTTCTCTCCCAGAGTTTCCCGTCCGCGTTGCGGATAGGCGAGAGCAGCACCTGCTGAACAAGGTCATCCCCTTGGTCAAGGTGGTGTGGCAGCGACACTCTGGTGGTGAGGCTTCTTGGGAGCGTGAGGACGAGATGCGTCAGCAGTTTCCTTACTTGTTTGAGTGAGTCTTCCTCTTCTTTCCCCTTGGTTTGTTCTCAATTTCGAGGATGAAATTTCTTTAAGGGGGGAGGGCTGTAATATCCCGGACCTTTCGGATCCTTCGTCATGGGTCCCGGATCTGCCTTCTCTGAGTGTCAGGCTCCGTTGTATTTGGAATTTCATTTCGGACATCTTTCGTGTTCGGATCAGCGCGATCCGGAGTTGTTTCGGAGGCCCGGAGTGCGTCCGCGGCTTTTCCGCGCGTGTTTTTCGATTTCCGACACGGATTTTGATAATTCCTTCGGAACCTCGTTGCGGGTGAACCGGGTCGTTCACCTAGGCACGAGTGGTACCGTTGCGATCGGTGCATTCCGAGGATCCCGGAAACGTAATTTTTAATTTTTTGGTATTTTTCAGAATTTCCAGATTTTCTATAAATATCTCTCATTTTCTCTCTCCCCCACCCTTCTTCTTCTTCTTCCTCTTTCTTCCTTCCACCGTGAGAACCGCCCCCTCTTCCTCTCTCTCCCATTTCGACACGGCGGGCCTCTCTCCGGCTGCAGACGGCGGTGGGGCGACGGCGAGGCAAGCTCGTGGGCGTGCGGTGTCCGTGGGAAGCGTGAAGGAGCGGGGTTTCTAAAAGCATTCTTCATGATTTGAGCTTGATTCGGCGGAGCTTTCGCTCCATTGAGATAGGGGGACGAATCCCTATGCTCATCCCGTCATCCCCCGCGATTTGTAGGCCGAATGGGAGCCGGGAGGGGTGTTTTGAGCGGGTTAGGGCAAAACCATGATTTTGGGAAAGTTCGCATGATCTATGATTTTAGGCCATGATTTCGCATTTTGATGGCTTAGAAACATGCTAGGGGTCCCCAGGAGTCTTCCCCTTTGATTTCCCCCTCTTCTATGGAGGCATGGGGGCGTGGTTGATGTTTTTGGACGTTTCACGCCGTTTCGCCGTTGGGTCGGTGTGACGGTCCTTTCAGTGACCGTCACACAGTGTGGCGCACCTGGGTGGGCGCGTCACAGACCTGTTTTAGCCAACTGGGGGTCTGTAGGCTGTGATGGTCCCATAATAGACCGCCACGGCTATGTGACGCGCATGGGTTGGACCGTCAGGGATGATCTGACCATTGGCTTTCGACCGTTGGTTTTGACCAATGGGGGTCAAGGCCTGTGACGCACCATGCCTGGCGCATCACAGCCTTGTAACGCCCTTGTGTGGGTGCGTCAGAGGGTACGTGCTCCCACCCTGTAACGCACCAGAGTTGGTCCGTTACAGTCTGTGACGCACCGAGCGACACGCGTCACAGTTTTGTTGACAAACACAAGTCTAATGTAGTAATTTTTGACTCATAATTATGTGCCAACATGAGTTGCACACTTAGGTATTTTTTTCTGATTTTTTCTCTATTTTTCTCTATTTTTTTCTCCTCTTTTCTCTTCCTTTCTCTCTCTTTCTCTCTCCTCCCGGCCGCCTCCGCCCTTGACCGCGGGAGAGGCGATGACCCGCCTCCCCCTTCCTCTCGTCGACCGTGCCACCCGCGAAAGCGCGCGGCTCCTTCCCTACAAACACACAACGCGCACACACACACACAATTATATATATATATATCTTATAAAAGCTCAAAAAAATATCAAATAAATTTATTTTTTTTTCTTTTCTTTTTGAACAAGTCCATGGGCTTTTGGCTTTTATTATTATTTTTATTTTCCCTTATTATTTGATTTTATTTTTGTTTCTTGTTGCTTCCCTCGTACCGAGTGCCTGCATAAATAAGTAAATATCGTTATTAAAAATATTTAATTTCAGAAATTTAAATATTTGACTCTAAATTAAAAGTAAGTTTGATACGTGTATATTTATTATTATTTAAACACATAAAAAATATGGATAACATGAATTAATATGTAAAAATACACACTTATCACATCCCCCAACTTACTCATTGCTAGTCCCTTAGCAATGCAAATAATTAAAAATTTTAGGACCAACAAGAGTTTAAAATATCCATGCTTCATTTCTAGATCATCTTTCATAGAGTCAACTAAAGATTAGGAATGTGGAATCATTATCACATACTAGCCTTATGTAGGAAATTCAGGTACATGATCAAGAATTCTAATCAAAATTCAGTAGCACTTGTGCATGTGTAATACTAAATTCACAGTAAAGATAATTGCGTCCTCCAGTTGCTATTCCGAACAAATGTCTTTCAATTCTGCACTTCTTAATTAGAGCGTTCGACATACTAGCTTTTTGTCTGTCTTATTACATTTGTCCCTTTTGTGATCTATAATTTTTTTTTCTTCTCTTTTTTTTTTCTTTTCTATACACACGTGATGATGTACTACCCTTCACTGTTTTACGCGAACCTCAACACGTCTTAGGTGAAGTAGGCTAGATTACACAGATCAAGGTTCCCTTTTCCTTTTAACGCGAACCTCAACACGTCTCAAGTGAAGTAGGCCCGGTTACTCAGAATCGGAACATTTTTCATGGTGTTTTTCTCAAAAAAGTTTTTTCAATAGATAACATGGCAGAAAGTTTATAAAAGATCTCTTCTTCAAGAAGTGCAGAATATCAGACAGTATGTCTAAAATAGCAGAAGGCTTGTCCTTCTTGTTTCATTAGCGTGCAACGTGTTTTGCTTTGTTGTCGAAAGTGCACATGAACTTTAAAAAGATTCTTAACTCAGTTTTCCATGGCTAGATTAAAGAAAATGTCCATCATTTGTTTCCCTAGTCGTTTCTATTCTAGATTCCTTTTCAAAGGAAACATGAATCATGAAAACTCAATTGGGTGTTTGTAGTTTTTCCAAAAAAAATGAGGTTAAAAATTTAGAGGTTGTACATATGAATGCAAAATGTGCAACATGATTTCCTGTCCCCCCAACTTAAATGACATTGTCCTCAATGGCGTGAACAATAGAGATTAATAGAACAATGTAGATGAGAAAATTATGAAGGAACGAGACAACCTGATAGAGGTGGACTTTGAAAATTTTGGCTTTTGAAGAAAAGGTGGTACTTGACTTTTGACGGCTTGGCTTATCTGAGCAGTAGAGTAGGCAATCTCCTTTCTCTCCCCAACTTATCTGTTATTCACACCTACAAAATAAAAACACACGAAAAAATTGGGTTACCTCCCAAGAAGCCATTTATTACCACACAAAAATCACTAAAACTTTGGGTTGCCTCTCAAGAAGCGCTAAGTTTTATGTCATCAGCCAGACACAAGGTAGATCACTAACCAACGTGTGGCATTCAGAATGAGCCACCACGTGATCTTGTCCTCCTGCAAATTCGAGCCCTTATGCCATTGGAAGACAAGAGTAACCATGTATGGATTGGGGCTAGAAATATGCGGGTCTCGCACTTTATTGAAGTTTTCTGTAACCGTAAGTGTGAGCCAGTTTTTAACTTTCGGTATCATGAAAGGATCAATGGGCAATAATATGTCAAGATTGAGGTGGAACCTTTGCATAATATCTACCCAGTGGTCCCCTTGTACTATATCGTCTCTCCTGACGAGCTTTTTAGGAACGACTGCCTCCATGGTAACTTGTAGTGGTGTATTTTGATGATATCCTTATCTATAGCCGCACCACAGGGGACCACTTAGACCACCTTCGGCATGTATGTCTACTTCTTCAGCGAGAGCAGCTATTTGCGAACCCACAGAAGTGTGCCTTCATGACACCTCAGCTTACCTTCTTGGGTTTCATTGTGTCTAGTACGGGGGTCTCCGCCGATCCGGAGAAGGTCCGGGCCATTGTTGAGTGGCCGGAACCCCGTACCGTTCATGATGTCCGCAGCTTTCATGGTCTTGCGACGTTCTATCGTCGCTTCATCCGCGGATTTAGCTCCGTCACCGCCCCGATCACGGATTGTATCCGAAAGGGCACCTTTGTATGGACGAAGGCCGCATCTGCCGCCTTCAAGGACATCAAGGAGCGCATGACCCAGACGCCTATCCTTCGATTGCCTGACTTCTCGAAGATATTTGAGGTCTCTTGTGATGCGTCGGGTGTTGGGATAGGAGGAGTTTTGAGTCAGGAGTTCCACCCGATCGCATATTTCAGCGAGAAGCTGAATGACACGAAAATGCGATATTCCACATATGATAAAGAATTCTACGCAATTGTTCAGGCTCTTAGGCATTGGAGGCACTATCTTTTACATCATGAGTTTGTTCTATACTCCGATCACGAGGCATTGAGGTACCTCCATTCCCAAAAGAAGCTTAACTCGCGTCACAGTCGTTGGGTCGAGTATCTCCAGCAGTTCACCTTTGTGCTTAAACATAAGGCTGGAGTGGAGAACAAGGTGGCTGATGCCTTGAGTCGACGAGCATGTTTGCTTACCACCATGAGTGCCGAGGTCATAGGGTTAGAGAAGATGAAGGAGGCCTATGTTGATTGTCCTGACTTCGGTCAGATTTTTACCACTCTCCAGGCCGGACCCTCGAGAGACCTTGATGAGTATGTGCTTCAGGAGGGTTACCTCTTTCGAGGTAGCAGGTTATGTGTTCCCCGAACTTCGGTTCGAGATTTCTTAGTGTGGGAACTACATGCGGGAGGTCTAGCCGGCCATTTTGGTCGGAACAAGACTATTGAGGCAGTGGAGCATCGATTTTATTGGCCGAGCTTGAAGCGCGATGTTGCTAACATCGTGGCTCAGTGCCGTACATGTGCTACGGCCAAGATGAAGAAGCAAAGCTCGGACCTTTATACGCCTCTCCCCGTGCCTGATGCCCCGTGGCAGGATGTTAGCATGGACTTTATTTTGGGATTGCCACGTACCTCCAGGAAGCATGATACAGTCTATGTGGTGGTTGACCGTTTCTCGAAGATGGCCCTCTTTATCCCTTGCTCGAAGACTTTGGATGCTTCTAGGGTAGCCCGCCTATTCCTTACTCATGTGGTGTGCAAGTTCGGGTTACCTCGCACTATAGTGTCTGACCGTGATGTTAGATTCACTTCTTACTTTTGGAAGACACTATGGCATATGATGGGTACGCACCTCAAGTTTTCCACTGCACATCATCCCCAGACAGACGGTGAGACCGAGGTGGTCAATAGGAGTCTGGGAGATCTTTTGAGGTGTCTAGTTAAGGACCGCATTGGGGATTGGGATCTCATTTTACCCATGGCTGAGTTTGCATATAATGATTCGGTGAATAGGTCTACTGGCATGAGCCCATTTGAGATTGTCACAGGTCGTAGGCCTAGGAAACCCGTGGACCTTGTCCCCATGCCTATCCATGCTAGAGTGTCGGAGTCGGCCGAGTCGTTTGCTAGACATGTTAGGAGTTTGCATGACGACAGCCGTCGTTACATTGAGGCCAGCAATGCACGTTACAAGGAGTTAGCCGATGCCCACCGACACCACCGAGAGTTCCAAGAGGGCGAATATGTCATGATCAGGGTAAGACCTGAACGGTTTCCCTCTGGAACCGTTAAGAAGTTGCAAGCTCGCGGAGCCGGTCCATTCAGAGTGTTGAAATGCGTTGGATCCAATGCGTACGTTGTGGACTTGCCCGAGGAATATGATATTAGCTCTACTTTTAATGTATCGGATCTAGTTGCATATAGGGACCCAGCGGTGATCCCTAGTGAGCCTTTCGAGCTATCTCCTCCCCTTGAGAGTGATCCCACACCTGAGTGTCCACCTCCAGCCCCGTTGTTACGGCAACGTGAGCATATAGATCATATACTGGATGAGCAGGTGACAGTTACCAGGAGTGGATCCTACCCGCGCTACCTAGTGCGATGGAGGGGACGGCCCGCTACCGAGGACACATGGATCACACATGGCGAGTTACAGCAGATTGATCCGGACCTTCTGGAGCGATACAAGAGCGATGCAGACCCTTACTCGACAGGGTCGAGTTTCTCCCACCCGGGAGAATTGGTGCGGACACCCGAGCAGTTGAGCGGCGTGATACGCTGAGTCACCGGTACCGCACATGGAGCGCGACTCGAGCCACCTCAGCGTCCATCTGGCTTGGAGACAGCCTGGAGACTCCGACTTGAGCCTCCCCATTTATCATATTTAGTTAAACTTTATTTGTGTGTAATTTATGTTTATTTCATTGTATTCGGTTTGCTATTTTGATTGTAAGAGGGACTTATGTGCAATTTGGACCCCGTGGGCCCCACGGGCCCCCCAGGCCCCATCTCATTGAGCCACCTCAGCCTAGGGTCCCATGTGGGGTCAATCAACCTTCCACATGGAGGCTTCTAGAAGGGTGGGCCAAGTGGGGGACAAGTGGCTTGGAAAGTCCACATTTTGGCCACCCACCCCACCTACCATTTCAAACTTGCCATTCTAGTCCAAGGGCCGCCCCCCCCCTTTATTTTTTTATGTATTTTTTTGTGTGGATGATCACATGCAATCCCAACCCTCTATCTCACCTCCCTATATCCAACGGTTGAGGATTGGTTAGACATGTGACCTATATATGCTTGTAATTTTCATTTTTGATAGAATTAATGCCATTTGAACTTGAAAATTGTTGGAGCATGGCCTAGGTCGCCACCTTCCTCTCTCTCTCTCCCCCTTGCAGCTGTGAAGGTTGCTTCTTGGTGGTGTGACTCCACCCTATCAGTTCCGGTCGCCGCCGCCACCGCCACGAGCCGCCATCGCACCGCCATCAAGTTCATCAGAGTTCTGCCATCTGCCTGCATCCACCACTTCCACGAATTCTTGAAGTCAGCCACGAGCTCAGATCGAGTTGGGATTTTGAGGGGATGTTCTTGAGGTGTCAAGAACATCCCAAAAAAATTGTTGGTCATAAAGATCCCACTTGATATTTTTTCATTTTCGACCAATCTTAATTTCCAGATCTGTCTGCTGTCTTTTTCCATTTCCATCCGCCCTGTGTTACCAAGTTTCGGATCTCTTTCTGATTTTTGTTTAACCTCCTAATTTTACTGGGAGTTCATTTCACCAACCCCACCATCCCCAAATTTTCTTGAATTTTTGTGAGAACATCTCATATTTTTAAAAAATCGATCTCAGAGCTAGCTACAGTGCCGTCCACTTGTTCCAAGATCCGACCACCCTCCAGTAAACAAATCATAAAAACTCACAGCCACCTCCAACCAGTCCACAAAAAATACCCCCGTCTTCCTTGTCCACAATCCCATAACTTTGATGAAGAGCTCAAGAGCTGAATCGGAGGTTTCCTAGGCGGTCAACGGTAGTTCTCAGACAAGTGCCCTGCAGATCTGAGATTTCAGTTACTGTACAACATGGACTTGTAAATTCAATAAAGTTCTGATCCGACCAGATCCAATAGATCTCTCTAGGTTTAGATTGAAGAATTTGAAGAGAGCTTTCCAACGATAGCTCATGCGTCCCGATCCGACGTCGGGATTGATCCCAGCGGCCGTTTTCGCCGTAGCGCACGCCAGAAAACAGCAAGCAAAATCTGTGGGTTATTAGTTCAAGAGTTGGGAATCGGGGCCGATCGACCCCCGATCGGTGTTCCCAGCCGACCGCCTTCCGTGGAGGCGGGACACCAGGGGTTCCCATCACAGTGGGACCCACCCCCGTAGATCCGGAGGACATCGCCGTCCGTGGGCCCCGCGGGCCCGTAGAAGCTACCGTTCGGAAAGCACGACAACGCGGAGTTCAGCACCGCCGGGCGACATCAAGATGCTGCCCGTCAACCCGATTTGCGTGATTCCCGGACCCCACATGTGACCTTTTACCTCCCTGTGTGGAGTGGGTCGACTTAGTGTATTGATGTAATAATTGTTAACCGGGAGTCCGTAATTCGGCCGGGGTTGTCTTCGCCACGTCGGGTGCGTGGAGGTAACGGTCTCACCTTCTTGGCATTTGCTTGCTTAGCTAGTATACGGTCATATGTCGCTGTCGAGAGTGTAGGTTCCTAGCCCGTGTGTCCATGTCACCGCTGTGAGCGTCAGAGTGACCCGTCCCGCGACTCGATCCGAGTCCGGAAGTGAGTCTGACTACCTTGAACTCTGCCGGTTCCTTAACCGCGCACGATCCACGCTTTCCCTCGCATGGGACGCCGAGTGAGTTTGCACTTCTGTTAGCGACGTGTAGCCTATAGGAGCTCTCCGTGTCGGGCCTAATGTCTCTCCCATCATGTGTTGCTGGTCGTGTCCGCATCTAGAGTCCGAGGTCCATACCACGTAGAGTCGGTCCCCGTGTCCGTCCCGCATCACCCCTTCATCACACGCATCACTCATCTGAGGATTATTAACCAAATTGCCCAATAATGGGGTGGATAGAGGAAATGTAAATGATTCCAGCCCGTCCCTTTCATCGGAGGTCAGATCAAATGTGAATTTCTCTAAGACGGACCCATCATCACACTCATCACTTAACTGAAAATTATCAATCAAATTTTCCAGAAATGGGGTCTGTAGATGAAATGTAAACTTTTCTAATAAGGGCCCATCATCATGTTCTTCAAGGGGAAGAGGATATTCAGAATTTTGTTTCATTAAATCAACAATATTATTACTTACAAAGTAATCCTCCTCTTTATTTATTTCCTCAATTGAGTTGTTTGGGCCATTATCCTTTACAGTAATATTCTCAATCTCAAAACATTCATAGAATGGGGTGATATGATCATCATTATCCTTGAAGCCACCCCCTTCTTCCTTTCCTTCCTTCATCATGGTATTACGTGCGCACTCCCCCTTACTCTCAATAGTGATATCTTGAGCCAAAATGACAGGCAGAAGACTGTCATCATCATCATCATTCACATATTGAGGCGGTTGGTGTAATGTTGAAGGAGAGGGTTGATAAGTAGACTGAGAGTACACGATTTGAGGTTCAAAGTAGTGGCCCGGTGAATCACCCCTAGTATCAATGTTGATTCCGAAATCTGGGTGAGATGAGTTGGGCGGAGGTTGAGTACACATGGGCCGCTCGTGGGCTGCTTGGGGTGAAAGTTTAGACAGATGGGCTTGGAATGTTGGATCCATCCAAGGCAAATTTGGGTGATGTACTCCAGCCAAGATTATAATCATCTGAAAATGTAGCATGTTTGAGCTGAGAGAACCCTAGGGCATTTTGAACTTGAGCTTGGATGACTAATGGGAGTTGGGCTATAGTAGGACACTGACTCACATGGTGAGTGAGACTGTCACAGAATTCACAGACTTTCGTGAAAGTGTGGATTGGGCTTTCAGCCTGTTTGTCATGTCCTACGGATTGTTGATGAGATGAGATGGAGGCACGATTTATCGAATTTGTACTCAAAATTTCAAAAAAATCATATGCATCATCTTCACCTTTGCTCATAAATGCCCCTCCGTAATATATGTCCACCATTTGCCTATCAAAATCGGATAACCCCTCATAAAATCTAAATATAATTTGCCATTTGGGCAACCCATGGTGTGGACATTGACTTACTAGATCCTTCAGTCTCTCCCAAGATTCATGAATTTGCTCTCCCTGACGTAGAGTAAATCCTATAATCGCCCTTCTCATCAGGTTGGTCCGGACTATGGGGTAATTTTTTTTTTCAAAAATTCTAACTGCATATCTTCCCAAGTCCTGATAGTCTTTACAAAACTCCTTAACCAACATTTGGCTTTGTCTTTCAATGAGAATAAAAATAAGATCAATTTCAGGGCATCATCATTAAAATTCTGAATTTTGATCAGGGAGCAAACTTCTAGAAAATCATCTAGATGCCTATAAGGATTTTCATTGAGATTCCCATAAAAAGATGGGAGCATCTGGATGAGATTAGGGCGAATCTCATATTGATCAACGAGAATGTCATGGAGTTGAATATAGGTTGAGAGTTTGTAAGTAGAAGGAATAAAGTGCTCCTGCATAGGCGTGGATTTGTTATTTTATTTTAATTTTTTTTTTATGCAAACACAAATAAGTTAACACAAATTATCTAATGATCTAGATGCGACTCAGACCTACAAATAGGGTTTCACAAAGTAACTAAAGTGCAACTTAAGTTCACCCTCAATATTTCCACCGGCCAGGTAAGGGGTGGGGTAGTGGGAGGCTCCCCCTACTTTCGTAGAGACCTAATTATGTCAAACCACTATCCCGCTTAAGGCGTTTGCCGTCCGACCGTCTTGCCTTAAGCACCGGTTTTCACAAGAGGGTAAACTCAAATCGTACTGAATCACAGTGTGATCCTAGGGCCAATGTCTACTGACTTTTATTTAAGATTTAGGTCATGCAAAGATGCAAGGGAAATATGAGTTATGGGCTAAGGAAGGGTGATGAAATCCCCACCTTATGTTATTTAGGGGTATGGCCCTTAGAATATTTTGAAATGGAATACACACCACAATTTCAAACAAGGGGTTCTTATGCAATATGTATGCCATAAAAGGATAAGTAGAACGTACCTTGCCCCTCGCAATCTTCAAAATGTAATGATAAGAATTAAACAAAGAAAAATTCTATGCTAAATGATGCATGACCTAGAATATGTTTTGTGGTTTCTATTCTTGAAATGAGATGTTTTTTTATTTTGGTGCAAGTATATATATATATATATTTTTAGTTAATGAACCTATCTAGCCAGCACAAAAATTTCTTTTGTTTTGATTTTGTTTTGATTTTTATAGATTTTTCAAGAATTTTACAGATTTTTTTATAGATTTTTCAGAAATTGGAAAAATAGAACATGTTCCTACGTTTCTGCCCTTTAGCGACGCTTCACTGCTACAGTACTAGGCCTTCAGCGACGCTTCATTTTCTTAGAATTTCAGGTATGATTTTCCTATTTCTTTGATTTTCTGATTTGTTTTCTTTTTCCTGCAAAATAAAAATAGAAAAAATATTATACAAGTATACACATCAAACACAAGAATATCCCAACATTCAAAAATTCCTTCCCCAGCAACGGCGCCAAAAATTTGATGCGCTCGACACCCGTCATTTAAAAATACCGTGCCACACAAATTTTAAAATTTATACAACCGCACCCACTCACTTAAATGATTTTGGAAATACGAGTAAAGTGGTAAATACGGGTCGATCCCACGGGGAAGAAATATAATCTTTATAGATCCAGTTGGAAAATATCCTTATGTTTGCAAACCAATTGTTGTCTTTTGAGTGCGATTATCACTAAAGAAACTTAAATTGTGACTTTGCATAAGAAGAGAAAAGTGAATGAAATATTTAGCAAATTGATGAAGAACGCCGTCGTTTCCTCGTCGAGCCTTGGATGAAGATCGCTCCGCCTTGGAAGTCGACGCCGTGAGATGATCGGAAGATGACTAACCGCTTTGGGTGTGTGTGAAGAAACCGTGAAGAAAGGGAGATGGGTAGAAATAGGAAAAAAATACGTTGAAAACACAACAGAATTATATTGAAAATAGGGGGGTTGGAAGGAATTGAATAACTTAAAATCTAGATAGAATTAGAAGAAATAAAAGTTGTAGAGAATGAAAAAATGAATAAGTTTGATGAAGACCACATAGATAGAAAACGAGAGGAAGATAGTGAAAAACGTGAAAAATCAAGATCTATTGGTGCAGATGAACAGCAAAATGGTAGAAAATAAAACAGTGAAAAATTAATTATAACTCACAAATGAATAAGAATTAGAAGAAGTGGTAGAAGAAGAAATTTTAGATATACAAGAGAAGAACAACTTTTATGAAGAACTCAGAGTAAAAAGAGGATTGAAAATGTTTAAAAACAGAAGAATACTAGAAGGTATCACCTCGGATGAACAGTAATCACGTAGAACAGCACTTAGGAAAACGGAAAATAACTTTCAAACTAGAAGGAATTAATGGAAACGATAGAAAGAGAAATTGAAGAACACTTAAAGATGAACAACTTTCGTGAAGACATGAAAATGAAATGGAGATCAGAACAACAAGTAATGGGACTAAGAAAGGACTAAATGCTTAAACAAACCATTCATTTAAATAATCATCAACTTACAAAGTTTGCATCAAAAGTTCTCAAAACATAACTCTCTAACTCTCCTATGAAGCTCAACTAAGGCCAACAAGAATGAACTTCAAGAACTCAAAGTAACCCCATTCCAACTCTTAGCAACTACTCCTAGCAACTCCTTTCTTTCATTACATGTGAAGCCCCCTTTTATAGGGTGTTAAAACAACAACCCCATTCCATGTGAACATTCATTGCCTCTTTTGTTGACAAACACAAGTTTAATACAGCAATTTTTGATTCATAATTATGTGCCAACATGTGTTGCACACTTAGGTATTTGTTTTTGATTTTCCCCCTATTTTCTCTATTTTTTTCTCCTCCTTTCTATTCCTTGCTCTCTCTTTCTCTCTCCTCCCGGCGCGTGGGCCGCCCGCGGCCGCGTTTCCTCCACGTGGGGGATGTGCGCCGCCGCGCTCCTCCTGCCGCGTGCCGCGCGTGGGCGCGATGCGCCCGGCCGCCTCCGCCTTTGATCGCGGGAGAGTCACTGACCCGCCTCCCCCTTCCTCTCGTCGACCGTGCCGCGCGCGAAAGCCCGCGGCTCCTTCCCTGCATTTCGCGCGCGGCTCCTTCCCTGCAAACACACAACGCGCACACACACACACACACACTATTATATTACATATATATATATATATATATAATATTGTTATATATTATGTATATATCTTATAAAACCCCAAAAAAATATCAAATAAATTTATTTTTTTTTATTTTTTTTCCTTTTCTTTCTGAACAAGTCCATGGACTTTTGGCTTTTATTATTTTTTATTTTCCCTTATTATTTATTTTTATTTTTGTTTCTTATTACTTCCCTCGTACCGAGTGCCTACATAAATAAGTAAATATCGTTATTAAAATTATTTAATTTCAAAAAATTAAATATTTGACTCTAAATTAAAAGTAAGTGTGATACGTGTATATTTATTATTATTTAAGCGCATAAAAATGTGGATAATATGAATTAATATGTAAAAATACACACTTATCAGGCACGGCTTCAGGGGAGCACGTCTGAGGGTCAGCGTGGTTCCGGTGCCCATCGTTAGTGCTAGAGGTCAGAGCCGGGGTATGTCCCGTGTAGCTGTACTTTTCTTTCTTGTCTCTGTACTAGTTTTGGACTGCTGTTGTTATTTTATTGTTATCTTGTGGACCATGTATCATGTAAAATGTTAATTTATTTCCTACTTAATTACATAATTGTTTAATTTCTGTAATAATATATATATATATAATATATATATATCTATTATATAACTAACTAAGTGAAGTGAAGTGTGTGTGTCGACAGCAGAAGCCAGAAGCCGCCCTCCCGCCTTCGCGGGAGGGCACGTTCGACGAAGCTGGGGTGGACGCGCGGTCAACACGCGGTGAAGGCGCGTGGAGGAAGAAGAGGTGGCCTGGCGCATCGCGCCCGGCGGGCCAAGCGGCAGGCACGCGGTGGGCGGCTCACGTGGCGGCGCACGCGCCAAGAAGAGAGAGGAAGAGAGGAAGGCGGCCGCGGGCGGCGCGACGCGCCGGAGGAGAGAGAAAGAGAGAAAGAGAAGGAAAAAAGGGCTATAAAAATTGAAACAAATTCATAAAAATCAGAAAAAATGCCCAAGTGTGCAACACATGTTCGCACACAATATTGGGTCAAAAATAGCAGCAATTGGGTTGATTCACATTGGCAAAGTGTTCACATGGGAAATAACTCTATAAAAGGGGAGGGAGCTTCCATTGTAAGGGGTTGTTAGGAGATGTTAGCTAGGAGTAGTAAGCTATGGATTGATCAAATTTGTAAGTGTTCTTGAAGTTCTTCCTTTATGGCTTTGGTAGGGATAGATTTTGAGAGCTTTATGTTTAAGTTTTGAAGTTTGTGTTAAGTTTGTATTGAATACTTTCATTGTACTCTTAGCCATTTTTAACTTTTCATAATCAATTTACAAGCTTGTGTGATCCTTATTTCAATTTATTGTCTTCATAAAAGTTGTTCATCTTTGCGTATTCTTTAACTTCTCTTTCTATCATTTCTTCCAATTCCTTCTAGGTTGAAAGTTATTTCTAATTTTCTTAAGTGATGTTTTATGTGATTACTGTTCATCCGTGGTGATACCTTCTGCCATTTCTTCATTTTGAAGTCTTTACAATCATATTTTTACTCTGCGTTCTTCATAAAAGTTGTTCATTACTTGTAGATCTAAGTTTTCTTCTTCTACCACATCTCCAAATTCTACTTAGATTTTATGTTAGAATTAATTTTTCACTGTTCTGATTTTTGCCATGTTACTGTTCATCCGAACTAATAGGTCTTGATTTTTCAAGTTTTTCACTATCTTACTCTCATTTTATATTTCTGTGTTCTTCATCAAAGTTCTTCATATTCTCATTCTCTACAACTTTCATTTAGTATATTTTTTCTAATTCCTTCTAGATTTTAAGTTATTCCATTTCTTCCAACCCTCTATTTCAATAGAATTCTGTTGTATTTTCAAATTGTGTTCGTTTCGATTTCTATCCAAACCTTCTCTTCACGGTTTCTTCACACACACCTAAAGCGGTAGTCTTCTTTTAATCATCTCACGGCGTCGACTTCCAAGGCGGAGCGATCTTCATCCAAGGCTCGGCGTGGAAACGACGGCATTCTTCATCAAATTGGCTAAATTTCCTTAACTTATCTCTTGTTATTATTTAGAATTGTAATTTCATTTCAATTGCATTCTTTCACTTACAAAGAAATCAAAATCCATCTATGCCAAGTTTTGAAACTCTCATCTTTTCACCTATTCTAATTTCTCTTCTTCACTCATCTCATATTCTTTAATTAAAGTTTTCAAAGTTGTAATTTAATTCCATGTCATTTTAATCGCACTCAAAAGATACAAACAATTGGTTTTCTAAAACATAAGGGTATTTTTCAACTCATGCTTAATTGAAAATATTCCTTCCCCGTGGGATCGACCCGTATTTACCACTTTACTCGTATTTTTAAAATCATCTAAGTGGGTGAGTGCGGTTGTATAAATTTTGAAATTTATATGGCACGGTATTTTTAAACGACGGGTGTCGAGCGCATCAAATTTTTGGTGCCGTTGCCGGGGATGGCTGAAGGATGGCGAAGAACGCTATCGAAGAGCACGAGAGCGTGGCTTTTGTGTTAATAGCTTCTTTGCTGCCCCCGCTGATCGGCAAGGCTGAGACTGGTCCTCAATTCAAATAGTTGGGCATCCAGGGCCCTCTTCTCCTCTTTCTCGGCCAATCTCTTAGCCTTCTCTCTGTCTCTGTCCCTCTCTCTCTCAGCCCTTTCTCCCTCTCTGTCTTCTCTTTCCAGCTGAAGGGTGATCCTCAGCTCCACAGCGTCCCTAGAAGAGTCCTCATCAGGACGACGCTGTAGTTCCTTTTTCCAGCTCAGTTATTCTAGCTTCCTTCTGGGTGGTGAGCGCGAGTGCCTCCTGTGTTTCTTTCTCCTGCCATACATATCATCTCAGGCATATATCAATACTTGCACAAGGGATATTAAATGGTGAAACCCTCACCTGTGCAGAAAGCATCCCTTCTGCCTCCGCAGCACGTTGTGTGGCATGAGCAAGCTGCTCGTGGAGTAGATCCAGCTCTGCAGTAGGAATCCATAGACTGGAAGAAACGCCATCTGCCCCCATCGCAGATGAAACTGCATCGAGCTGGGCACGCTGCGACACATATGAGGTGACATTAAGTGGTTAGCGCCATGAATCTCGAATCATACCTGGAGTGTACACAAAAACACTTATTGATGAACCCAGAGCCGCTCGGGTGTCACTCAACTCTTGCTCCATGTCCGCTAAACGAGCTCGTAAGTTCATTATTATGGTATCACAGACATCCTACAGTTATGGCTTATGAGTTCACAAAATGAAAAAAATCAGAAACAAAAAAATGTAAAAGATAAAAACATGGTTTCTTTTTACTTAACCTCTACAAGCCCTCCAGGCTGGAGCCTCTCTGCATACATTTCCCTATAGAGGCGTAGGTAATCCTCACTGTCTTGTGCTTGAGATTCCATGAGCGTGCCGCCCCTTTGCCAGTCTTCATATTGTTCGGGGAAGCGCACCCTCCAATCGACACAGGTTGCCGGTCCCCGCGTCTGCTTTCCGACGCTGGGAGATATGGTCATATCCACCCATTCCTGGGCCAGCCCTAGGGTCCTCATAGCTACTCTCAGTCTGAGGGGCTCGATTTCATTCAAGTCATGGAGCCAGAGGTCTCGTCCGAATCGGGCGCGGCTTCCAATAACCCACGGCTGGTCAACATCGACCATGTTCGAGAAAGGCCTCCAATTCACCTTTGATGGGTTGTACGCATCCTCTTGGTTAGCTAAAAAATGATGATAAATAAACAAACCAAAAAAAGTGGGAGAAAAATTATCATACCATCGCTGTAGTGAACTCTTGCAACTCCCGTCTTAACACCATCAGTTGGTAGGATAGAGGTGATGTGCTCATGATGGGTTGCCACCGTCTAGCAAGCGGGACCGTCACTGGCCGGCAGTGACGAGCTCTCCCCATTGGAAGGTAATAGTAGCTCCATAGCTACACCATCATGTGTCATTGATATCAACAAATTCAAGGGAAAAAAGGGGCATAAAACAACTTCAACATTCTTTACCTGGATGAAGGGCGTAAACCCACTTATTGTCATCTCTCGGTCTGTCCTTTGCGACAGACCTGTAAACAGATGTGCCAACATGGCAGCTCCCCAGGCATATTGTCCTACTCTTTCCAAGTCTACAAGCAGCTCTAAGAAGCGACAATGGATACTGTCTCCCTTGGAGCCCAATAGCAACTTGCCTAAAAGAAAGAGGAGGAACCTCCTAAGATCCATGTTGGTCCTCTCCCAATTGCTGGTGTCCACGCAATATACAGCACGGGCACCTCTTTCGACCCTTTCCATAAATTCTTCGAGGGATTCGTCATCACGCGGACGCATGTCAGTAAGCCCTAATGCCTCCATGATCGATGCCCTAGCTACTGACCTGTTCTTCCGACCGTCTAAATCCATCCCCAACAGCTTCTGGGCACCTTCTCGGTAGTCCGCGTAGGTAACACCAGTCACTGCTTCCCCATCTACTTTGAGGCCCGTAATCCGGATCACGTCTTCGAGGCTGGGCACCATGTGCCCCCACGGCATCAGGAATGCCCGACTCGCCGGGTCCCATCTTTCACGTAATGCTTGGATCAAGGCCAGGTCGAGCTTGATCGGCTCGATTCTGAGAAAGGCCCCGAACCCCATCACGTCTAACCTCGCCTTCTGGAAGGCCGGGAGACCTCGATAGGCTGCCACTACCAGCTCCCACGAGATGTGTGATCTCATCACGTTCTGCACATACATACGAAATGAGCAATGGGAGCTTTGCAAAGGAAGATAGGAGACGAAAGCATGAAGTAAGGAATGCAAGGAGCCACTTACAAGCTGTGATAGAGTCCTCTTCCTCAGTTGTCCTTCGAATTCTGAGAGTATCCTGGAACTACTGCCCGATCTACTCCTCTTCGAGGAGCGAGAGGACTCACCTTCTGCTCTGAAGCTAGATTCACCCTCCATTCTAAAATTGAGCAACACTCACTACTTTCCTTTACAACCTTTCACTCCTCAAAATCTACTCTCAAGCCTTCGATGTGCCTAAGTTGAGCGGAAAGGGAGGTATTTATAGGATTGGAGAGAAGGTGATCTGCATCTATCCCCGTCCCCTTTAGCAATAGCTTTGGCGACAAGTCCTCCTCCCTTTACTCTCGCGCCCACTCTACCATGTGGAGTGATCGAATCGGAGGCATGCTTTATTGACTTTTTCGGCCCAAAGATTCCATGTGTTCATTGTCCCATTGTGACTGCCTTTCGCATACACATGAAATAGGGGGATATTTCTGCGGGAAATCCGGATCCGTAACCCAAGTTGAAATCAATAGTCGATTCCCTTTGCAACTCATGGACACGGTAAGTTCCCCTCCTTCTGTGCTAAGCAATGGCTTCTGGGAGGGAATCCAAGATTTTGTGATTTGACGTTTTGCTTGAGTGAGTGTGTTTCAGTTGATCGGCCACGCGGAGCAGGAGCCTTCATCACTTCGCCCCACATATCAGGTTGTATCCTTCCATCCCCACCATATTATCTATTTATTTGTTCTCTAATCTGTCTACTGCTTGTGCCATTGAGGACAATGTCATTTAAGTTGGGGGGGGGCAAAATTTTTCTTGCTATCTTGTATTGTACCGCTAAATAAAAGTTTTCCCCATATGGAGTTTCCTGATTCATGCTTCTTTTGACAGTAATTCTGGAATAGAAAAGACTGGAAAAAGGATGATGGATAATTTATTTAAACTAGCAATGGAAAACTGATTTAAGAATCTCTTTAAAGTTCATGTGCACTTTAGAAGAATGAAAACACTTTGCACGCTAATGAAACAAGTAGGACAAGCCTTCTGCTATTTTGGGTATGTTGTCTGATATTCTGCACTTCTTGAAGAAGAGATCTTTTATAAGCTTTATGCCATGCTAATAGTGCAAAAGCACAATTGAAAACAAAAAAAAAATTGAGAAAAACACCATGAAAAATGCTCCGATTCTTAGTAACCGGGCCTACTTCACCTAAGACGTGTTGAGGTTCGTGTAAAACAGTGAAGGGTAGTGCGGCATCATGTGTGTATAGAAAAAAAAGAAAAGAAGAGATCCCAAAAGGGACATAGCAATAAGGCAGACAAAAAGCTATTATGCTTAATGCTATGTTTCGAACGTGCAGAATTGAAAGACATTTGTTCGGAATAGCAAATGGGGGACGCAATTGTCTATATTGGGACGTTAGTATTTCACATGCACAAGTGCTACTGAATTTTGATTAGAATTCTTAATCATATACCTTAATTTCCTACGTAAGGCTAGTATGTGATAATGATTCCAGATTCCTAATCTTTAGTCGATTCTATGAACGATGATCTGGAAATAAGGCATGACTATTTTAATCTCTTGTTAGTCCTTATCTTTTGAGATTATTTGCATTGCTAAGGGACTAGCAATGAGTAAGTTGGGGGGTGTGATAAGTGTGTATTTTTATATATTAATTCATGATTATACATATTTTTATGAGCTTAAATAATAATAAATATACACGTATCACACTTACTGTTGATTTAGAGTCAAATATTTAATTTTCTGGAATTAAATAATGTTAATAACGATTTTGACGTATTTATGCAGGCACTCGGTACGAGGGAAGCTACAAGAAATAATAAAAAATATATATAAATGGAAAATAAAAAAACAATAAAGGCCAAAAGCCAAGGGATTTGTTCAAAAAGAAAAGAAAAATAATAATAAATTGATTTGACCTTTTTTAGGATTTTTCTAAACTATATATGATATATATATAACAATATATATATATATATATATAATATATATATATATATTATATAACTAACTAAGTGAAGTGAAGTGTGTGTGTCGACAGCAGAAGCCAGAAGCCGCCCTCTCGCCTTCGCGGGAGGGCACGTTCGACGAAGCTGGGGTGGACGCGCGGTCAACACGCGGTGAAGGCGCGTGGAGGAAGAGGAGGTGGCCTGGCGCATCGCGCCCGGTGGGCCACGCGGCAGGCACGCGGCGGCGCACGCGCCAAGAAGAGAGAGGAAGAGAGGAAGGCGGCCGCGGGCGGCGCGACGCGCCGGAGGAGAGAGAAAGAGAGAAAGAGAAGGAAAAAGGGGCTATAAAAAATTGAAACAAATTCATAAAAATCAGAAGAAAAAAAATGCCCAAGTGTGTAACACATGTTCGCACACAATATTGGGTCAAAAATAGCTGCAATTGGGTTGATTCACATTGGCAAAGTGTTCACATGGGAAATAACTCTATAAAAGGGGAGGGAGCTTCCATTGTAAGGGGTTGTTAGGAGAGGTTAGCTAGGAGTAGTAAGCTATGGATTGATCAAATTTGTAAGTGTTCTTGAAGTTCTTCCTTTGTGACTTTGGTAGGGATAGATTTTGAGAGCTTTATGTTTAAGTTTTGAAGTTTATGTTAAGTTTGTATTGAATACTTTCATTGTACTCTTAGCCATTTTTGACTTTTCATAATCAATTTACAAGCTTGTGTGATCCTTATTTCAATTTATTATCTTCATAAAAGTTGTTCATCTTTGCGTATTCTTCAACTTCTCTTTCTATCATTTCTTCCAATTCCTTCTAGGTTGAAAGTTATTTCTAATTTTCTTAAGTGATGTTTTATGTGATTACTGTTCATCCGTGGTGATACTTTCTGCCATTTCTTCATTTTGAAGTCTTTACAATCATATTTTTACTCTGAGTTCTTCATGAACGTTGTTCCTTACTTGTAGATCTAAGTGTTCTTCTTCTACCACATCTCCAAATTCTACTTAGATTTTATGTTAGAATTAATTTTTCATTGTTCAGAGTTTTGCCATGTTACTGTTCATCCGAACTAATAGGTCTTGATTTTTCAAGTTTTTCACTGTCTTACTCTCATTTTATATTTCTGTGTTCTTCATCAAAGTTCTTCATATTTTCATTCTCTACAACTTTCATTTAGTCTATTTTTTCTAATTCCTTCTAGATTTTAAGTTATTCCATTTCTTCCAACCCTCTATTTCAATAGAATTCTGTTGTATTTTCAAATTATGTTCGTTTCGATTTCTATCCAAACCTTCTCTTCACGGTTTCTTCACACACACCCAAAGCGGTAGTCTTCTTTCAATCATCTCACGGTGTCGACTTTTAAGGCGGAGCGATCTTCATCCAAGGCTCGGCGTGGAAACGACGGCATTCTTCATCAAATTGGCTAAATTTCCTTAACTTATCTCTTGTTATTATTTAGAATTGTAATTTCATTTCAATTGCATTCTTTCACTTACAAAGAAATCAAAATCCATCTATGCCAAGTTTTGAAACTCTCATCTTTTCACCTATTCCAATTTCTCTTCTTCACCCATCTCATATTCTTTAATTAAAGTTTTCAAAGTTGCAATTTAATTCCATGTCATTTTAATCGCACTCAAAAGATACAAACAATTGGTTTTCTAAAACATAAGGGTATTTTCCAACTCATGCTTAATTGAAAATATTCCTTCCCCGTGGGATCGACCCGTATTTACCGCTTTACTCGTATTTTCAAAATCATCTAAGTGAGTGAGTGCGGTTGTATAAATTTTAAAATTTGTGTGGCACGGCATTTTTAAACGACGGGTGTCGAGCGCATCACTCGACGGTGGGCGAACAGCTGTGGCAGAGGGCCCCGTCGGCGAGCGCGGCAACGGGGTTGGGGTTGTGGAGCTGGCCCGTGCGTCGGAGGCGGGCAGGCTCTACACTTATGACCGCAGTGGTGGCTATCCAGTGGAGTTCCCTCTGGACCGTCACTTGTTTGAGTTTATCAGGCACTTCGTCCCGCCAGGCATGGAGGAGAGTGACTCTCGGGTCGCTGGAGCCATTCGTCGACTGGAGCGGGCGATCTTGGTGGGCTGAGATAGCTTGCACGAAATTGTCCTTTGCGGCTTCCCGAGTTTCTCTGTGGATTACTGGAGGCAGAGTCAGTTTCTCAATGCTGAGTGCCTGGGCTTCTTCAGTAGAGCAGACCAGTTCGGAGTCCGTGCTGGAGTGATGGGTCCCGCCTTCTGGGATTTGCGTGGACACCACCGAGCAGAGATAGAGGGCAGTCCGGGATTAGTGCTGGAGCCATCAGGGCTAGAGTATGCCGGGGAAGGCTATGACGACCACAGCCTCTTGTCCGGGATTCTATGACAGACCGCCGTTAGCTGGTATGGCCGCTGGGCGGTGATTCCGTCACACAGATACAGTTAGGGAGCTATTGAGTGGTTGATGGGCATAGTACACCACTACCGGGTGCTGCTAGACCGAGCTGACATCAGATATGCTGTGACCGCGGCTGTGTATGGGTATCCTTGCTACACATGACTTCTACAGGCGTTGACAGAGCGCTTCAACCGTAGGTGGAACACCGTGGCGACGGTTGAGGGGGAGACTTCGTTAGACTTGTGGTCTCTGTGGAGGATCTCTGGGTTGCCGATCAGCGGTGAGGGGTATGAGGAGGTAGTGAGGTAGTGCTGGATGACCTCCATCGTAGCCACACTGACGGGCATGGACCCTACCGGGTTTCTTACAGCTACCGGTATTTACTGAAGACCTGGAGGGATCTAGCCCTGGCTGGGAAAGAGAGAGCAGCGCGGACTCCCAGGGTGCCGTTGAATGCGTGGATTCGCCACTTTTATGACGGCCCCTTTTACTTTCACCAGGCGTTCGCGAGGGACCAGACCCCCTGGGAGGAGTACACAGAGGTGGAGCTGCGTTTTCGGACATATAGCAGGTATATTTATGCACCAGCGGAGGGGTGGAACCGCCACAGACTGCCAGACGTGATGCACTTGGCCGCGTACTTGGCGTACTGGCTGGCGACTTTCGTAGTCCTCCACGGGGAGGATGGCCAGTTGCGAGTAGAGCTGTTGTGGCCTGCGTGCCAATTGGCGGAGGGACGAAGGCTGGCCTTAGCCCCAGCGGCTTTGGCCAATGTTTACCAGGGACTGGGAGTACTGGCGGCGCACCCGGCGCCACGTGAGCGGAGCCTGCTTCTGCCGACTCTCTACCTCAGTGCATGGGCTGGGCTGCTGTTCCCAGGGTTGGTGTCTCGAGGGTCCGTAGTGAACCATGCGGCACCATGACTGTTTAGCTTCATCGGACAGTCAAATGGGGACGCAGTCGTGCAGCTCGAGGAAGCTAGGAGAGTCTTGTGTTACTTGCCCGGCAGGGGCGAGGAGGGTGTTCCTTTTGACGGTGCTACCAGGGACTCCCACCAGATCATGGTGCCTTCGAATGGTGGGGCGACCTACGCCCTACCCTACCAGTCGGAGCCGGATGCGTCATTGTACATAGAGTGGGTGATGAGCACCTGACCAGCGGTGCTTTTACACCCGTCCGTGATGAGCTTCTTAGAGCCGTACTATCCGCACCGGTTCACTCGAAACTTCGGGTACGACTAGGGGATCCCGTCAAACCAGGAGTTCCCTTTGGCGGGTCATCAGTACAAAGGCCGGGACACACATTTGCTAGCCGCGGCGTGGTGGGACTTCTACTGTAGCCAAGAGCCGGAGCGACTGCGGACGCCTGTGCCGGGACGCAGGGGACGGTTTGACATCCACTACACCAGATGGTGGTTCGAGCATAGTCATCAGTACCGACAGAAGGCCTCGATGATCCAGAAAGCCGAGGAGACCTGTCTCTTGAGGGAGGATCTGCCTCTCATCGCGCTAGATGACGGGTACCTGCAGACTCGCTTTTCTCGGATCCGCCGGGAGGTAGAGAGGCTGGCACGGCAAGCGCCCCGGGGGAGCCGAGGCTCTTTGTTGACGGGGCGGAGCGGCAACGGGGCAATGTAGCCCCTCAAGCAGGCGCAGGCGACGCCTGAAGGTACCGGAGCTAGGGCCCCTTGACCCGTGACGTCGAGGACTTGGTGGACCCAGTTTCTGGCTGACTGCGGGTTCGAGCAGAGGGGTTCACTGGACCGAGTGCTCCCCGAGGGAAGCTTTACAGATACAGCGACTGACGACTGGAGGCGCCATATCACCCACGTGATCTGGTCATCTGGACCGGTAGAGCTCGTGTCCCTCATTAAGTGCGCTTACACCCTGAGGGACATAAAGGAGGTGGTTGCAAAGGCCGCACGAGTTGTGGGCTTGAAGCCAGAGCAGCTAGTTCCTCTGCCACTGACCCCCTTCGTGACTTCAGGTAAGATCTCTTCATTAGCCTGCTAGCCCTGCTTTGTTGTTTTCTAGGGTATATGGCTAAGAGATCTTGTGTGGCTGTGTTTGGCAGGTTCTTCGGTGGACAGGGATCACCACTCCACGGGGACGTCTTCCGGGGAAGGTGACAGGGCCCTTCAACCCCGAAGGAAGCGCCCCCGGGTAGAGACGGCAGTCAGGGAGGTTGGTGAGTCCTCTCGGAGACCCGCTGCCAGGGGCATATCGAGGCGGAACCGGCTCTGAGTAAGTGCCATACCCGCCTGCTTGCTTTATATTGATTCAGTCTTGACGATCGGCTAACCTTGTGCAATTGGGTTTGCCTTTCACAGCGCCATTGGAGACCGGGGCTGACGCGGCCTTCTCGCCACCCCCGAAGGTCGGCCCACTTCCTGACGATGGGGTCGATCATGAGATAGATATGGAGGGGCTGCTTCGTCTGATGGATGAAACCACCTCGAATGTTGAAACCTTCCCCGACTTTGAGCCATGGAAGGCTTCAAAGGATGCCCAGCCAGGTAAATGATTCTGGAATCGAGCGTGTTGTGTTTATGGCTGTATTTGCTTCTGGGAATTGACATCGCTGATGGTGTTATGCAGAGGTGGCCAGGACATCAGAGACCGTAGCTTCTTCAGAGATGCAAGGCGAGGTGCCCCCATCCGTTGACGGGCAGGAGCCCGGTGTGACCCAGGATGGCTTGGGTAGGTCTTGAACTGTTACGGGGAGTATTGCCCTTCCATTGTAGAGTTGCGGGGATGCCGATACTGACTGACTTTATGATGTCATTGGCCAGGTGAGGATCCAGCTGCCACTCTAGAGATGATTCAGGAGCTGGTCCGCACCGGCCCTTCAGTGTCTCTTCCCTCCTTTGAGGGGGAGCCTGCGGGGAGGAGTGCTTCAATGGCACCCACGACCGAGGAAGTGTCTAGCTTGTTGCCACAGCTGTTGGCGGGGGTGGAGCGAGCTTCCCTACCGGCTGTGGTGTCGGCCTGCACCGTGGGGCTGGTCGGGTCCTCTAGCATGGGACCCTCAGGTACGTAGCTGGGGACTTAGTCATTCCTGTTAAGCCCTTTGTGTTGATTGTCTTCTAGGGCTAAGGTCATGTTGGTATTGTTTACAGGTGCACCTTCGCCTCTAGAAGAGGGTGAGCTACCCCGCAACGGGGCTGAGATGGTGGAGGAGGGGCCCACAGAAGTGGCCCCTGCTGAGGGCGACGAGGAGATCGTCGATATCGAAAAGGTTTCGGAGGGGAGTGCTCTGGCTGGTGAGTTTTCTATCTATGACTCTTAGCTGGAGAGGCATCCTTATATAGAGCTGGGTCTTGTGATGATTTTGTTTGCTGCGTTGGCTTTCAGGAGCTTCTGGTTCGGCCACCTCTGGGAGTTCGTCGGGGACCTCGTTGAGCTCTTCAGACGACAGCGGCTCGAAGATAGAGGAGAGTTCGAGCTCGAGCTCTTCGTCCTCTGGAGCTACCGCTAGTAGGGAAGTTTCGGCGAGGGCCACTCTTGGAGGTATGCGGCGGTCCTTTCCGTCTTCATTTGGCGCTTGTTAGCTCTATAAGGCAGATTGTTGATGTTCTTGAGTTACTTGCAGCGTCAGAGTCCGGAGAGGAGCACGTGTTGGCTCCTGATGAGGGCGGGCAGGAGGAGCCCTTCGTCCCGCCTGTGCTTGCTGGAGACGACCGGGTGGTGGAGGAATCATTGCCCTCTCCGACCCCGACAGGTGACGCCGTGGAGGCGGAGGTGCAGTTGCCTTCCCCGACCCCGACAGATGATGCCACAGGGACAGCTGGGCTTTCTCCAGGTAAGGAGTCAAGACTTATCTCCTTCTTTTTCTCAGGTTTTTCACCTTGTTTGTCGAAGGAAGTCTTTGTGTACTACTTACTCCCGTTGGTGTTTTTTGGAACTATGCAGGTTCCACTGGTGTGCTGGCTGCGTCCGGAGACATCTCCCTAGATTTAGGGTTTGCGTGGCCTCCATTCGCCTCCCCGCCAGAGCCATTACTGGAGGTGAGTGCAGGTGCCGCCCTGCTCCAGCGGGCGCGAGGCTACTTACAGAGCGAGCCCCTCCCCTCTCCGGAGGACCTGAGGCAGCGGCTGCGAGAGTGCACCCAGGGCTACCACACGCTCGGATTCCCGCGCGAGCTCTGGATGTCTAGGTTGGCTGGGATCTGGGCCGAGTACCTGCGGCTCCGCGAGGTTTAGGCGCAGAGGGCTCAGAGGCTGGCGGCGATTCGGGAGGCGCAGGAGCAGCGGGCTCGGCTTGTGTCAGCCGTAGTCGAGCAAAGGAGTCACGCCGAAGCGACTGCGTTAGCATCTCAGGAGCGAGCCGCACAGCTAAGGGAGGTGGAGAGCCAGGCCAAGGCCTTGAGGAAGGCCTGGAAGGAGCGGCAGGCAGTTGCCGAGCGCGTCCGAGCTGAGTGGCAGGGGGCTAAGACCACAGCCGGAGCCAGTGCCCAGCTCTTGTCCACCTTGGAGGCGGAGCTTGCAGCGGCGGACTCTCACCTTGCGACGCCAGAGGGAACTGAGCCAGAGCCCTGATTGTATCCCCCCCCCCCATTTTTTTTCTTCCTTCTTCTTTTTAATGTCTGGAGTGTATGGATTTTGTTACCCCAAGGGCCTGTCTTGGGCTCCTTTTACAGAGTATTAATAACAAACCCCAGATCCTTTGCTTACTGGGTTGTTCCCTTCTTCGATGGAATGGAATGATGCGCGTGAACTGACGACCACTTACTGTTAGTCGTGCTTGCTTGTTCTACGATGCATCGACATGAGTGATAACAAGAACCGGGTTTAAGGAACTCGGTGTTAAAAACTGGAGGTTGAGTTCGGGGTAGTAGGGGAAAGAAAGGCTATGTGGGGGCCGCCCCTCCTGGGGGGGTAAAAGCCCTTACTCTGGAACCAGCATAGGACCACAAGGACGGGACAGTCCACGTGGTCTAGAGTTGTAGAGGTGATTCTGGAGGGTATATTGACCCTGAGCTGGCTGGTGGAGCATTGGCTAGCATTATACCGTTAGCCAAAAAATGTAATTCGTATGTGTCTGGGGAACTGGGATTGAGTTGGCTGGACGGCCTAGGCGGACATGGCAACCAAGACCGGAACTGGGAGAGGGACTGGGAACTAGAGGTGGGACTGTGACTGGGAATGGGGACTGGAGCTGAAGCCAGCTGGGTGACCTAGAAAGGTGCAATGGTTGGGAACTGGAACTGAGTTAGATGGCTAACCTGAGAAGGCGATATAGCCAAGACTAGAACTGGAGGCTGGGAAACTAGCCTGCAAAGGCGTCGTAGCCGATGGTGGAGTAGAAAACTGGCGGCTGGGCCTATAAGGGCATTATAGCCGGAGTATTGGGACTGGTGGTTGGCGGCTGGCTTGCGAAGGCATTGTAGCCGAGATGCTGAGACTGGAGGCTGGCGGCTGGCCTGTGAAGGCGTTGTAGCCGTAAACTGGGATTGGAAGCTGGCGACTGGCCTATGAAGGCGTTGTAGCCGTAAACTGGAATTGGAAGTTGGCGGCTGGCCTGTGAAGGCATTGTAGCCGAGAACTGGAACTGGAAGCTAGCGGCTGGCCTGTGAAGGCGTTGTAGCCGAGAACTGGAACTGGAGGCTGGCGGCTGGCCTGTGAAGGCGTTGTAGCCGAGAACTGGAACTAGAAGTTGGCGGCTGGCCTGTGAAGGCCTTGTAGCCGAGAACTGGAACTGGAGACTGGCGGCTGGCCCGTGAAGGCGTTGTAGCCGAGAACTGGAACTGGAAGCTGGCGGTTGGCCTGTGAAGGTGTTGTAGCCGAGAACTAGAACTGGAAGCTGGCGGCTAGCCCATGAAGGCGTTGTAGCCAAGAATTGGAACTGGAAGCTGGCGGCTGGCCTGTGAAGGCGTTATAGCCGAGAAATGGAATTGGAGACTGGCGGCTGGCCCGTGAAGGCGTTGTAGCCGAGAACTGGAACTGGAAGCTGGCAGCTGGCCTGTGAAGGCGTTGTAGCCGAGGTTGGAGCTGGTCAGCTAACCGTGGAGGTGTATAGCCAACTACTGGTGCTGGAATTGGCAATGGCCGACCCTCGGGGGCGTAGTGGCCACCGGCGTCGTGGAGTGATGTTGAGGTCGCCGTCGGTGGGATGTCACAGTTGGCGGCTTTCATCAGTGAGGAGTAGAGAGGAAGAGAGTTTTTTTTTTTTCTCTTTACCAGCTCTACCGCCCTTGCTGGTTTTCGCCAGAGCTGGCCCCCTTTAGCTTTTTTCGGTGCGCCCTCACGGGTTTTCACACCGAGAGGTTACCCGATTTTGCAAGAGGCGCCCTTTCGGGTTTTCACCTCAGCTGGGTTGGTGGTAATTTTTGCCCCCAGTCGCCTCGTAGAGGGAGTTGACTGAGGCCGCCGGGGTATCTCTATTTTTAACCCTATTTTTTTTGTATATACATTTTTTTAAGACTGCCGTCCATAGCATGTTGCTGTCAGGGGACGTAACCTGAGGCTAGAAGGTGTGGATAGCCGAATATTATTCGGCGGTCAACAAGGGTTTTCTTTTTTAGAAATCCTCAAGCCATGGTGGCGAAGAGCCAGTTTGTCATGGCAAGATATGACTGGAGTTGTGATTAGTGGATCTGAGATTGTATGGGGAGACTGGAATTCTAATGAACTGGAAGGCTCTAGATTTGTCGGATATGTGGGATGTAGGGGCAGAGAATGATAGATGTCTGGGGATGTATCAGGATATAAGTTTACCGAGACAGTGACTGGAAGCTTGACTGTTACAGATATTGGTTGAACTGTGCTGTTGAGGTAAGGGCCAAAGGTTGGCCAAACAGAGCGGGAGTCATGCAAGGTTAACTGGGGATTGAAGGGTTTGCGCCGTAGTGGCGCGGATGGGTTGGAGACTGGTTCTGGGTGAAGCTAACGTCCCACCAAGGAATAGGCGGGAGGCCGTCCTGACTGGTAGGGAGAGGAAGATTTTCTCGTTATCGACTCTACCGCCCTTTCAGGTTTTCGCTAGAGCCGACCCACTTTAGCTTTTTCCGACGCGCCCTTGCGGGTTTTCACGTCGAGGGGTTCCCCGTTTTGCCTGAAGTGCCCTTTCGGGTTTCCACCTCAGCCGGGTTATTGGTCTTTTTGCCCCCAACCACCCTATTGTGGTGGGGATGACTGGGTCTGCCGAGGCATCTCTATTTTTAACCCTATATATATATATATATATATATATATTGACTTACCAGTTGTAGACGGCAGGAGTCGTCGTCCACCCTCGGGGAAAAAAAACAATAGACAAAATGGAATGGTGATGAAAGGGTGATCGCCAGAGAGGTGTAGACGGCGGGAGTCGTCCACCCTCGGGTTTCTTAGGAGATGGGGATAAAGAGACCGAATCAAGGAGAGAGAAAGGGAAGAGGGATGCGGAACAAATTCTGGTACGTGGCGGAGATAGGGGTCCGAAGGCCCTCTCGCGCAAACTGACCCTTTCCTGGTAAGCGTGGCCTACCGTTCCACGAGCAGTTTTTCATATACCGGGAAGTCTGAGAATCGATGTAACAGAAATGGAGAGACACGTAGACTTAGAAAATTGCAACGGTATATCGTTCTCCGGACAATTATAAAGACAATACGAACAAAGACGTACCACCACATGACATTGGTCTTTGTGGGGTTTTTACTGTAATATAAACAATAAATATTATATATACATACCACCATAAGACATTGGCCTTTGCGGGATTTTTGCTGCAATATAAACAATAAATATTATATATACATACCACCACAAGACATTGGCCTTTGCGGGGTTTTTGCAGCGATATAAATAATAAGTATAACTATATACAAAAGACCACCGCGAGGTATTACCTCTGTGGGGTTTTTTTATTACAATAACTATATATATATATATATAACGAGAAAGGAAAAATTGATCAAATAAACCGCCGCGAGATGTTACTCTCCGTGGGGTTTTAAAGCGATGATGGGGGATGCTAAAATTAAATAGTTAGGGGTTAGGAGGTTAGCGTGCAGAAATTAAATTACGGGAATGAAAATGGTCGCGGGAGATGACCCACCGCACCAGTTAGATAAGACCGCTGCGAGGAACGGGTTCCTTGATCGGGGTCGGAACAAAAGAATGCAGAAAATTAAACCACCGCGAGGAACGAGTTCCTTGATCGGGGTTGGAATGAAAGTGCAGAAAATTAAACCACCGCGAGGAACGAGTTCCTTGATCGGGGTTGGAATAAATGAAAAGGGGATTAAATAAACCGCCGCGAGATGTCACTCTCCGCGGGGTTTTGAAGCGATGATAGGGGAGGGTTAGAGTTAAGCAGTTAGCGGTTAGGGTGTTAGAATGCAGAAATTAAATTACTGAAGTAAAATGGTCGCGGGAGATAGCCCACCGCACCAGTTAAATGAGACCACCGCGAGGAACTGGTTCCGTCGACGGGGTTTAGACAGAAAAATTAATAACAAAAGAAGGGGAGGGGAAGTGTGATCGCCAGGGGTTGAGGACCCCACAGGAAATGTTCCGATCGCGTTCGCCGCCGAAGCGGGAGCAGTGCGGGTCCTCTCTTCCTCTTCGGTCGGCCGGCCGACGAAGAGGGCCTTCTTTGGTTACCCTGATTTTATTATTCTTTTGTTTTATTTTATCTTTTGTTATTATATTTTTTTGGTATTTTTGTTGCTTTTATTATTATTTATTCTTTTATGTTTTTCTTAGAGAGAGGTGAGAAAGTAAAAGAGAAATCGAGGGGTGAATGGTAGAATAAGATAGTACGATATAGAAAAAAATACTAGGAAAATATAGACAGAGTGAGAAACTTATTTTAGATAAAATAGAGAAGGACGGAAGTGGAGAGTTAGCGATATATGACAATAACATGGGAGAGAAGATAGACTTATATTAAACAAAAAAGTAGAGGAGGATAGAGATGGAGATTTTACAACAAATAACAATCACAAATGAGGAATGTAACAAGACGGGAAGGTAATGGTAGGGTACCTCAAAAGTAGGAGGGATGGTCGCGTTTTATCTCCGAACTGGAGGCACGTGAGTTGCTCCTCTTCCTCTTTCGGCCGACTGAAGAAGCGGGCTCCCGGACTGGTTAACCCTGCACGGAAAACAAACAAAGAGAAACGACTACTACATAAGGACAACGGTGGTGTAGTACCAATTCTTTAGAAACTAATATTGAAAATAACATAAACGAATACGCACCTGGTTGGTGGTATTTGAAACCCCTTTTAAGACTAAAGGGTGGACAGACAATATGATGAATGAACATGCAAAGGGACTTCTTAGGGAGAGGGATGCAGTATGAACGACAGATAATGATACATGCAATGCAATGTAACTAGTGGAACAGAAGCAAATAAAACGACGGGGTGAGAAAACTTATTGGGCGGCTGATGACGGGCTCGAGAATATGTGTCGGAGACGCGAACACAGCACGGCGGAGGGCCTTCACAGCAGACTCCAAGAATTGATTAGGCTGAACATAAGAACACACACGCATACATATGTGTACGAGTAGTAAACCTATTTACATAAACGTATGTATAAATATATTAAACATCTTACACGTATTTACATAAACATACATATGTAAACATATACGTAAACATGTCGAAATAAAAGAACAAGAATTTGGGAAAGAAGGAGAGAAAAGGGGGAGAGAAAACTTTTTTATATAGATTATATATTTTGTTAAGATTTTGTTTTAAAAGAAAGAGGATAAGATATATATGTGATATGTATATGATATATATATAGTGTATATATAATATATATATGTGGGAGAAGGAATGAAAGAGAGAGGGCTAGAGAGGAGATGAGAGAGGGAGACAGGAGAGAAGGGAGAACAGAGAGAGAGATAACCGAGAGAGGGAGAGATTAAAAAAAAAAGAAAATAAAAGGGGAGAGAGGGGGGTAGAGAGGAAGAGAGAAAGAGGAATTTAAAAAAGGAAAAATGTATAAAAAAGAGAGAGAGAGAGAGATCGGATGGTGAGAGAGAGACAGAGAGAGATGGAACAAAGAGAGAGAGACACAAAGGGGGGTGAGAGAGAGAGAGAAGGAGAGAGAGTGAGAGGGGGTGGTGAGAAGCAGAGAGAGGGAGAGAGAGACGGTGGTGAGGGGATAAAAAAAAGAAAAAGAAAATAGTGAGAGAGAGGGAGATCGAGAGAGAGAGAGGGAGAGAATGAGAAAAAGAGAGAGGGAGAGAGAAGACGAGAGAGAGAGGGTGAGAGAAAGAGAAGAGAGAGCGAATGGGAGAGAGAGAGGGTGAGACGGAGGGAGGCGAGAGAAAGAGAGGCGAGAGAGAGAGGGAGAAAGCACGAGAGGGAGAGAGGAGAGAGGGGGTGGGGAGGCAAGGAGCAGGCGGCGATGGCCGGCAGCGTGGACGGCAGCGGCGGTGGGCAGCGACCGAGAGCAGGGGCCGCGGGGGGTGCATGCAGGCGGACGGCGGCGAGCAGTGGCCGAGGCGAGCCGGAGGCTGGAGCGGCGCGGTGGCGGGCTGGAGCGGCGGGCGAGCGGGGCAGGGCGGAGGCGGGCGGCGCAGCGGGTTAGTGAAGAAGAAGAGGCCGCAACGGCCTCTTCGTTCAAATGGGGGGGCACGGGCGACGAGCCCCCCCCCCCCCCCCCCCGCGAACTCAAAAAAAAACCTTTTTAAAAAAAATGCAAAGTGAGAGAGAGGTTGAGGGAGGGGGAGAACAGAGGGAAGAAAAAGAGAGAGAGTGAGGGAGAGAGAAGAGAAAGAGGGAGAGAAAAGAGAGAGAGTGAGGGTGGGAGAGAGAGCACGGGATGGAGGAGGGAATGAGAGAAAGACAGAGGGAGAGGGAGAGAAGAACGTGGTGGTTGTTGGGTCGCTGCAGAGGAGTGGAGAGGGAAGGGGAAGAGGGAGACGGTGGAGGTGGCTGGCGGCTGTGGTGGTGGGTGTTATGGATGAGGGAGTGTTCGTCGTAGTCTGCCAAGGGGGGTGCTGTGGGTTGCATGCCCAGGGGAGTGAGGGTGGAGGTTGGCCGTGTGTAGGGAGTGAGAGGGGGGTGGCTGTCGTGGGGAGAAAGAGAAAGGGAAGAGGGAGGTGGAGGGCGGTGGTGCTCCGGTGGTATGCAGGCAAGGGGTTGGTGTCGCAAGGAGATGAGGGGGGTGGTCGTGGCTACCTGAGTGGGGGGTGGCTGTCGTGGGAAGTGGAGGTGGCTGCAGAGGAGAGAAAGAGAGAGGGGTTCACAAGTGTGCTGGTTAAGGTGGCTCTCGTGGGAGAAAGAAAAAGGGAGGAGGGAGGGGGGAGGTGGAGGTGGGTTGCAGAGGAGTGAGAGCATGCATGCGATGGGGTGAGAAGTGTTTACGTGAATGAGGTTGTTGTGGTGGGGAGAGGGTGATGATGAGTGTGTTAATGAAAAAGAGGGGAGTGTGAGTTACGTAAGTGGGGAGAGGTGCTAAATGAAATGAGGGGACAAGATCCAAAGAAAGGGGGGTAGCTAATAGGGGAGTTTTTTTAAAAAAAATTTATTCTATTCTTTCTTTTATTAAATGTTGGGCCCAAACTATTAACATTTATTATTTTTATCAATATATATACATATATATTTATTTGTAAGGAATAAATGATGGGCCACACCTATTTAACATATATTTTTTTATTATTTTCTCTTGTTATTTATATATATAGGGGAGAATGGGCCAAGCCCATAAAAATTGATTTACTTTATTTGAACAAGAACGGGCCAAGCCCATTAGAATCCTTATTTGTTCCCCCATTTGTTTTAGAGTTTAAGAGATGGGGCAAGCCCATTAACATTTTTTTTATTTTGTGTAGGAAAGAGATAGCCACAAGCCCATTAGCAGGAGTCTCATTAAGAAACGACAATTGAGGTTTATCAGATAAAAATTGGAGGTCACTCGACTAACTTAACCGTGCGAGCCACTTTGGGCGTCTTAGTGTAATACGGGATTGCTCAGCATAGTGCTAAAATGCCGTGTCTATAGCTGCCCTGCCTTGGCGTCTGCTTTGCAGGGGAATGACACGGAGTGGAATGAAATAGATGTGTAATGAAGTGGAGTGGAGAATGGACTGAAAAGTGGATGCCAAGGCGTGATGAGACACGTTTTTTAACACTACGTGATTGGAATCTTTCCTGAGTTTCAAGAAACAACCTTGAAGAAGGTCCTCTGAAATCAACGGTTGTTTGGCTGGACATAACAAAAGACTAACATAAAGAGGGACCAACTTCTCGGCGTGGAAGTACCTGAGTCGTAGACCCGCAGGTTTCACCTCGGGGAGCGGTTACCAGCCAATGTGGAAGTGCTGCGACCAAGGTGGGTCCAATGGAGTAAATAAAAAGGGTAGCTGATAAATCCAAACAAAGGTCTCTTTCGGCCAACCAGCCCAAGATGGTTTCACAGAAACTCAGTACTCGATTTAGAATGGAATATCCCGTATTAATCAAGAATTTAAGCACAGCGGCCCTCACAATCGAGTTAAATGAATGATCTTCCACAGTGATATCAAAGTCCTATATGAATGCATGCTGGGTTTAAAGGAAAAATTAAAACAAACTAAAAGTAGAAAATAGCCAAGGATAATATTGTTAAGTTGCTTAGGACGGGTCAGGATACCGATTCGATGAGCCGATACTGAGCCGGGGCCCGTTTGTCCACGCACCGATTCACCGAACGGAACCATCGTTCCCGAGCTACCACAACCCAACGGCCTATCCGTATGTCTTGAACTTTTCTGAAGTTATCACTATTTTTGTTGGAGGGGAACTCAAACTCCAGATTCGTTCAAGACATAAGGTCCTTGACATGCTCTAATAACGTAGATATCATATACTAGGATGCATGACATAGTGGGATCAGTCACCGAAGTGACCGATGGTGGGACATTGTAGGGCAATGGCGCCCTCTTGCTCTCTTATTTTCATTTTATTCTTGGAACCTGCACCGAATATTAAGCAGTGAAGAATGATTATTTCATAAGAAGTAAAATTACATTTGACTGTACATGACGTCCGCACACCAATACATGAGCAGGGGAAAACACGACGCAAATCAGACAAGATTCATCCGGTTAAAATTCACCACGGTAACTTGTCATAAATGCTTTACATTTACCTTTTTACCCCCCCTTTTTTTCACTATAAGTATCCCCTTTGATCCTTAGCAAAAGCTCATCCATTGGTGGTTCGGGGAGTTAAGCTCTTTTGAGATGAGGGGAGAGAAATCCTGCCCTTTTGAGATGGAAGGCGGGTCTTCCCATCCTGCCAAGAGGAGCAGGTTCGGCCGCGAATTCAGGAAGTTGACCGACATTGAAGGCCATCTGAGCGAGAGGATTCTCTCACGGGCGGTAAGTTGACTCTTTCTCCTAGTTTCCTTCATAAGTTCTCCCTCATTTTTTCATTCTTTTCTTTTCCTTCCTTTCAGCCGTATCCTCTTTTTCCGGGCCCGAGAAAATTCTCCAAGCTGCCCTGGCTATCGAAGCTTACGTCCAACATCACTATCGGTATGAGGGCCGTTATTTCAAAATGGCACCTCCAAGGGTTGGTGGTCCATGCCAAGTATTATGACAAGATCTACATGGATTGGGCGGCCCTGGGTGCATTGGCGGAGGTTTGGCATCCGGAAACCCACACTTTTATCTTTCCTACTTTTGAGGCAACGGTCCTCCTCGAGGAGGCAGAACTTCTGCTAGGCTTAAGAAGGTCGATGAAGGATGACAGGATAAAGGTTTTGCGGATGCAGAAGAGGGTATCTACCGAGGAAGTTCTTGGAAGCTTTATGCCATCTGGAACCATAAAGAGTGTTCAGACTCAGAAGGGAGTCAACTTGCAAAAGCTCGCAGACTGGACCGTGACTGCCTTAGAAGGGTCGATAGATGATGAACATTTAGAAGGGCTTATGAAAGGGTTCACAATTTGTTTGGCCGGAGCTCTCCTCTTTCCTTGTACTGACAACATTGTAGAGGAAGAACAATTGGGAGCGATCTGTGGACTTTGGGAGGGAAAGAGAGTGGGGCCCGCTGTCCTCGCGCATCTTTACAGTGGTCTCACGGCTTCCAGCATGGGTAGGCCTCCTCACGGGTGCATGCTTCTCCTCAACTGCTGGATTGATCTTCACTTCAAATTTCATCACCACGAAGGGGTACAGACCGCCTCCAGGATTTTCGAACAAAGCCCCCTCCATTACATGGCCGATGTGTTGGGCTTCAGTGGGAAGGTGGCGAATCGCATGCCCCGTCTGAAGACACGTGGCGACTGGCGTACTCACTTCAACTCCTTGGCGCGAGATATGTTCACTTGTGTGCCAGCATGTTTACTTTCACGTGGTCTCCTCACAAGATCTTCTCCCGATGCTGAACTCCAGCTTATCGGTGCAACCAAATTTGTTCTTTACAGCTCGCACCGGTGCTGCCTGCAAATTGGCCTTCCTCGGCACTCTCTTCCTATGCTATCCAACCTTCCTCTGATTAAGGAGAGAGAGCTGGGCACGGAGGATGATGCGAAGGATGTGAAGGCGATCAAAGCTTCATGGAAGGCAAGCATTCCGGGGAAGGTGACAGGTGTCTGTGAGTGAGGATCGAGAGCTATGGAAGGCTTATGTGATGGAGCTCAGGAAACTGAGGCCTGAGGTGCCCAAACCCTGATGTATGTTATCTTGAAATAAATGCAGAGCCTTAATGCCATTGCACTCTCTTTCAGTCTCTCCCCTCCCCTTTTCTTTGTGACTGGAATGGCAGACGTCGGGTGATGGTCGGCCGTTACCGGATAGGATCTGGGGGACCGAAGCAACTACAGTATGCGGAGATGCCCTGAGATGTCATGGAGCTGAGGATTTCTCTTCAGGTGGCGAGGAGAGAAGTAAACTGGGAGAGAATGGAAAGAGAGGCATGAATAAAGCTACATCGGGATCGAGAGGAGAGGAGGGCACGTGAGGCCCAAGTGATGAAGCTCTGGAAGAAACATCACTCGAACACGTCACTCCTTCAGAGTCACTGCCGATTGGAGAAGAGTTGGAGCTCACGGTGGAGGAGCTCCTGGGGTTGGTGTAGTCTCCATCGCAGAGTAACGCGGCTCAGCCAACAGCCTCGGGTTCAAGAGCTTCGCGGCTGTCGAGGTCGCGAGAGACCAGAGGAGGGCGAGGAGCGCTACGTGCGATGCGATGAGATAACTGCAACGTCGCATAGCTCTAGATGACCTCCCTGGGACCTCCCTCTTAGGAGAGGAGAGAGACGACCAAGAGGGTGGTGCGAGATTTAGCAAGTTGCTCGTACACCCTCTCTCTTCTCACGGTGAACACGACAGTTTATATAGACGTATGAATGGAACGACATGATCTCATGTGACGGGTTTGGCTTCCATGCGTTCCTTCTCTTCTATGCCTCTTCTTTTCATGTCGTCCCCATGTGACGTGTTTAACAGAACTCCCCTGAGATAACAGATCGTGTCTCAGACTCATTGGGCATTTCTTTCGGGAGAATCCATCACAAATTTTAATGATGTACCACCGAATTCAAAGATGCCAACCGCCCTTCTGTCCTCTTTCCATGTAGACGAGTCCATTCCCGGATTCAAAGATATCGACTTCCATTGTCCTTTCTCCTGTGGATGAGTCCACTCCCAAATTCGAAGAGGTCGACCTGCATTGTCCTTTCTCCATGTAGATGACCTCATCTCAGATTTATTTGAATCATGATGAACACAGGGAACCTAGATGTGTAGGGTGTGAATCAACCCGCTACGCTCCCGACCTCGTTTACTTCGAGTGAAAGATGGGTGCTTTGTTACAAGGCCCATTGCAAGAGGAAGTGGGAGAGATCTGGATCATATCCCTTCAATCCTATAAATACTCCCCCCGCCTGCTTCACTTGAAAGCACGGAGTTGTGGAGACTGGTTAGAAGAGTGAAAAGTCGACAGGAGGGAGTAAGAGTTTCTCATTCTCTGAGATGGCGGGAGAGTCCAGTTTCAGGGTGGAGGGCGAGTCTTCCCGCTCCTCGAAGAGGAGCAGATCCAGTGGTAGTTCCAGGAGACTCTCCGATGTTGAAAGGCAGCTCAGTGAGAGGACCCAATCGGAGCTTGTAAACGAGCCAGTTCTTCCCTCTCATTCTTCATGATCCCTTTCTTCCTTTCTCATTCTTTTTCTTTTTTTATTTCAATGATGCACCCGCTTCTCACTTCCTGTGTAATCCACAGAGTATGACGAGGTCACACATCTCATGGGAATTAGTGGTGGCCGCCTATCGAGGCTTGCCTGACTTCCAGAAAGCTCGACTAGATGCGATGGGGTTTGGTGCATTCCTCCGGATCGAACCCATTAAGCTCGACCTTGCCCTCATCCAAGCATTGCGCGAGAGATGGGACCCAGAGAGTCGTGCCTTCTTGATGCCCTGGGGGCACATGGTGCCCAGTCTCGAAGATGTGGCCCGAATCACTGGCCTTAGAGTGGATGGTGAGGCGGTGACCGGGGTCACCTACCCCGATTATCGCGAAGTGGCTCAGAAGCTTCTTGGTCTGAATTAAAGGACCAAAAGAACAGGTCAATAGCCAAGGCATCTATCATGGAGGCATTGGGGCTCACTGACACTCGTCACCGTGATAACGAGTCCTTGGAGGAGTTCATGGAGAGAGCGGAAAGAGGGTCCCGCGCTGTGTATTGCGTGGATGCCAGTAGCTGGGAGAGGTCAAACATGGACTTGAGGATATTCCTCCTCTTCCTGCTGGGAAAATTACTGCTGGGTTCCAAAGGAGACGACATCCATTGTCGTTTCCTAGAATTTTTGGTGGACCTAGAGAGGGTAGGGCAATATGCCTGGGGAGCCGCCGTGCTGGCGCATCTGTTCGCAAGTCTGTCCCAAGGGACAGATCGAGAGGTGACTGTGAGTGGCTTCATACCGTTTCTCCAGGTAATTATTTGTTTATTTATGCAACTAATCTATTTCATGAAATGCTGATGACATGTGACGACACAGGTATGGAGTTATTACTACATCCCAATGGGGCGAGCTCGACAGTGGCGTGTGGCTGTGGCACCACTAGCTCGGCGGTGGCAACCCATTATGAGCACAGCCTCTCTATCTTACCAGCTGATGGTATTAAGGCGTGAGCTGCAAGAGTTCCCCGCAGAGATGGTAGGACTCCATTTTTTTATCTTTTCTTTTGTCTCTCTTTTTTTTGGTTCTTTTGAGTGATTAAGGAGACATACGCATGCCAACGTAGGTGATCTGGAGGCCTTACTCGGGCTTGGTCGATGTCGACCAGCCGTGGGTCATCGCAGGTCGCCCACAATTTGGTCGGGACCTTTGGGTCCACTGCCTGAATGAAATCGAGCCACTCCGACTACGATTGGTCATGAGGACTCTAGGGCTTGCCCAGGAATGGGTAGATATGACCGCACCACCCCGCGTCGGGAGGAAGACACGTGGGCCGGTAACCTGTGTCGACTGGCGGGTGCGCTTCCCCGAACAATATGAAGATTGGCAGCGGGGTGGCACGCTCGTGGAGTCGCACGCCCGGGATAGTGAAGATTATCTACGTCTCTATAGGGCGATGTATGCAGAGCGACTGCATCCTGAGGGACTTGTGGAGGTGTATCTCCTTTCTCACTTTTTGATCATTTTTTTTAAATGTAATGCTGACTCCTATGACATGGGTTTAGGATGCCCGTGATACCATGATAGCGAACTTGCGGGCTCGCTTGGCGGACACGGAGGAAGAGTTGGGTGACACCCGTGAGGCTTTACATGTCTCGGTGAGTATGTATGCAAATGCATATTCCTAATTACACCCCTAGGTTTCTGGTGTTTAGCCACTCATTGCCACTTCTTGCTATCATAGCACGCTCGGCTCGACGCAACCCTACCAGCAGTAGGGGCAGAGGGTGCCTCTTCCAGTTTATGGATTCCTTCGTCGGAATTAGATTCGCTCCACGAGCAGCTTGCCCGTGTAACACAGCGCGCCGCGGAGGCAGAGGGAATGCTTTCCGCGCAGGTGAAGGTTCCTCTTATCCGAGCTTCTCTGTTTATGTCTCATCACACCCCTGAAATGACGGATATGGCAGGCCGAAGAGATGCAAGAGATGTTTGCTCATGCATCACAAGGGAAGGCCAGGATAGCGGAGCTGGAGGAGGAATTGCAGCGTCGCTCAGATGACAATTTTTTGCGGGACGCCATGGAGCTGAGGATCACCCTTCAGCTGGAAAGGGATGACAGAGAGAGAGAACGTGCTGAGAGGGAAAAGGACAGGGAAAGAGAGAAGGCCAAAAGATCATCCGAGAAAGAGGAGAGGAGGGCCCTGGAGGCCCAACTATTTGAATTGAGGACCAGTCTCGCCGAGCAGTGGCTGAAGGATGGCGAGGAACGCTACCGAAGGGCACGAGAGCGTGGCTTTCGTGTTAGTAGCTTCTTTGTTGTCCCCGCAGATCGACGTCGGGAAGTGGAGATAGAAAGAGGACAGCAAAGCGATAGAAGTACCGCTTTTCATGGTTGGGTAGCACCTTCTAGAGTTTCTCATCCAGAAAGCGGCGAGACGAGTAATGTAGAGAAGGAGGGTGGGAGCTAATGTAAGCTCTCTCTTGTTGTTCGTTTTTGTTGAGTGGGAGTGGAATAAAATGTTTTGTGCTTGGTTCCCTGCTTCTTTCTGATCTCCCGAAGCCCTTTACACATCTAAGCAAACAAGTTAGCATTTCTGCTCTGACTTGCCCCTTGCTCAATAAACAAACGTGATTTTGAGTTATCCTTGATAACGAGTCAAGGGGAAAGCCTTTATTAACAAAGGCAATAACAAAGGATAATGATGAATGCGGCACACAAGCACACAGATGCAAACGGAAATTTAAAATGAGATGTTACATACAAATGCAATCATGTGAAATGTGATTTTTTTGTTTTTTTGTTTTTGTTCATTTTTTTTTGTTCTACTGTTTATTTATTTTTTTTATCTTTTACATTTCCATTTTTTGTGCCTATACATTTTTCTGCTTTTTTTTCTTCAAATTTTTGAGTTTATATTTATTTTTGTTTATTTTTGGTTTATTATTATTTTTTTTTTTTTTACGAATACATGATGACCAACTCATATAACATCTAACCTGCACGAGAACAAGGGTTTCTTGCTAACCCCCCAGGTATCCTAAGTGCACATCTAAGTTGATTTGGGCCTCTAGACCCCTCGAATGATAATCCCGCCGGCTAATACTTATCCTGATGACAATGCCGTCATGCCATGCTTAGGCCCCCAGTTGCTTCCGAGCACAGGGATTCACCCAAAAGGTGTTCGAGGTAAATGATTTGCCCGACCCGGGTCTATTTCCTCACAACTCTAGATGATATGTAATGGAACACCTTGGAACCCAAATGACCAACCGCGCGACGCTGACCCGGAATCAGACGCCGTCGCACCTATAGGTGACGTGCTTGCATTGGTCTAAGCCCGAGGTTAGACTAGAAGAAATTAAGATGGTAGATAAGGGTCTTGACCGGCCAGAAACACGGAGACTCTTTCACGACAATGACTTCTGCTTTCCAAGATGGACAACCATACGTTTGTGTCGAAAGGTGATTGCAGACTTTGGTGAGTTTCACCCTTCAGGAACTCCATTGAGCCTTCATCTTCAGAGGAAGAGGGAAGAGTATAGGGGGCAAACCTCCTGAGAGGACCTGCAAAACCGTTAACCCGGCGAGCCAGTAGGGGCGCACTTAACTTCCCCTTTCGGGCAACTTCAGACCAAATCTCGAGCATTTACATCTCATGACCCCTTTTGTATAGAATTTGACTTTCAGTCAAAGGGGTTTCATTTGTGGGATCAGGCACGGTTACGACCATGCTTTTCACTTGACTTTGATTTTGTTCTTCTTTTCTGATTTTTCTTGACAGATTTTTGCGAGGGACATAGTATCTTGACATTATGGAATCCCTCTTGGATGCCTGCGGGGACACTGCCCTCTTCTTGTACTCTGACCCATGCTCGAGGAATTAGACTCTACTCTCACCCTAGGAGTTGTGTTCGTGTTTCCCATGCTCAGCGTTTTAAGGGCGCCGGCTGTCTCATTCGGTCGAAGAGAGAGAGAACGAAGATTTAAGCGTTATGGAGACCTTCTAGGTGAGGCCTCACCATGAGCGATGCTACCGATCTTTTATAGAACACATGTGTACATGCATGTTGTCTCCTTTTGAGGGGGGCATAAGCCAAACTAGCCGGACAGGGATCTCCACGGTTCTGGCAAACCAAGACCCGGAACCTACCAAGTCTTAATAGGCCTATCCCAACATGGAGGTTGAATGCAATGACTTAACTACATGGTAATCTCCAGACATTGGCATTTTGAATTTTCTATTTTTTTCTTATTTTCATTTTTTTTATTTTTTTTGCTTTGTTGTCGTATATATACATATTTTTGTTGTTTTCATTATTTTCTATTTTTTTTATTTTTCGTTTCATCATTTTTTTTGACACTATGTACACCTATCTAAGGGTAGTACTTCTTAAGATAAAGCCCATTCCAAGGGTGGGATAACTCGATCCCCT